>CM068957.1:14950461-14972559 GCA_035128595.1 Eptatretus atami
GGTGTTGATCATTTGGACTGGTGTTGATCATTTGGACTGGTGTTGATCATTTGGAGTGATGTTGATAATTTGGACTGGTGTTGATAATTTGGAGTGATGTTGATAATTTGGACTGGTGTTGATAATTTGGACTGGTGTTGATAATTTGGACTGGTACCAGGTCACTCCCCTGCTGCGCTTTCTGGCTTTTCCCAAACAATAGATGGAGGTTCTCAATGCCCAGACATGAGATGAGAAGCCATCTTCCCACATATCATCTTTCGATACGGTCTGGCACCCTGCCCTTGCTCACAAACTCTTCCTATGGTATCCAAGCGGAATATCTCCACTCATGGCTTCACAACCCTCCCCTGTCGCAGTCAAACGTGTGGCCACTAAATGGAGTTATCCGCGCTCGCCTGCCTCGGAGTTCCTCAAGGCAGCGTTCTGGGCCCTGTTGCTTTTTCTGGTTTTCATTCAACGATGGTCTCCGGGACTCTCTGGGAAAATCCTCTTATCACTCGAGAAACTCCACCTCTAACGCAGTTGGTTCTCACCTTTTGGAGCCGCGACCCCCCAAAAAATTTAAGTTGGCGTTCGCGACCCCCCTCCCGACCACACTACACACCGTGTCCACAGCAAAAAAATCCATAGTCCCTGGAGCCACATTTGGTTCAACGCCAGTACTGCCAAGCTGTAAAACTAACTAAACTGGTTCGATAATCTAAATAAAGACGCCTAGTGTAACACAGTTAGGTAGAAACGCAGCACATTCATAAAAAAGGCTTTCTGTAATTGCATAGAGCCGGTATGTAGGCCCTATTTATGCACGGCGACCAGACTGGAAAGATTGAGCGACCCTCTGCTGCAGACAGAGGTTACCATCACACATTGACAGCTACCAGACGTACACAAAACCTTGCGTTTTACTGACCAAAAAAATATATCAAAAAACCAAAAAAACAACAAACCAAAAACTACCAAAACTACCACTTTCCAAAACTTGAGCTCTTTCAGTCCCCCTTCTTGTTCCCCTTGCATGGCACCTATGCTCCAACTGTAACACACAGAGATTGCAATTTTTCCCAACTTATGCCCCTCCTCGCCGCATTTTTACTGTCCAGTTTGTTAAAAAATGTCCCGACCTGTTGCAAGTTCTTGCAGAGCGCAGCAAAAACAACATATCCTCGTACATTTTCCCCTCGTTAGCTGTATCTGCCAAAAACAAGTAATCGTGCATCACTGGAAAACCATCCGTTGTTCGTCAATCTTGAGGGAAAATCTTTCCACTTTTCTTCACTCGTTCAATGAGCTGCTCGTTTAAATGTCGTTTGGCCATTATCACCAATGCGCCTCGCCATTGGTTGTATATACAGTGATAGTTCTCAAGTGTGCTCGCTAATTAATCCAACCATGCATAGCCTCGGGTTCATTGCAATCGTTGCTGGGTGGATCAGGCTCTCTGCAAATAGTAATGCGGGGCTTTTTTGGATTGAAGCAACCAGGGGTATTGCCACTTCATATAAGCCAAAACAGGGCTTTGACAGGGATTGTAGAGTGCTCACATACAGTCGTCTTTGGCTCTGGTAGTTCTCCCTGCTTACGACGGAAAAAAAATCTAATGGTTGTCAATGTTAGGATGCGGGTGTTTGGTTTGTAAATGTCTCTTTCAATTTCACTGCGTTCAAGCTTTCGTGAGCAAGGCACTCTTGAACCATCAGAACACACTGTGGTATATTCCATTCATTTTGGCTAGGCATGTGAACCGTACCCGGCAGAAGTCCAGTCTGATATTTTCCGACGCTGGTGGAGCCAAATTGCGCCGGCGCCTTACGTTTTCAGTTGAAACCGTAACAGTTTGCCCAACTTCACATGTTTTGTCGTCTTGGTCCGCATCTTGAGCTGCCAGACGTTTTCTGAACAAGCCACGATCCATATTCAGCCACCTTGTAGTAGTTAGCTATGGCGCTAACATTGACTTTCAGACCCGCCCACTTGTGCTCACGCGTTGCTCTCGCCTCTTCTCTCTCCCACTCGCGCGCACACACCCACACCACACACACACACACCACACACACGCGCACACACGCACACAAAATTTCACTTGCTGGTCAATCGTTTCATTAATGACTACATTAACATTTTGGTATGGGAGATTTTAAATTGAAAAATCATTTTTCAAACAAATTATTTATGAATTTCTTTTATTATATATTTGTTTTGTTTATTTGTTTACAACCTTCCCGCGACCCCTGAATACAATCTCGCTACCCCCAGGTTTGAAGGAACCATTGCTCCAACGTTTACTATCCGTCATCCCCTCATATTGGCCAAGCAGGCCAAGCCTCTTTTACCTCTGCAGAATCTGTTAAAATCACCAAGCTGGTCCTCCAAAACATGTGGAACATGTCTTTCAACCCTGACAAATCTCACACTCTCAAGTATTGTCTCACCGAAAAGAACCTGTTCTGGGAACCCCCCACCCCCTCCCATCGACTTTCTCAACAATCTTCTTTGAAAAAGTCCTTTCATTCAACTTCTGGGTCTCACTATCTGACCATGAATCTTTTCCTTGGGGCGTATCGATGCGGGCCCAAACGCCCAGCATTTCCAAGCTGGCCTTCCAAAGCCAGTCGCCAACGTGGCATTCTCCCGTCATGCAAAGTCCAATTGGCACCAAAACCCGAGCTCCTGACCACCCTGACCACATTACAAAGCTTTCACCTGCCAGCCTAATGGCAGTACTTGCTTCTCCCTCTGGGCTGGTGCTTCCCGCCACCACCCTTTCTCGACTTCACGGTGTGGAAACCAAGGCCATGCCCCCCCCGCGTACTACCCCAAATGGCACACCCCCCCCATGGACCCCACCCCACCCTCCCTGGTCCCCATTTAGGATCATTGGTATCTCCCGCAATTGGGCTGAGTGTTTGGGCCTTTCATTCTCTCACCACAGCAAGGTTCCAGTGGTCTTTTTTCTGTTCCTTCTTACTGTCTTCCTTCTTCTGGCCTTCGCCCCCCCCCCCCTGGCTCGTCGCGGATATGTCCTCCTCCCCCATTTTTCCACAGGGTTTGAATCAAGTTCTACCAGGCAACCCCCTTTTTGGTAGAACTACCAATCAAAAACAATGCTCACCTTTACTCTTTCATTCCTCTTCCACCTTGGAACAACTTCTCCACACTCTTCTTCAACCCACTCTTCCCTCCCTGGTTCTTCAAAACAACTGTTCACCACCATCTCTTATCTTCCCCCATCCAACCACCCACGATCTTTTCTACCCCGTTAATCCACCCCAAACCCGGCCTCCTTCAAATTCGCATGTAGGCGGTCCATCTTGTTTACACTGCCCCATCCCTCTCGCGTCCACAAATCTCCTAAATGGACTCTGTTCCCACTGTTTTGTGCTTCCCTCTCTTCACCCCTTTCTTGTCTTCCTGCTACAATTTGTTATACTGTTGTGTGTGTGCTGATGTTGTGTGTGGTGTGTGTGTTGTGTGTGTGTTTGTGTGTAGCTCTCTATACAAGGCCTCGACAATGTATACAAAATTTTTAAAAAAAATAAAATAAAAAGAATGGTGTCGAAGAGAGAAAAACATGGGCATGCTTCCGACTCGAGTTAGCATGGCAAAGTGTATATGATGTTTGTGAAGAAATGGCGCGGTCCATTGTATTAAACTGCAAAATTTTTGAATGAAAAAATAAAACCCGGTTAAAAAATAACAAAATCGTAGCACCTTCCGATACCATATTGAACTACTTTACTCCGTGGTCTATCATCCAAGCCACCATGCTGTTGGCTGTTAAGATACTGCTTACGGATTTTTTAGAATCCAGGTCTGATGAATTGCATTTCCACACATCCAGGTTCCTCAGACAGTTATTTCCTTAAAGGTTTCCCCTACATGAAAAATAAACTTGTTATTTATATATTAACTTGACCTTTCCTAAGTGAAGAAAATCACCCATGTTTTTTTTTTTTTAATCAAAAATGGGATAATTAGAGCTATATTTTCGAACATTTTGGAGCCTTTCACAATGTGCTATGGCCCCGCCCCTAAAAAAAAAATGGGACTTTCAGCGGAATCGCAGCGTGACTGTCGATTACAGAAACTCACACCAGAAGTGGATTGACTCGAGAGTCGAGATTGTCGCTGCGCCTTATAAAGTACGTACAATGCATTTTGGCACTGTTAGTGCAAACTCTTGTGATCGTCTTTAATTCCAGTGTATTGGTTTTCGCGAAAAGTTTTTTTAAGAGTTTATAGCCGTAACTTTCGAACAAATGCCTTGCAAGATATATCGTAGCCAGGATGCAGCAATACACACAAAAGACGGTGTAAGCCTTCATGTATTCCCAAAAGTATGATAATCGTCGAGAAATTGGACATCTTAAAGTTGGAAGCTGACGAGGGGAAACTGGAAAGGCCCCAGCGACACGAGCGCAATTTGCAGCGGCCCACTTCGAAGACAGGACTTTGATCATGCGGCTCTATTCATCCCCAACCCCTCATCCACACAACAAGAGACAAGAAATTTATGCTTTGAAGCCTGTATGCACACACAATTCACGCAGGGCCAATTTACTTATCCCTTTTACTACCTAATAATGTCTTAGTCGTTAACAAATCCAATACCAGTATGCACAAATAAATGGCATATACCATGTACCACAAAATATTAATTGTGATGTTTGAACCTTTCCATGTAAAAAAGGAAACTTTACAGGGACATTACCAAGTTAAAATACGAAAGATTAATATGCATTTCATTCTCAAGGGCGCAAGGAGGAATTTTAAAAATTCAAACAATGTGAAACCTGCACCCACATTTTGCAGCTTATTGAATGTTCGTTGAAACCAGCCTGCTGGGATAGGTACGATTCCACATACATGCATGCCAGGTATTGGCTCGCACTCGACATTCACATGGGTTTATTCTAAAGTGAAGGTCACTCTTCCATTGGCTTGCTATCATTTAACAATTAAGTGGGCAATTAGCATAAAACAATTGTGCATTTTGTGAGGAAACACCAAATTTCTGGCACACTAGTAGCCTATCAAATTATGACAGATTTGGATTATTGGGCCATCTCAAAATTTGATTGGCAGTGAAAATGGCTTGCCACAGCCATCAGCGGCTGAATTTGGAGCGATGGGCCAATATCCAAAATCTGTTTCTGTTCATAATGTTAGGGCTACTAGTGTGCCAAATTTGTGTCTGTTTTCCTCACAAAATGCACAATTATTGTATTGCTATATTTAGCTAAGTTTGCCCCACTAATTAGGCCAAAAATGCTTAAATAAAAGAAAAGGTGGAAAAAAAATGTTGGCACAACTATGAAAGACAATTTATCTGTCCTAATTACACGGTCTCATTATCCTCGCGACTCTTACGCTATTGACTTATACATTGTTTGTGCATGCTAATACAACTGTTAACTTGTCAACTCGAGAGTCAGACTCGTCCCCGATAAATCCGTCGCCGTCCGACTAGTCCGATAAATCTGACGTGCTGTAGCTTTCTTATATTTCTCTTTTTCGTTTCATGTTTTCTACTAGGCGCACAGTGACGGACAGTAGGAATGAAATAAATCCAAAAATGCAACAGAACGTCAGGATTTATCGGACTACTCGAGACAATTGTGTCACAAGGTTTGTGTTCTGCACACAAGTTTTTCATCGTCATCCGGACAGCGAGGTTGCTTGTTTTATGCGGGAGAGATCACGGCCAGACACGCCGCCGGCTTTGCTTGTGATCAATTTCGCCGTGGAGCAACCATGTCCGCTGCGCTGTTCAACGTTCACCTCACTAAAATATTTCTGGATATCGAAGCAGATGAAGGTCGAATTAACATTATTGAATTACGAATAGGAGGATTTAGTCTTAACCAGTTGTTATTTCCAAGTCTTCCTTCGCAGTCTTCCCGATCGTCATTGAACTCCGGGAATTCATCGCCATTTTCTCTGCTGTCCTGCTCCCGGCTCAACTGCTGAAGCCGTATTTCATTTCTAGCTGCCTGAACTTCACCTCCCGCGACTATGTTACCGACAATTCTCCATGTGATTCAAACCAAAATCACTTCATTTCTCTCATACTCACTGTCCGCTACCAGACAAATCAAAAGCTCCATTGCCATCCATTATTCAAAACCAAATGTTCCGATTTTGTAAAGCAGGAAATGGGAAGAAGCGATTGTAAGTCGATCAATCAAAATGTGGAAACCACACAGGAAGGCAAACAATCACATTAGACCACCAACACGAGTAATTAACCGTGCAGACTTTGAACATCCTGTACGTTTGACGTCCATTGGTGGGGTTACGCCCCTCTTCAGGAGAATATTTTTAGGGGCGTTCCCGAAGACGTTGTTTTTTTTTCATTTACATTTACAGAATGGTTTTCTGAAAAAAAATATCAGATCTGAAATCATTGATGAAAAAACTCCTCTAGGACATATATAAATGGAAATTTATGTACTTTGGCATTCAGTGACCTTTTTAAATGCATGTTCAGATTTAGCCCATCCCATGTTCAATGGGAATCTTAAATGTGATGTGTGCAGAAGGGTAAAGGATACATCCCCTCTCTTATGGGAAACTTTTTTTTCTTTTACGGACAGACCACGTTCACACACATTCTTTCACGACCCTCCAAAGCCCGCCCTCATTTTTTCCTCAGCAACATTCCTTTCACGCAGCTCTGAAGCCCGCCTTTTTTGAGAGCGCACGGGGTCGTCATTGGTAACCGTTGCCCAGGGGGCGGGAGTGAGCTTTGGGCGTGGACTGCACCCCGCGGAGACGCCCGGGGATATAAAAAACCGAGCCGGGAGAGAAAAGCTGGTCTGAGGTCTCGTTCTATGAGGAGAGACATCTGAGATTTATTAAAAAAAAACGAGCCAAAAAGGAGGACGTTCTGTAGGAGAGACGTTCTGAGATATAAAAAAAAAAACGTGAGGAAAAGCGCGAAAGAGAGGACGTTCTGAGAGGAGAGAAGACGTTCTTGAAGGAGGAAAAAATGAAGAGGAAAAAGCGAAAGCGGAAAGAGGGAAAAAAAAGCAAAGGGCCGAGACGAATGCGACCAAGAAGCGGTGTCTGACCAGCGCCGAGACAATTCGCCTTCGAGTTGCTTCGGCAAAGCGAAGCGGTTGGTCGCGTTGTGGGTGTAGCAGTGCCGCCAACAAGTTGAGGCCACGGGTCTATCACCAAAACACCCAGGGTTTTTAAAACCCACAACGGCACGATCTCGGTCCCTCCCAGACTCTGACTGGCGTTCAATGCTGCCCCGCAAGGACGGGTGCACGGGCAAATTGGGTGCTGGTGACGGATATGTGAACAACGCACGCACGCATTTTCAGGACATTTTTCGCTTCACGGACGACTTCTGGTGAGCGAGACGATTTTCTCCCCCTCCCCCCCCCTAGAATTGATCTGGGTTACCCTCGTCTGTGTTTTAGGTGCTAAGTAAAATCAACCCCCGATAAGCATCTTCTCGCTTCTGTCTCTGGCATTTTGATTTGATTTTGCTGTTTGAAAATTCATTTCTTTATTTTCCTCAGCAATTAAAAGGTTTCTTTTATTTTATTTATTTTCATTTATTAATAAATTTATTTGTCGATTCCAACCTGTCCGTGTTGTTGTCCTTTCCTACCATTGTCTAGCATTGTTCTGAACGAGATAGACTGGGAGGTAATTTACCACAGATTGACCAAAAAAATAGTCTGCAAGCACAGCGGTTAAAACGCTCGGCCGGCCCTAATTAAAATTCTAATCAGATAATATTGGTGCTTTGCCGATGGGCGCGCTCCCCGCTCAGGTAACCACTGTGGACTCAGTTTTTAAACGGAAATTATTAGACCGGCGGACACTGGAACTCCTGTGGTTGACTGGGTGGCGTTGTGGTTTTTAAAAACAAACCCACCTACCACAAACGTTAATTGTGAGCGGTTGGCCCCCAGGTCCGGCCTTCTACCGAGGACAAACGGGATTAATCCCAGTGACCAAGCTGGCTGTCTCGTACCGTCACCGCAACAACATAATCATGAAGGTACGCCTTTTCATGTTTCAACCACTACGGCACACCTGTTTGCAGAAATAATTTCAAAACACACTTGAACACAACGATGTGAATTAAAAGTTAATTTCAATTTTTAATCGATTGCCATTTTTAACGAATGAGAGTTGTTCCCATTTCATTCACAGTTTTACTCTTCCATCATTCATCATTTAGAGCATGTTAATTGTTTTCTTTGTAAGCATTCATTTCCCACTTTTGGCAATTTATTAACTTTTTAGCAAATTATAACTTATCTCTCCCTGTAAAAGCCTGGATGGCCCAGCGCAAATGTTCTAGCGCCCAATCCTTATTTCCTGATCTTCGATTCAATTGAATTCTCTCCAAAATCTCTGGAAAATCTCCTCTTTAGCTATTTGCTGATTCAAACCACCTCTGATTGTGACATCCTCGTTCTTTCAAGGACAAGCTTGCAAAAACCTCTTCCCTCTCTTCAGATTCTGATAAAATCATTAAGCTGGTTAAGCATCTTGGGAATATGTCTTTCAATCCGTGGACCAAATCTCACACTCTTCACTATTTGTCTCTCAGAAAGAACCGTCTGGCAAACCCTGTACCCATCAACTTTCTTCACAATCCTCTTGAGGAAGTTTCAGTTCATTCAAACTTCTTGGGTCTCCACATGTTCAGACGATGATCTTTCTGAGGCAAACCACCATTTCAAAAAGTTGCCTCCAAAGCCGGCCGCGAAATGAGCATCTTCCATCGTACAAAGTCCTTCCTTAGGCACAACTTGAAACTCCTATGTCCACCGAAAAACAAGGCCTTCATCCGTAACTTGATGGCAGTACTGGCCCACTCCCCTTCCCCGTCCTCCAAACCTTAGCTCAGTTAAACCAAAGCCTTTCAAAATCATTGGAAATCTTCCACGTATGAAGCTGAAGCCATGGGCCTATCACTTCGCCTATTGCAGGACAGGTCAGTGGTCTCTTCTGTTTCCTCTACCGTCTCCTTTCTGGTTTGCCACCCTCTACTCTTTCCATTCTTTGTTCAACCCCCTCCGCCCTTCACCAGGTATCTGGCAGGGCAACACACGGTCCACCATTTAACTCCCTTCTGGTGAAAAACTCTCAGGAAATTCCAGAATCGCTACTCCAACCTGCCCACTTCATTTTTCCCATCTGTGGAACAAATCGATTCCAACATTCTGGGAACCAACTCAGGCCTACAAACTAGCTTCTCATTTCTTCCGTCCCAGGCTGTTCAAGACAGCCATTCACCAGCTCCGAGTTCACCACCACCCCCTTCAACCCCCCCCATCAAAAAGCATTACAAATTTTTCGACACTGTCCCTAACCCACCAAACTCTATTTCTGTCCCCTCAACTCCACTGTTTGATCCACCCCCTCCCCCACCCCCACTTTTTCCCCCCTTCCTGTTCATTTTGTTTCCGTTACAATTCCATATCATTCCATGTTCCAGCTCTTCAATGCGCCTTCCACTTTGTTTACAAAAAAGTGTTATACATTCAAACGTTATGGGTTTAACATGTGTATGATATAACTGTTTATCAGTGAAACCTGTTAGGAGCTCAAAAGTTGTTGGCCAAATGGACCCCATGGAGTTCAATTAAATCAATTCTTTTCCTTTTTGAAAGTTTCAAACAATAAACATTTAACTTTGTGTTTGTGATTGTATCAGTGTTTTATTACTAATGCTACATACCAATGTGGTGCCGGGGCGTGTTAAGGCGAGGCACATGGACCCGCCCATGTTCCAAAGGCGGGTGCTGTGCTGTGTTGTGCCTGTGTCTCTTTATTTAGGACCCATTGTCCCACTTCAGGAGTCTTCGAACCCATTCTTTGAAGTACATTTATAGTCGGTGAACAAAGGGGGATGTTGTGCATTTGGGCCACACTGTTAAGGAATATCCAGTGAGGGGATGATTGGGAAGACTTTAAACCCAAAAAAAAAAAAAACCGGGAAATTTTTCCCCAATCTGGAACAGCAGTTAAACGTGACCAAACAAAAATGGACCAACCAATGAGGATGCTGAAAAGGTGGCGAGCTGTATTACGGACCGGTAGCTTTTTGACAGTTTATGGCACCCTGCCCTACTCAAACCAAACTCCTTTCCCATGGATCCAGGCCATCTCCACTTTTCATGGGCTCGCAGACTTCCTCTCCTGCCAGTCAAACACACGTTGTGGGTCCTAAATGAGTCTTTTCATCCCCCCTTTTTCCTGTCCAGGGGCTGGAGTTCTCAAGTAGCGTTTCCTGGGCCCTGTCTTTTTTGGTTTTCATTCAATTGATCTCTCCGACTCTCCTGGAAAAATCCTTCTATATCTCTTTTGCTTGATGACTCCCACCCTCTGCCGTAACCATCTGTCCATCCCTCAGGACCGGCAAGCAGCAGCTTTCTTTCGCTCACTGCGACCTGGATAAAATTCACAAACTGGCTCCCAACCACGTGCGGGAACCATGTCTTCAATCCAGACAAAATCTCACACTCTCACTATTGCTCCTTCGAAAGACCGTTGTAGAACCCCCCCATCCACTTTCTCAACAATCCTCATGGAAAGAAGGTCTTTTCTTTCAAGCTTCTGGGTCTCACTATCTGCCATGGACGTTTCCTGGAAAGTTCACATCTCAACCTCGCCTCCAAAGCCCATCGCCGACTGGGAAATCCTCGTCGTGCAAAAGTCCATTCCTCGGCCCTCTGAGCTCCTGGACCACTTACAAAGCTTTTGTCCGTAGCCTTGATGGAAGTTAGTTACTGCTTCTTTCCCCTCTGGGGCTAGGTGCTCCTGCCTCCCACTTCTCGGGCTTCACCGCTTGTCGAAAACCAGCGGCATTTAGGATCATCGGGCATCTCCCGCAATTGAAGCTGAGTCTTTTGGCGCCTCTCACTCAATTCACCGCAGGTTGGTCGTGGTTCTTTCTGTTCTTTTACCGTCTCCTCTCCAGCCTTGCCCCCCCCCCCCCTGCTCTCTCTGCGATTTTGTCCCCCACCACCCCATTCTCCACAGGGCGCCCAAGGGTCCGCCAACAACCCCCTTCTGGTAAAAACTACCCAAAATCACAATCCACTTGCTCACCTTCACTCTTTCATTTCCTCTTTCCCCTCCTTTGGAATAAACTCCTCACTCTTATTCTTTTCCATTCTTTCCCTCCCAGGCTTTTCAAAAACAGCTGTTCACACCACCTTTCTTATTCATCCCCCATCCAAATCCTCGAAATCTTTTCTTCCCCTGATTAAATCCCACCCAAGCCCACTTCCTTTCAAATTCCCCTGCTTTCCTTCCTTTGAAAGGTCCCTATAATGTTCCATCTTCTCTTACCCCATGTTCCCGTCCCATCCCTCTTCCCTTTCCACAGGATCCTCCTAAATGTGTCTGTTCCCCACTGTTTTTGTCCCTTTCCCACTCCCGGCCCCTCTTGTCTCATGCCCCCTTATGCTGTGCGTTGTGTTGTTAGCTCTTCATACGAGGCCTCGACAAGGGTATTACAAAAAAAATGCCGGCGCTCCGATGTACAGCCTTATCAAAGATCTTCTGCTTCCAGCCAACCTTTTCTAGACGAGTCGCTCTGAAGAGCTCGTCAATCTCTTGAAAAGAACATTTATCACCCTAAAATCGGGTAAGATAGTCCTTTCAAAGATATAGGATTTATTACCCACCATCGTCAAGTAATGTCAGTTCAGCATTCGAGTTCGTGGCCGATTTACGGACTCGTCTGAACATTTGTGAGTTTACAGATAAACTCGACCAGACATTTTCCCTTGTTACGTGATTTCTTTATAATTAGCATCGATGTACGATTCCAATTCTGCAGAAACTCCTCATGAATTCCGACCCCAATTTGCGGCTAAAAACATTTGGAAATAGCCCACTGCGTGTATGCAAACTACGAGAGCCTGCGTCGTTGAACTCTAAAACAAGTTCAAAAGTTATCCAGCAGGACCCAATCGGTTAACATGGTAACCTTTTTGGCTACAGCAAAAGGTTTTAGGCAAGCCACCAAATTCACCTCCACCTGCTGACATTTCTGAATATCGACCCAGAAGGTTGGGTAATTGTATTGGGCGTTGTGGTGTAGGTTAATTTCATCAAGCTTTCCAATGTCCGGTACCAGGAATTATACCTGTGACCCAAAATGTTGTGTAATCGGGGAACCATTGAAGTGTCGCTTGTTCTCAATCCAGGTCGAAGAACTTGTCTTCCTTTACTTCAAGTCCACAATTTGGGTGAACCCTGGTGCAGCGGATGACAGGTCACAGAGCACAGCCTGCAGCTGAAGAGTCAAGTTCTGAGGAACTTCATGAGGTTTTCTGTTGTTGGAACAAAGAGCTCCGATGCTCCTATATATTATAGTTGATTGTAACAATACAATAAGGTTCCCGGTGAGGATGGAAAGTTGATTACCGGCACTTCTTCGATCTCAATTATGAGGTGAGAGGCAAGTTCACCTCCATTTCCTCCGAGAAAGACTCCTCCACTCCGGCCTGCATCTACCTGACTTCAGATACATTACACCAAGGAGGGTGGTTCCTGAGTTGGCTCAGCTAACATAAACTGTCAGGATCTTTGAAACGGCACTCCATGTCCTACCCACCCACTGACAGTTGCGTGGAAAAGGGACCAACCCTCTTAGGCCGATATTGGTTTCTTATACGAATAAATCAGGACTTAATTGGATAGTGACGTAAAATAGGAGCCCAACTCTGATGCTGGATTTACGATTACGTGCGCTCAACAAACTCTGCCCTGTTCAAGCGATGGTTTTTGGCACCTTCTGCAGGGACCAAAGTGAGGCGATTTCATGTTTCTGCATAATTGCTCAGCCATTGTTCCAGAAGGCTAGACCTATGCCCTCCATGATGCGTTTCAATGACTCGGAATGTTGAACCTGCCGACCCACCTGCAGAGTGAGGGCATCATCTTCCACCAGTCAAGTTCTCCGACTGCGCAGCACCGATCGTTCCAATACTCCAAGCAGAACAGAAACAGTGCGCATTTGTGGTAGACTTAAAACGCATGATCAACCACTATTCAAAGCTTGAATGCTACCCTTTTGCCCAAAGCAGAGAATATCTGTTTCACCACTCTCATGGATGGCCAGAACATTCACTAAGCTTGGACTTGGACCAATGCCTATGCTCAAATGGGAACCGGATGATGATTCCCAAGGGCCCGAAACATGCCATTCAACACTCATCGAGCCCCTCTTACGTTGTAACAAACAGATGCTGCGCAACTTGGCATTTCACTCTTGCTGCACCAAATCTTCCAACACAAGATTGGAGACATTGGTTGAAAAACTGTTAACCAAAGACACGTCGTATTTCCCCCCCAGGGGGAATTTTGGGGATACGAGGTGACTTTGGCAAGTAACAAACATGACAACCTCGATTAACCTAAAACAAGTCCTTCAATCGGTTGTTCACAAGCTGGGATACACCCAAGGCGTGAGAAGTTTGTACCTTGTGGCACTCCTGAAGTTGAATACCTGGGTTCATCCAAATCTCCTGTTTAAGGCATTTTGCCCTCTCTGAGGCAAAATTTAAAAGCAATTGCCGAATGAACCAATGCCAACCAAAACATTTCAGAAACTCATACAATTCCAAGGTATGTTGACCTACTTGGTAATTTTCCTGCCTCAAACTAAGCCACAACCATCGCAACCTCTGCATCTTCTCCTCAGGAAAGCGGTCTGGAAATGGGAAGCTGACCAGGACAAAGCAGCGGTTTCAGGCAAAACTACAACATCTGTCCTCCTCCGCCCATTACGACCCAACCAAGAAAACTTATTTCTTTCAGTTGTGACAGCTCATCATTATTGGCATATGGGCTGGTGTGTTGTTAACAAACAAATGGAAACCGGTCATCTCCAGCCTGTTATGTAATGCAACACAACCCCCATCTTGACACTGAAACGTCGCTATGCTCAAAGAACGAGAGGGCGTTACGGGTGTCTGGGGCCACCTTAAAGATGCCTACCCCAATATGTCTTTGGAAGACATATTACCATGAGATAATTAACACAAACCCTTCTGTTAGGTCTCTGGAAGCAAACCAGAGCCATTCTGCCCACATCATCAGGTCGTGTTCAACGTTGGTTGTTGACCCTTTGCCAGTCTATGACTACTCATGGTTACCCGCCCGGGTAAGGAAATGTACTGTGCTGACATGGCTCAGTTACTTGCTTGCTTCCCGTAACCCATCCCAGAACCTCCACAATCTGGCGATGTTTATTTTTCAAATCTTCATGGCCAACTGTCATTTGCCACGATGAGGCCGCCATAATCGCTAAGCCAGATTTCTTGTTGCTGAACCAATAGGCAATCCAGATTTTGTCACAAATTAAACGCTGTGCGATGGTCAGGTGATTGGGCATCACGACCGGAAGGGGCAAAACCGTACCTTCAACGGAAGGATGGGCTCTCTATTGGTGCAGACAGGCCTGCTTTGGGTGGCTTGCGTGATAATTTCCGCCGGAAACTCTGCCACGGAAAATTATTCCAGTGAAACCCACAACTGGCTCATCCAGGCACGTCACCATTGAAGGTTATTGCCCGAGCCTATGTTTGGTTGGCCTGTTGGAACAGTGACATTCAAGTCAATGCATACCATTGTTAATAACATTCTTTCAAGCCCCATGCCAAAACACCACCACAGTCATCCATCGCCATGTTGGTTGTGGCCAATCAAAAACCCATGTCCAGGACTAGCACAATACGACCCATGCTGGTTCATTTCAAGGGGGAAGGCTTTTCACTTATTGGTATAGTTGAGCCCCACTCCAAATGGCATTGAAGCTCTCGTGGTGCCATTCCTCATTCCTCTGCTTGTAACAATTGAAGCTCCACGTTACCATTGTTCGCGGAAACAAATGGTATTCCAGAAAGTTCCCATGTATCAGATAATGGATCGTCATTTACGAGTTCAAGAGTTTTCAGGAAAAATTGTGTAAAACGAATCAGGCATTCAAGCACTACAACATTCTATTGCCCTCTATAAACCTGCAGTGATTGTCAAGCCGAACGTGCTGTTCCAGATCGATCAAGAATGGTCTTAAAGCTGCATCCAAGGGAAGGCTCCAATTCAATCTTCATGGCAGCTCTGTTGTTGCTCACTACCACACCAGACCACATTCAAACCATCAGTGGCTCACCTTGCCATAGCTTCTGGTGGGTCGTGAATTAACCAAACTCGGTTATCATTAGTGCACCCGGACGTAACGAGTTCCAGGTCGAGAATAACAAGTATCAACAGAAAACGCTAATTCACGACCAAGACGTTCTGTATACCGAAAACTTTCCAGGTTCAATGATTCCTGTATACGTGTTGAAAACTCCGATGTGGAACCAGTGGGTTACCTGGCATTCATTATCGCATCACATTTGTGAAATTTATGTTTTCTTGTGAAGTTTCTGTATGGTAGATGAATGCGTAAACAATGTTGAACCAAACTCAAGTTACCGTTCATGGGGAGCCCCAAACATTTGGAACCGGGTTAAGTGCCTTTTTGTCACCCACTCCTGTATTCACACCACCTGCGTTTGGAACCTTGAGGTGTTTCCTCATGAAAGCTTTTTCACCTATCAAATGTACCTGAAACTCCTTTCCCGAACCCTGTTTACCCCTTATTTGAGAAACCCACAGCAATTGCAGAGCGACAAGCCCTTCCACTCGCCCTTTAGAAGATTCAGCTTCGTGTTCTTGGCAAGCCTTCCTGAGTCGTCTTGAATTTGTAAAAATAATAAAAAAATAAAAGGTGGGGGGGGGGGTATGGAGATGAGATGTAATCAGTAGTTTGATGGTGATGCATGCCAACATTGGGTGCACCGGGGCGTGGTTAACGGGAGTCACGTGACCCGCCCATGTTTCCGAGGGCGTTGCCGTTTGCCGTTGCCGTTGGCCCGTATTAAAAACCTTATTTCGTTCCCCCTTCAGAGTCTTCATCCTTTTTCTTTGAAGTACATTGCAGTGTTATTATCAGGGGTTAAATAAAACCATCGAGGACATTCGTGTTCGCGTTTAATTAAATCCGTTTTTCCACATTAAATTGCCTTGTGGGTTTGACCAGGTTCCGAACTCAGGCCTACCCAACAACTTCGGGGCCTTGTGATTCCTCATTCTGGGATTATTTAACAAAGTGCTCATCAGGGTTGTATCAATGTTCAGAAATAATCCACAAATTTACATCTGCACTTCACGGTATATATTTATTATTATTATTATTATTATTTTAATTTAATTATCTGCTTCAACCCCAGGGCGTAAAACTATGAGAAACATTCCAATTCGCTTCAAAAGTGAAAAGGCGATGTAAAACACCCCGTTTAAAAATAAACGAATTTTACATTTAAAAAACTTCCGATTTATATACATAAAACATATAAAACCAAACGGTTTTGATTATTCTTAATCCCATTCCTTGTCTTCATTCCCACGTTACCTTTCTCTTTTCCCGGCCATTTTTTCCCCTCTCTGCGCCAATTTTTGCCGAGTTTCTTTCCTCTGAGGTTTGAAAAACCACCTCGGGCCTCCTCAGGAAACGGGGCCTTTATTCTTCTCACTCATTTCTTCAACTCTCTCGATTCCGCTCACCAAAATCGTTTCTCTTTTAATATATATTTCTCACCCTTTTTTCTGCTCCCTTTTGAGAAGAAAAAAAAATTGGAATTAGACAAGATTTTATTTTTGCGCGTGAGGAATGTCCCAAACTCGTTGTGGACTGTTTTTTTCCTTCTTTCGCTCATTCTTTTTTTTACTTTTCACTACATTTACTCTTCGTAATATTATTTCCTTTCCAATTTTAAACAGTTTTTGTTAAATCACATTTTAAAATGTTCACTCTTTTCGATCCATTTCTGTGGTTGAATCTTCTTCTTCTTTCTTCTTTCACAGGAAATTTCATTTACGAACTTCTTCAGTTTATCGGGCACAAGTCGAGGCAGTTGTATAAGCACAAGACCCCTTAGGGCCTAAAGGCCAATTAATCTTGCTTTAATTTTTGTTTTCTTCCAAAACACAAGCCATCACCTTCCTCTGGATGAAAAAGAGGAGAACCGTTGCAAAGTTTTGGGGGCACTGGTTTCTACAAGGGCCAAATGTATAAACAAACAAAACAAACAAAAACTTTTCTTCTTATACAACAGGTACCAGGAAAAAAACCCACCCATTCTCTTTGCTGACAGAATACTAAGGGGGAGACGGGTGAGAGAGAGAGGGTGGGGGAGGACGGGGGGGAGACGGGGGGGAACGGGGGGAGACGGGGGGAAAGAGAGAGAAGGGTGGGGGGAGACGGGGGGGAGAGAGAGAGGGCTTGGCGGGGAGACGGGGGGAGACGGGGGGGAGCAGAGAGAGGGTGGGGAGAGAGAGGGTGGAGACCAGGGCGATGGGGGGAGACAGGGTGGGGGGAGACGGGGCGGGAAGAGAGAAGGGTTGGGGGAGGACGGGGGGAGAGAGAGAGGGTGCGGGGGAGACGGGGGGAGAGACGAGAGTGGTGGGAGGGGAGACGGGGTGGGAGAGAGAGAGAGGTTGGCGGGGAGACGGGGGGAGAGAGGGTTGGGGGGAGAGGAGGGTGTGGGGGGAGACGGGGGGAGAGAGGGTGGGGGAGACGGGGGGGATGAAGAGGGTGGGGGAGACGGGGGGGAGAGAGGCGTGGGGGAGACGAAGGGGAGAGAGAGAGGGTGGGTGGAGGACGGGGGGTTGAGAGAGAGCAGGGTAATGGGGAGACGCGGGGGGAGAGAGAGAGGGCTGGGGGGAGACGGGGACGAGAGAGAGGCGTGGGGGAGACGGGGGAGAGAGAGGGGTGGGGGAGACGGGGGGGAGAGACGAGAGGGGTGGGGCGGAGACGGGGGGGGAGAGAGAGAGGTGGGGGGAGACGGGGAGGAGAGAAGAGAGGGGGGGGGAGAGAGAGAGGGTGGGGGGAGAGAGAAGAGAGGGTGGGGGAGACGGGGGGGACGGAGCAGAGAGGGTTGGGGGGAGACGGGGGGAAGAAGAGAGAGGTGGAGAGAGAGAGGGGGGGGAGACGGGGGGAGCAGAGAGAGGTGGTGGGAGACGGGGGGGAGACAGAGGAGGGTGGGGGGAGAACGGGGGGAGAGAGGGTGGGGGAGACGGGGGGAGAGAGGGTTGCGGGGAGACGGGGGGAGATGAGGGTGGGCGGAGACGGTGGGGGAGAGAGGGTTGGGAGGAGAGGAGTGGGGAGACGGGGGTGAGAGAGGGTGGGGGGAGACGGGGGCGAGAGAGGGTGGGGGGAGCCGGGAGAGAGGGTGGGGGGAGGACGGGGGGAGAGAGAAGGCGTGGGGGGAGGACGGGGGGGGAGAGAGAGAGGGTGGGGAGACGGGGGTGAGAGAGAAGCAAGGTGGGGGGGGAGAGAGAGAAGGTGGGGGGAGAGAGAGAAGGTTTGGGGGAGACGGGCGGGAGAAGAGGGTGGGTGGAGACGGGGGGAGAAGCAGGTGGGGGGAGGACGGGGGGAGAGAGGGTGGGGGGAGACGGGGGGAGAGAGGGGTGGGGGGGACGGGGGCGGAGAGAGAGAGGGTGGGGGAGACGGCGGTGGTGAGAGAGAAGAGGGGGGGGAGACGGGGGTGGGAGAGAGAGAGGGTGGATGGGGCAGACGGCGGAGAGAGAGCGCGTTGGGGGGAGACGTGGGGGGAGAGAGGGTTTGGCGGGGAGACGGGGGGAGAGAGGGTTGGGGGAGACGGGGGAGAGCTGAGAGGGTGGAGTGAGACGGGGGGAGAGAGGAGAGGTGGGGGTGAGAGGAAGAGGGTGGGGGAGACCGGGGGGAGAGAGAGAGGGGTGGGGGAGACGAGTGGGGAGAGAGAGAGGTGGTGGGGGAGACGGGGGGAAGAAGAGAGAGGGTGGGGGGGGAGAGAGAGAGGGGTGGGGGGAGAGGAGAGAGGAGTGGGGGGAGGGAGGTGAGAGCAGAGTCGTGGGGGGGAGGGAGGGAGAGGGAGCGGCGAGAGAGAGGGTGGGGAGAGGAGGGAGAGAGAGGTGGGCGGGAGTGGAGAGGAGAGAGAGGGGGGGGAGAGAGGGTGGGGGGAGGCGAGGGAGAGAGAGGGTGGGGTGGGAGGAGGGAGAAGAGAGGTGAGAAGAGAGGGAGAGAAAAGAGAGTGGGGGGGAGAGAGGGGTGAAGGGGGCAGACGGAAGAGATGTGAAGGGGAGGAGGGAGGAGAGCGGGGAAGAGAGGTGAGAGAAGGAGAGTGGGGGCGAGAGAGGGCTGGGTGGGAGGGAGCGGAGAGAGAGAGGGGTGGGAGAGGGCAGGGATGAGAGAGGAAGAGAAGGGAGAGAAAGAGAGTGGGGGGAGAGAGGGTAAGGGCAGAGACCGAGAGGGGTGAAGGGGAGGAGGGAGAAGATAGGGAAAGAGGGAGAGTGGGGGGAGAGGAGGGTGGTTGAAGGCGGCAGCAGAGAGCAGGGTGAAGGGGTAGAGAGAAGAGAGGAGAGAGGAGAGAGAGGAGAGTAGAAGAGTCAGAGGAGAGAGAGAAGAGAGAGAGAGATGCTGTCCGAGGAGAGAAGAGACGAGGAGAGAGGAGAGAGAGAGAGCGAGAGGAGAAGAGAGAGAGAGAGAGAGAGACAGGGCGGGGGAGAGATAGCGAGAAAGGGCAGTGAGAATGGGTAGGGACGAGCTAGGAAGGGGAGGGGACGAGCAAGGAGGGGTTGGGAGTGAAGAGGAGTGGGGAAGCCAAAGGAAGTTGCTGAGGAGCAGAGAAGGGAAGGCAAAGACCAGACATGAGGTGAAGTGTTATTTAGATTCATACCATCTCATTTTCAAAAATGATTCTGCATAGAATACCAGTGCAAGATGGAAACAAAAATAATGTTGTGAAGTGTTGATGTTGTTTATTTTTTTATATACCAAAGACCGCCTTTGCCCATGCCCCCTCCCCTGGAAAGAAAAATTAAATGACAAAAAAAAAAATCCCCAAAAATACAAAAACAAAACATTAAAACACAAAACCACTAAAAAAAAAACATTTTTGTATTTTATTTTTGATCTGTTTGACCAATTTGGACTGGTGTTGATAATTGGGACTGTGGTTGATGATAATTTATTGATCTGGTGCTGATAATTGAACTGGTGTTGATAATTTGGACTTGGCTGTTTGATAAATTTGGGACTGGTGTTGATCATTTGACTGGTGCTGATCCATTTGGACTGGTGTGATCAATTTGGACTTGGTGTTGATCATTTGGACTCGGTGTTGATTCATTTGGAACTGGTGTTGATCATTTGGGACTGGTGGTTAATCATTTGGACTGTCTGTTGATAATTTGGACTGGTGTTGATTAATTTGATCTGGTGTTGATCATTTGGACTGGTGCTTGATCATTTAGGGGACTTGGTTGTGATTTTCATTTGGACTTGGTGTTGGATCATTGGACTGTGTTAGATCAATTTGGACTGGTGTATTTAATTTGAATTTCTGTGTATTGATCATTTGGGACTTGGTGTTGATTCATTTGGGCTGGTGTTGATCATTTGGACGGTGTTGATCATTTTTGGACTGGTGTTGATCATTTGGACTGGTGTTAATAAATTTTGGGACGTGGTTTGATAAATTTTGATCTGGTGTTGATAATTTTGATCTGGTTGTTGATCATTTTGACTGGAAGGTGTTGATCATTTGGACTGCGTGTTGAATTCATTTGGGATGGTGTTTGATCATTTGGACTTGGTGTTTGATCATTTGGGACTGGTGTTTTGGATCATTTTGACTGATGTTGATCATTTGGGACTGGTGTTTGATCATTTCGCGACTTGGTTGTTGATCATTCGGGACTGGTGTTTGGATCATTCGGGACGGTGTTGATCATTTCGGACTGGTGTTGATCATCGGACTGGTGTGATCATTCGGGACTCGGTGTTGATCATTCGGACTGGTGTTGCACATTCGGACTGGTGTTGATCATTCGGTGGACTGCGTGTTGATATTCGACTGGTGTTGATTCATATCGGACTGATGCTGATCATTTCGGACTGATGCTGATCATTCGCGACTGATGCTGATTCATTCGGACTGTATGCTGATAATTCGGACACTGGTGTTTGATAATTCGGGACTGGTGTTTTGATAATTCGGACTGGTGTTGATAATTCGACTGGCTTGATAATTTGGACTGGTGTTTGATCATTTGGACTGGTGTTGCTCATTTGGGACTGGTGTTGCTTCATTTGGAACTGGGTGGCTTGATCATTTGATCTGGTGTTGCATATTTGAATCTGGGTGTTGATTCATTTGGACTGGTGTTGATATTTGGGCGATGGTGTGCATAATTTTTGGACTGGTGGTTGATTAATTCCTGGACTGGTGTTGATCGGTTTGAACTGGTTGTTGGATCGTTTGGGACTTGGTTGTTGATCGTTTTGGGACTGGTGTTGATCCGTTTGGATGGTGTTGATCGTTTGGACTGGTGTTGATCGTTTGGACTGGTGTATCGTTTTGGGACTTGGTGTTGATCATGGACTGGTTGTTGATTAATTTGATCTGGTGTTTTGAACGTTTTAGACTGGTGTTGATCGTTCTGGACTGGTGTGATCCGTTTGGGACTTGTGTTGATCGTTTTGGACTCGGTGTTGATTAATTTGGACTGTGTTGATTCATTTGGGCTCCGGTGTTGATTCATTTGGACTGGTGTTGATTCATTTTGGACTTGGTGTTGATCATTTTGGATTTGGTGTTGATTCATTTTGGGACTGGTGTTGATCATTTGGACGGTGTTGATCATTTGGATGATGTTTGTAATTGGACTGGATTGTTTGATAATTTGGAGGGATCGTTTTGATTAATTTGGGACTTTGGTGTTGATATTGACTGGTGTTTGATAATTTGGAAAACTGGTGTTGATAATTGGGACTGGTGATGATATTTGGACTGGTGTTGATCATTTGGGAACTTGGTGTTGATCATTTGGGGACTGGTGTTGATTTGCATTTTGGGAGTGGTGCTTGATTCATTTTCGACTTTGGTGTTGATCATTTGGACTTGGTGTTGATCCATTTAATCTGGTTGTTGATTAATTTGGGGACTGGTGTTGATTAATTTGACTGGTGATTGATAATTTTATTCTGGTGTTGTAATCTTGACTGGTGTTTTGATGTGGCCA
>CM068957.1:14972584-14989304 GCA_035128595.1 Eptatretus atami
CAGGCATGATTGGCCGAATGGCCTCCACCCGCGTCCATCCCGTTTCCTTGTGTGAAATTCGACTCACGTGAACAGATTCTAGAGGTTATTGTATTTACAGAAATATAAGAAAGCCATGAACACTGACATCTCCAGGTGTTTATAAGCATATGCCGATGTATCCAGCGATTCATAGGTATGACGATGAAGACATTCGATGATTTGAAGTGAGGAAAATGGGGAAAAAATTTTCATGAGTGTTTTATCATTAAGAAACCATTGCGGCATGTTCCAAGTCAAGGTATTGTTGAGCAGGCCGGACAAAATGGCGAATTAAGACCCCTCCAAGCTGGTAGAAGCCTGACTCAGGGGCTGACCAAGGATGATGCCTTGATAAAGGATAATTAAATAATGTCGTTATTTCTCTTCAAAAGAGGTGTTTTAATTAACCCAAATACCAAATTTTAATTCATGCATTTGCTTGGAGTTCCCTTGCATGCAAAGTTTGGGGCCGTGAGATTTCATGCTTTTGGAGTTATGGAGGAACACGCACACTGACAACAAAACACACACACTTATTAGTGTAGATACCTCGGTCTTGGGTGATTCTGAGCTGTTGGTGCGGCTTCATTTGGTGGTGCAGAAATCTAGAGGACCCTGTTTCAGGGAATAATTGGTTTGCAATCTCAACACCAGCAGACAAGACTGCATCATTATCTGCGTTGCTCAGCCTTATTAGATTTAGTACATGACACCTAATCACTGGACCGTCTTTTGGGGATCCTATAATCTGTACAGAACGTGGCATTCATTCCATCCCTGATGAACAGGCGAGTTTGCCATTGCTGGTCGCTTTGCTGCGACCTGCTGATTTCAACCACACAACCGGGATAAGTCTGAGGGCTGCGAGCTAAGTGCATTGTAAGTGGTTACCACCCCTCATTTTCGGGGCATTCCCTGGACTTGGTGGCATTTTTTGAAAGTCACAAAACTCTAACTTGCTACATGAAATTTTTGTTCATTGCACAGACAGTGTTCCATAGACTTAAAATATATAGGGTTCATGGGTCTATGATGTATACGTTACTGAAATACAGATGTTTTATCTGAATATACATGCGTACTTGGCGCTTTTTTCTTGTTTCACCTTTAAAAGTATGACGATATATGTAGACCATGCAACAAATACAACATATAAAACATTTCAAATGAATTTATCATCTAATTCAAAGGTTGTTCACCCCACCGTCTGAGTAAAATAGCATTTGTGATCGTTCCAGTGGGGAATTGGCATGGATATATGCACATTTCTGCCCATATTTTATTTTTTCTTATTTTTTATTGCCCTTTTAGAGACTGGGGGACTATGAAATCCCTATACAAAATGATAGGTTTCTCAAAACTCATATTTACGTGTCTTAAATTATTCAACTTATTACAATAATCAATGATAAAAACCAATTGAGATGATCCGGGTGATACCTTATTTACAGCGGCTTGACCCGACCTTTCCACCCATGCCGACTGCACGTCACGTTTTTGAAAAAATGCTCTTTTATTCTTTTCTGTGCATCAGCCATTTATTTTTCACCAATGTATTTACAAATGGGCACAGTGATAATAGATATAATTATAAAAAAGTAACTCATTGACAAACATGCATGGCTTTGTGTTTAGAGTAATTTTGCATTTTTGTCCGACTGCACGTTCACCTTTTTTGAATTTGAAAAATATTAAAAATTTTTCTTTTAAAAAAAATTTAATATTTTCCAGGTATTTGAAAAAATATTTTATTAATTTAGAAGGCAGTTAAAATCAGTTTTGGAGAATTTAGAGAGCTTTTTGTTACTCCAGAATTGATTGACATTGAAAAATTTTACGTCCAAGAATTTGTTCGATAATCTTCTCTCTTTTAGTGCTTTTCAGCATCTCGCAGTCACTGAAGGAGCAGTAATAAAAAAATACAGGTATGTATTATTTCTTAATAATCCCAAAAGTTGGTATTTTGATATTAGATTAGTTGATTAGAATAAGTTACATACTATGACCTTCATTTTATTGTGCCAAAAAGAAAAACAAAGAAAATTATGTAAATTTTCATTGAAAATCTTCGCAAAACCAGCAGAATAGTATCATATTTCAACAGTATCTTATTCTTCAAGTAGTATCCATTATTCTGGATATATATGTAATTATGCTATCGGTTTTTTTTCTGAACTCATTTAGACTTCTACACTTCAGGAAAATGTAGTGAGAAGGCCACATGGAACACAACTTCATTTTTTGACATTTTTGAAACAGAGTGGTAACCACTTACATGCGCTTAGCCTGCAGCAATTATCAAGGTTTGAAAAGTAAGGAAGTCTCGAAATATGCGTGACGTGTTGTATATTTCAGAAGCATCTGCATACATATTTACACCAAAATTCGGAATATCAGGAAAAATTCAGTGAGGCAATATTAAAATTCCATGATATTTAACTGCTTCTTTGCAAATATTGTTGAAGTCACATTTTAAACAAAGGGCACTCGGGTTCAGGCGCATACCTCGCCACACCCCAATACCCGATGCAATAGAACTATCGGCCCAATAATTCTTTGAAATAGCATGCTAATATATCGTTTTTGAGCCTGCCTTTGCTTCAATTTAATCCAAATCTACTGGAAAGTATATTTTTTTTTCCAATCAGGAAGGGTATTGAACCGGGCAGTCTATATGCCAACTGACTGGCCTCAATCGCCTCCCCCCCCTCCAATTTTTGAGCTGTGTGTCAACCAGCCAAATTAATAAAGGATCTTTTTTCTTTCTCCTTTTTACCACGTTGCTTTCCACTCGTTACGGTAATTCCTCTCTCGGAGAAGAGGGAATGATGAAATTTACACGAGGTACAGGTCCGAGAGAGATCTTTTTTTTTTACACACTCACCTGGAATGTATCTTTTGGTCCCGCCCGTTGGGTGAATTCGCTAACAAAAAGATTTTACATTCCATCTCTTTGTCCTTTCTCATCCTCCTGAACCCAAGTAAGGAGAAAAGGTCAATCAGTAATAATCAATAATCACACAAACTGTGCCCAGTTCCTTCATGCCCACAATGATTAATACTTCGACAAAAAGGCGATTCAGTATGTCGTCATTACCTTGAATCACAAGGTCATCGCAAGCAGCGCTTGCAAGGACCAATTTTGACTTGCGTTGTAAACTGTGCAGTAGTCAACTTTATTAAAACTGAACCTTGCTGCGGTTTACAGTCTGCACAAGCCGTGTTTGTAACTTTCACTCTTAAAGCTGGTTTGCAGACTGACTAGCATTCAGTCGATACTGGTAGTCGGGCCTACTGAACACAGAACTGTTTGCTCCAAGATTGAACCTACAATGTGTGGTGTGATCAGTTTGGTGTCGAGTCTGGTGTTTGCTTTCATCAAAACCATAAATCATCTTCAACTGTAACCATGTCACCACGTCATGCATTTTATGGTCTTGCCACCCTTGCCCTCTCGCTGCTCTTCGTCCCTGAAACGTCTTCCGCAGGATTCACACGGTGTGCCGTAACCCGTCTTCTTGTTCAATCCCAAATCCAGGTTCAACTGCCCACCTCTCACTCATTTGTTGCTCTCTTCTTCACCTGTGGAACCAACTCCCCCAATCTGTTCAGGTCCCATTCTTCCTCGAAGTCTAAGGCTTCAAGACAGACTGTCGTCCCCACTCCATTATATGACCTATTCGACCCAAATGACCCTATTCCCAAAACACTTCCTTTTCCAGGTCATTCTGTCCCTTTTGATCTTGGTTAGTTGTGTGTTTGTTTCATTTTCTTTTCATCCCCTCTCTTCCCCTTCCTCTTCTGTGTTTCGTTTCAGCTTGTTCACCCCCCCCCCCCCCCCGCAGGGTCCTTCTTCGCCCTCATTAAATCTCCTTTCACTTCCCTCTGTTGTTGGGTTTCCCCATTTCCATGAGCCTCGACCATTGTATGACACTACACCCAATGTTTCCAAGCCGTTCTCATAGCTCAGTCCCCCAACTTCTGAACAACTTAACGACGCTTTCACACACAGCCGAGCTTTTCTCCAATTGAAACCTCAGATGTATACCTTCCATAACCTGTACCCCGTCATGGTGTTTCCATATTTTGGACGAGATATAATGCCAAGATGCACACTGTTTCTGTGGCCTGAACCCGAGCCGTCACATGACGGAGCATCAGGTAGACTATTGATATCTCTCTGAAAGATCTCTCATCAATTCGATACACCAGGTTTATCATGCAGGTACAGAGTAACAACCAACTGTCAACTTCTTTGACTCTGGAGAGTTTATTTATTTAAATATGGGGACAACACTCGCTTCCAAACTCTCCCATCGTGAATCTGCACTGCATTTACTCAACCAAGAGCACATTGAGCAGTCCCCAATGACCATCCGTGCAAGCACCCGGAGCATCGATTCACGTATGAACCGAGTTGTTCATTTAAACACTCACCAAAAATATTGTACCTTGTTTTTCCAAGACGGTGTTCCAGTTGCAATCGTATTTACTCGAACTAAAGCCCGGCAAGCCATACACAACCCAGGCTCTGTTTTTTTTTTCCTTACCTTGAACCCCTGTAACCACAACAAACAACACACAACGCAGTAACTGTTCCGGGTGCACTTCCGGCCAGTACTTCCGGATCAGGTTTTTTTTTTTTGACATATCCCGGCAGATTAAAACGTTTTAAAATACCACCACACGTTCCGTGGAAATAGCAACTCGAATTTAGGGGGAGAAATAAAATATCCAATACCGCCAAACAGTTAACCGTGAACCAAAATGGCCATCAGTACCCAAATACACCGCCCATAACAAACAAAGACATCGTTCATTACTCGAAACCGTCGGAGCGATCCACAAAACAAAACAGCCAATATTGTTCATAACACGTAAAGCAAATTACGGCACTTTAATCTTAGCTTGGTGAATCACGTAAGTAGTCGGTCTGCAGGAGCTGAGGATCCGCCATGACAATAGAGGAACGTCGCCGCCAATACACCGCCACAAGCACAAGTTTCGCATTGTCCAATAACTATTTTTATACAAGTTATTTCAGAAGGATTAAAATTTTTATTTCAAAAAATACACAATTCTGGATCCGGATCTTCACCGAATCGAATCAAATTTCTTCCTCATCAACACCCAACAGTGTCCACCGGTTTCGTCATAAACCCGTGACCAAATTATTTTTGAGATTACTGTGCTTACACTTTACAGTTGCCTTAGCGAGTATTCAACCACCCTGTGGTATTCGAAGGTTATATGAATATTTAATGAATGCATGAGGAACCGGAAATGACGCAGGCGGGAAACGGAAAATCGCGAGGCGGGACCGCGAAATCGGACGAGCGGAACCGGAAATGACGAGGCGGAACCGGATATGACGAGGCGGAACCGGAATGCGAGGCGGAAACGGAAAGATGACGAGGCGAAACCGGGAAATGCATGGCGAAAGCGGCTGGAAATGACGACGGAAACCGGAAATGGACGTCAGAGAGCTGTGGGGAAAGGACAGGCAGGGAAGACGCCATTAAAAAACGGTCTCTCTCTTGAAGAACCCCACGATTGGTGGGCCTGACTTTTGCGACACAACACCCCCTTGGCTTTTTGCACAGTTTTTGATGTGTTGGGGCTGAATTTATTAATGGATTTAAATTTAATTGAATTTGTCACGGATCGACCGGGCCAAAATTCGCTCACAATGACAAAATGAAGCCATTGTTTTGAGAAATGTTGACAAATAATAAAAAAAAATAAAGACCGAAATGTCTGCGTCAATAAGTATTCAACCCCTTGTGAGACACTACGAATGAGCTCGGGTGTTTGCTATCCCGACGGAAAGGACCACCACGGGACAAGAGGTAACACGACTGTGTATTACAGCCAACCCTGGCGGAACCTCAAATCCCTGGCGGCCGGTCACGATGACCTGTGCTCCGGTGGAGCTTGTGTCATGTGACTATGCAAACACAAACTCAGGTGCATCCCATTCCTTTGATCATCCTTTGAGATGGTCTCCACAACTTTGATTGGGAATTTCACCTGTTGATTCAGGATTGATGGGACGTGATTTAGGAAGAAACACCACCTTTCTCTATGACGGTCCACCAAGTTGACAGTGCATGGAAGAATAGAAAACTCCACCATGAAATCCAACGGACTGTCCGTGGAACTGGAAGGAGGGCACTTGATCTTGAAAAGGTATAAAACACATTTATCGAGTTTGAAAGTTCCCACGAGCACGTGAGCTCCATTCATAGAAATGGAAAGAATATGGAACTATCCAGACTCTTCACTGGAGCTGGCTTATCTGAACAAAACTGGGCAAGAAGGACCCTTGGTCATGGGGTGCCAAGAAACCCAATGGACCACTCTGACACGATACAGAGTATCCTTGGATGAGATGAGACGAACCTTCCCGCCCAAGGACAAACAGTCTCTGAGCATTCATCTCACATGACTTCTGGCTTTCATGGGAGACGTGACCAGACAGGAAGTCACGTCTGATAAAAAAGGAACTAATCATACAGCATGCTGGAGTTTGCAAAAGGCCACGTGAAGGACTCTGAGAGCACGAGGCAAAACATTCTTGGCTGATGAGACGAAAATTGAACTCTTTGACCTCAATGAAAGTACACTATCTGGTGGGAACGAGCCGACTCATCACCCATCTCACACTATCCCTTAGCGTGAAGCATCGGTGGTCGGCACGCATCATGCTATCGGGATGTTGTTCAACAGCAGGGACTGGGAGACTTTAAGGATGGACTGGGAACAATTAATGGACCAAATACAGGCAAATCCTCGAGGAGAACCGCTTCAGAGTGCAAAGTCCTTAGACTGCGGATTAGATTTACGTTTTATTTAACAGGACCAATGACGCCAACAGGACAATTCAACGCATTGGTATAAAGAGTGGCAACAACAGTGCACCACCTTTTCTCAAGCAAACCAGAGCTATGACACCAGCTGTGAATCGCGAAGGCAACAGAAAAGCTCTACTCGCGCGTCTGTGTGTGAGTACTGTGGCAGAACACAGTCCTTGTGCCACGGCAGCGTGTCCAGAATTTGGCAAAAACATGTGCCATTGTGTGGAGGCAAAGGGGGGAATCCCCCCACGTGGCTGCAGTATCGCAAGGGTGGAGGCATAAACTCGGGTACTTCTTCATGGATGTAGATGCCGAAGCAAGGTACTGAAGAGTTTTGCGCATGATTCAATTTGCTTCATTGGTCAAACCTGGATGATGTCATCACGCCAGCCTACTGGCAGATTCGGCACAACAGCTCACAGTAGGCCAGGAATGGTGAGATTTCAAGCTTAGATACGGTTGCCTAGATAAAAATAATTTCCTTGCTACCCGAGATGACAGCAATGCCTGCTGAGCACAGCATAATCCCACCAATTGCATTCTCACTGCTTTTGGTGAGGTTAGTTCCACGCATTGGGACAACAGTAGTTCCCTGCAAACATAAATGGCAAGAAAGGAGAAATCAGATTTACGTGGACTGAGAAAACCACTTTCCGTAACAGGGGCAAACGCATGTGTGAAAAAGCTGCGCCTTATCAAGTCGTATGATTCACTACATGCTCCATGCCCAATGAGAGCTGCTCAAGCAATACACAGATGTGTACACAGGCACTGAGTCAGTACTTGCGGAGTACAGAATTAGAGTTGAATTCAGATGTCACGGCCAACTGCTCAGCCAGCCAGACGTTGTTAATCTATGCCAAGGTATGAGAAGCTGAAAGACTTCGAGAGCAGCTGGAGAAATGCAGTGTGTGGCCAAAGGTCGACAAGCCACTGACTGGGTTAGTAACCTTGTAGTCACCCCCAAAAAAAGAGATGGCCGCATGAGAATCTGCCAAGACACCAAAACCGCTGAACTGCTGCAATCAAACGAGAGAGATACACAATGGCCGTACACCAACGACGTGCAGAGGAGCCTTGGAACAACAAGAAGTGTTCACAGTGATTGAATGGCAAGATGGCTCACTGGCATGTTGAAGCTGACTGAGAAGGTCCTCCTACCTCGTTGCCACATTCAATACCACCCTGGGGCAAGGAAGGAGATTCTGCCGCATGTCTGTCGACATTACTCTCAGCCGGTGAACTCATGCACAAGAAGAAACCAGAAGCCTTCGGCGAACTTCCTGCATGTACAGTTCAATGCCGATGACATGATCATTGCCCACTGAGACGTGTGGACAGAAGCCATCGACCAACTCCTGAACGTCAAGGTCATGCAGGAAAGCTCGCAACAACAGCTGAAATTCAATAGGACCAACGTACGTTCCGACGTGCCAAATGCTGTACATGGCAACATAACACTCCGGAGTAGGGATTTGACTCCAGACAATCCAGTGTTCAAGCGTATTGCTGACTTACCGTACACCAGGAAAGGACAGGCCAGGACTTCAGCACCTGGTTGGACATCGTCAATATCTAGCACATGTATTACCAAACGAGTCGGAGGTAATTGGCAACTGCTCCAGAAAGATGCGCTGGAGCTGGGAAGTAGAGCACAACACAAGTCTCCACAAGGTTAAAGAAGCACTGGCAACAAACCTGTTTCTGAGATACTTGACGTCTCCAAGCCGGTGACAGTCCAAGTAGATGCTGCAGAGTCGGCTTGGTTTGTGTCTACTCAAGGAGGGACGGCTGGTTTCACTATGTCATCAAGGGTCCATGACGGACACTGAAATCTTGAGATCAAAAAGGAACGTTGGCCACCTGCTATGGGTGCCACAAGTGTCCACCAGACTATGTACGGGAAGCCCCTTGAATGTTGTAGACGGGATCACCGCTCCTCTTAGAGGCAATTTCCAAGTAACCCCCCCAGGCAATCGCGACTCACGGATGCAGCGAATACTCCTGTGACTACAGTGCATGAGTAGATGGGGTATGTCCCAGGGGTTGAAGTACATGTACAGTCGTGTGGACAAAAAATATTGGCCACACTTGCACGTTTTTTCAAAACACAAGTTGAAATTGACAAAAAGTTATTTGCTCTCCACAATTCTTTATTTCACGTTAATATTACAGAACCTCTTGTATTTGATTGAGAACTTAATATATCCTTTTAAATCAGCAAAATAAAAATAACATGGCAATGACCAAAAATTATTGAACACCCCTCGACTTAATACTTTGGCTATCCACAGCCTTCTTCATTAAAATACTGCAGTCAAAAGCCACTTCCTGTAAGCCATGAATGAGTTCCTTACACCTCTCTAGCTGGCAGTTTGACTCGCCTCTTCTTGTGCAAACTGCTCCATTTCCCAGATTGGAAGGTTGCCTTTCCCAACGCTGTTTTCAGATCTCCCCACAGGTGTTCAATGGGATTAGATCTGGATCATTGCTGGCCACTTCAGAGACAGTCCAGCATTTTGTCTTGAACCATTCCTGGGTGATTTTTGAAGTGTTTATTATGGGGTCATTGTTCCTGTGACAAGACCCATGACCTTCGACGATAACAGCATTCTGCACTGGGCTTGAAACATTGCGGCTCCAAAAATTTCTTGGTAATCTCCTTGATTTCATGAGCATGCACAATTCAAGGCACCTCAGTGCCAGAGGCAGCACAGCAAACCCCAAAACACACTGAACCTCCTCCATGTTTTGACTTTTGGGAGCTGTTCTTTCTATTTTTGAAGGTTTCAAATTTTCCGTTTTCTGTAACAGAGATGATGTGCTTTCCAAAGCTCTAATTTCCGGTCCTCAATTGGTCCCACAGCGACATCTCTCCAGAGTATCTGTCGGGTTGTTCAGATGTGTTTTGTCTAAACTCCAGTCCGGGCTTTCCTTCTGTTTCTCTCCTCTCAGCAGTGGCGGTCTCCTGGATCTCCTACCATAGAACCCCCTTTCAATTGAGTTGGCATAGATGGTGCCGAGTTGAAACTGTTCTTACCATGTGTCCTGGAAGGTCAGTTGAATCTGTTTGCAGTTTGATCGAGATGCTTTCTCCACCATTCGCACAATCCTCGCCTGCAATTTTGATGAAGTTTTCTCTTGCGGCCCTACATCAGGGAGGTTGGGCTACAGTCCCATGGGCCTTAAAACTTCCTGATAACATTTGTGTGCAGTGGACACGAGGAACATCAAGGTCTCTGGAGATGACGTAGCCTTGAGACTTGTCCATGTTTGACTCAATCTTGTGTCGACCACCTCAAAAAATTCCTCTGGTTTTTTCTTTCTTTTGTCCCTGCTCATTACACCAGTGACACAAAACAAGCAGTAATGTCTCCTTTTAATCTATTCAAACTGGTTGAAGGAGTGATTTTTTATATTGCAGTCACTGAACTCAGCACAGGTGAAGTTCAATTCTGGGTAAAAGAGAATCCCTGCTTGAGATCTCAAATTATTTCTCACAACTTCTATAAAGTACAAACTCAGCCTCGGTGCCCATAATATTCGTCCGGCCATTTAGGAGTTTTGTATGAAATAAGCTCAGATTAGTAGTTTTTTTTCAGCTTTTTAAAAAATTTGTTCACTGCAAACCAAAGAAATACATTTGTGGATCGCAAAGATTTTCTTTATGTCAACAATTTTTCTGGAAGAAATGCGTGATGCATTATTTAAAAAAAAAAGACAGGGTGCCAATATTTTTGGCCACGGCACAGTCATGTGGTGACAACATTGAGTTCATGCATACGGTTACCATCCACGATGGAAGTACCATCAGGTCTGGTTCACTGCCGGAATGCGGACCCATGCCAGGTGAGCGCCGTAGGCATATGCAGACGCGACCTGCAGCGGCTGAGGACCCTGGGACACTTCCACATGGTGACAGCAGGCAGTCATGATGGGATTGTCAAGAGGAAGCGCACATGGTCCGAGCCGTCCTTCGAGACCTTCTGGGCCGGTCAAAAGTTGACGAAGTACACCGAACTGGACGGACTGCCTCTTGTGTCAGGGCCGCTTCGTGACCCGAGCTCACTCAGGAAATAAGATTCTGGCTCTGCTACATGCAGAGGTCACATGCGAGCTTTATCAAGTGAAAGCCAGGGCCACAGGCGCCTGTTTTTGGCCCAACATGGCCCGCACACATTGACTCACCCAGTAAGTGATGGCGCAGTTTGCCTCAGCCGTTTGCATTTCACATCTCATACCTGAGCTGGCATGGCAAACGGTTGGAGGCAAGATATCCTCACATATCAAGCAAGGACTATCTCCTGGTGGTTGATGGACGTATAGCAAGTACCTGAGGTGGTGGGAGATCAAGGACCAAGGACAAGAGCAAGGACAAGGACAAGGCTGCCACCATTATCATCCACACGATGAAGAGGGTGTGTGAGAAAGCACTGAGAGGGGGAGGGAAGAGGACAGAGGGAGGGAAGAGGACAGAGGGAGGGAAGAGGACAGAGGGAGGGAAGGGAGGGGAGAGGACGGAGGGAGGGAAGGGAGAGGATAGAGGTAGTAAAAGCTAGGAAGGGGAGAGGAGCGAGGAAGGAGGGAGAGGTGAGGAGAGCGACGCCTCACAAAACGTTGCGATACACTGCGGGAGGGAGAGGTGCAAGGAGGGGGTGAGAGAGACAGAGACAGACAGACAGACAGACAGAGAAAGACAGATTAAGACAGAGACAGTGAGGAGGAAGGAGGAAAAAGAAAAACGAGAGAAAGGTGAGGGGTGGAGATGAGGTTAACAAAGAGAATATGTTATGCTTAATGACCGAACACACACAAAAAAAACTCATGTGAGAACAGCGACACACATGACACAACAGAGTTTGTAAAGTAATCCACTGGCACATTTGCAAAAACTTTGAAATCCCATTTCCAGAGAATTTGTGGGACCATAAAACAAAAGTAATCACTGAAAACATGGAAGTACCGCTCACATACGACCTCATGATCCCATCAAGCGTGAACATCGAAAAGGACCTAAGTGAGGTGTTAATACCAGTGATTTTGAACTAAACGATGCAGGAATCAAGAAAATGACCAAATACCAAGCCCTCAAGAATGAAGTGAAAAGATCCTGGAAGCTGAAGAATGCCTAAGTTGTACCAGTGATAGCTGTGCTGCAAGAATGATGAAAACGATCAGGAATTTATGAAATATACCATCAGTAGATGGCGATCCCGCATTGAATGAAAAATCATACATATTCCAGATATGAGGAGTGATTGAACAAAACCAATGTCATCACTCGAAAAGTTCCAGGGTGAGGAACGTAGTAACCAAAAATAATTGAAATCAGATAAGCAGTTTCCATTTATTACAAAAACATTTTTTCAAGATGCCGCAAAGTCCGGCATCTTGTCGCTCACGCCCAATCAATAGGGTTTCTCCTTTTAGGTGGTACAATGTTGTGACCCAATTTCAAATCGATATGGCGAACGTTTAATGATTTCGACTCACTATAAATGTTGACGCCAGAGCACGGACGGACGGACAGTTTTACGTGTACGACGTGACTAACACATATCCCCTTCGCCGGCGGGGGATAGAAACCCATCCTGGAATATCATTACAATATACAAGAGTTAGAAGCTGTCTATGCGCAGCGACGATCCTGAATAGAGCACTCACCCAAACTGAGAACAAGAACTATTACAGCTGGTCTGTGAATCGTGACCCCTTACTGAATAAAGTGGAATACTTTGAGCTACCCTGGGTAGACTCCATTCACATTCTGAAACCCACAGACGAAAATACCAATCAACTGATCTTCTTGCACACACACACACACACACACACACACACACACGGCATCCTCTGTCACGCAAAGTCCTTCCTGGGCACACCTGAGCTCTTGACCACATACAAAGCTTTCATCCACAGCCTGATGGAGTACTCCTCTCCCCTCTGGGCTGGTGCTCCTGCCTCCCTCCTTTCTCGGCTTCACACTGGGAAACCAAGGCTTTAAGGATCATTGGTATCTCCTGCAATGAAGCTGAGAGAGAATTTGATCATTTGGGCTGGTGTTGATCAATTTTGACTGGGTTGATCATTTGGACATGGTGTTGATTCATGTTGGATTTGGTGTTGATTCATGTTGAACTGGTGGTTTGATTCTTTGGACTGGTGTTGATTTTGGATGATGTTGCATAATTTTGGACTGGTGTTGATTAATTTGGAGTGATGTTGATGATATTGGACTGGTGTTGATGATTTGTTGGACTGGCTGGTTGATAATTTTGGTACTGTGTTGATTGAATTTTGGAACTGGTGATGATTCATTTTGGACTTGGGTGTTGATCATTTGGAGCTGGGGTGTTGATCTATTTGGACTGGTGTTGATCTTTGGAGTGTGTTTGATCAATTTTGGACTTGGTGTTGATTCATTTGGACTGGTGTTGATCATTTAATCTGGTGTTGAAGATTTGGATGGTGGTTGATAATTTGGACTGGTGTTGATAATTTTATCTGGTGTGATAATTTGGATCTGGTGTTGATGTGGCACAGGCCATGATTGGGCCGAATGGCCTCCACGTCCGGCGTCCATTCCCGTTGTCCTTGCTTGTGAAATTTCGACTTCACGTGAATCTTACGATTCGAGAGGTTATTGTATTTTCATCAGAAATATAAGAAGCTCATTGAATTCTTCTAGACATCTCCAGGGTGTTTATAAGCATGTGCGATGTATGCATAGCGATTCAATAGTGTATTTGAGTATGTTTAGACATTCTTTCGATGATTTGAGTGAGGAAAAGGGGTGAAAGAGTTTCATGAGTGTTTTTATCATGTAGAAACCCTTGCGGCGATGTTCAAGTCAACAGGTATTTGTTGAGCATGCCGGACAAAATGCGAATTGACCCCTCCATAGCTTGGTAGAAGACTGACTCAGGGGCTGACCATAGGATGATGCCTTGATAAATGGTATTAAATAATGTCGTTATTCTCTTCAATTAAAGGGTGTTTTGAATTAACCTCCAAATACGCAAGTTTTAATTTCATGCATTTGGCTTGGAGTTCCTTTGTCATGCAAAGTTTGTGGGCCGTGAAGATTTTCTTTATTCTTTTTGGAGTTTATAGAGGAGATGCACGACTGAATTATTTACTTCCTGTTATTATTACTTGGCAAATACAATCGTCGCTTTTGGCTGACGGGGCTATTAAGGGGGGGTGGGTGGTGGGGAGAGAAATGAGAGGAGGGGGATGAGAATAGGAGGGAGGTGGAGGCAGAGAGGGACGGAGGGGGGAGGCAGAGAGGACGGAGGGGGGGAGGCAGAGAGGCGGTAGGGGCAGGGGGGGGGGGGGGGGGGGGGGGGGGGGGGGGGGGGGGGGGTGGGGGAGGGGGGGGGGGGGGGGGGGGGGGGGGGGGGGGGGGTGGGGGGGGGGGGGGGGGTGGGGGGGGGGGGGGGGGGGGGGGGGGGGGGGGGGGGGGGGAAAAAAAATAAAATTTTTTAATGGGGGGGGGGGGCTCCCCCAATCCCTCACCCCCCCCAAAGGGGGGGGGGGAAAGGGGAATAGGGGGGGGGGGGGGGGGGAAAAAAAAAAAAGGGGGGAGGGTAGGGGGGGTGGGGGAAAAAAAAAAAAAAAGGGGGGTAGGGGAGAGGACGGAGGGGGGAGGGGAGAGGACAGAGGGATTGGGGAGAGGACAGAGGGAGGGGAGAGGACAGAGGAGGGGAGAGGACGGAGGGGAGAGAGGGTGAGTGAAGTGAAAGGATTGAGGGAATGGAGGGGAGAGTGAAAGAAGGACGGAGGAAGGGAGGGGAAGAGGCGAGGAAGAGGAAGAGGAGGAAGAGGAGAGGGGGGAAGATGACAGAGGGAGGGAAGAGGGCAAGAGGGAGGGAAGAATGACAGAGGGAGTGGAAGGAGGACAGAGGGAGGAAGAAGGGCAGAGGAGGGAAGATGACAGAGGGAGGGCAGAGGAAGAGGGAGTGAGAGGAACAGAGGGAGGAAAGGACAGAGGGAGGGAAGAGGACAGAGGGAAGAGGAAGAGTGAGGAAAGCAGAGGGAGGGAAGGGAGGGAGCAGGACGGATGGGAGGGAAGGAGAGGGATAGAGGTAGTAAAGCTAGGGAAGGGGAGAGGAGCGAGAACGGAGCGGAGAGGTGAGGAGCGACGCCTCACAAAACGTATGCGATATCACTGCGGGAGGGAGAGGTGCAAGAGGGGGTGAAGAGAGCCAGAGACAGACAGACAGACAGACAGAAAGACAGATTAAGACAGAGACTAGTGAGGAGGAAGGATCGGAAAAAAGAAAAACGAGAGAAAGGTGAGGGTGGAGATGAGTTAACCAAAGAGAAATGTTATGCTTAAATGACCGAACACACACAAAATAAAATACTCATGTGTAGACACCAACACCATGACACAACAGAGTTTGTAAATGTAAATCCACTGGCACATTTTGCAAAAACTTGAAATCCATTTCCTAGAGAATTTGTGGCGGACATAAAACAAAAGTAATCATTGAAAACATGGAAGTACGCTCACATTACGACCTCATGATCGCATCAAGCGTGGAACATCGAAAAGGACCTAAGTGAGGTGTTTAAACCAGCTGATTTTTGAACTAAACGATGCAGGAATCAAGAAAATGACCAAATACAAGCCCTCAAGATGAAGTGAAAAGATCCTGGAAGCTGAAAGAATGCCTAAGTGCTCCAGTGATAGCTGGTGCTGCAGATGATGACAAGAACCTCACAGGGATATTAAAAAAACCATCCCTTGGGAATATCATTAAAAATGAACAAGATTAGAAGCTGTCTAATGGCTCACGCGACGATCCTGAAGAGAGCACCTCAACCCAAAACTGAAAGAATGAAAACTTTTTACAGGCTTGGTCTGTAATCATGACCCCTTACTGAAATGAAGTGGAATACTTTAGCTACCCTGGGAGGACTCCATTCCAACATTCATGAAACCCACATACGAAAATAAATCACGACCTCACACACCACACACACAACACACACACACACACACAACACACACACACACACACACACATACAGGCATCCTCTTGTCACGCAAATCCTTCCTGGGCACACACTGACGCTCTGACCACTACAAAGCTTTCATCACAGCCTGATGGAGTACTCCTCTCTGCCTCTGGGCTGGTGCTTCTTGCCTCCTCCTTTTCTTCGTGCTTCAACACTGGAAACCAAGGCTTTAATGGATCATTGGTATCTCCTGCAATGAGCTGAGTCTTTGGTATCTCCTCTCTCGACCCGCGTGCAGGTCGGTGGTCTTTATGTTTTCTACATCTCCTCTCCGGCTCTCCTCCCCCCCCTACTCTGTCTTGTGATCTGGTCACCCCCATCTGCCTCCTCCTCACCCTATATTTTCGCAGGGTGCTCAAGATCTACCAGCAACGCTACTTCTGGTGAAACTACCTAAAATCATGCTCACTTCACGTCTTTCATTCCCTCTTTTTTCCCACCTCTTGAACAAACTCTCACTCTTCAATCCACTCTTCCCTCCAGGTCTTTAAAACAGCCTTCACCATCGTCTATCATCCCCCATCGCAAAACCTTGATCTTTTCTAACTCCCTGTTAATTCCTCCCATCAATCACCTCCTTCAAATTCCCTGCTTTCTTCCTGAAGTCCTTTGTTAATTGTTTTATTCTTGTTTACCATGTTTGCATCCAGTCCCCATTCCTCTCCTCTTCCAGAGATCTCGCGAGATCTTTTGCATAAGGCCAGTTTCAAATGTCCTGTGTAGACGGCGTAGGCTGCCGGTGTTAGGTGTGAGTTGCTTCTCAGCAGCCAGGTAACGAATAAAGAAGAAGAATTCCACGACAATCAAGGGACCTTTGA
>CM068957.1:14991206-15002907 GCA_035128595.1 Eptatretus atami
CATAGGAAATGTACTGGAAGAGTCACGATGAGGAAAGGACTGTGGGAAAGAATTCTGGATGTACATGTCAACAACAATGAGTTTTGGATCGATCCTTGGAGATGATGGAGGAGGAAGAAGAAGAAGAGGAGGAGCCACCCTCTCACATCTTCAAACGCATGGGGCTGCTGGGGTAGTTTTCCGACTGGGGCCAAAATCCTGGACGGGTCACCACTCCGACGCAGGATACTCGAATGGCTCATTCTTTCCAGGAAGCTAGTACTCATTTTGTCAACCTCGGAAGGATGATACGCTGAATCAATCCACCTCCTGAGGTGGGTTTGGGGAGGGTTCTACTTCTTTCATACACAGCTCAAGGCTGCGGGGTAGCATCAATGGCTGAGGTCACGGCTGTGCCGCTTATGCAATGCTCAATGCAGGTTTGGGTAGGAATTCGTAATTTGTTCATGGAGCCGACTAATAGTTCGCATACTCTTCGCAAAGGACACCGTGGGATCTTTGACATGCACCAACTAATGCCTGCAGCTGGGATACCTGTTTAATGCCCCACTGAGGGACGGCACACACATTGATAAATCACCCTGACTGTGAAACAGCTGGTTCAGAATTCAAACTTACTTCCAATCGTCAGCAAGGTTATGGAATCAATAACCGCAGATGATATGAAATCCTTCCTTTTCTCCAAGAACCTCATCTCAGATCAGCAATTTCGTTTCAGACCAGGTCACTCCACCTTGGACATGCTGCTTCCACTCACCCAACAATGGATGGAGGCCCTCAATGTCAGACATGGGATCAGGGCCGTCTCTCTTGACATATCTCTTGCTTTTTATACAGTCTGGCATCCCACCTTGTTCTCCAAATTCTCTGCCTATGGCATCCAAGGCCAACTCCACACATGGCATACTGACTTCCTCAACTCTCATAACCAAAATGTGGCACTCAAAGGAATCCTTTCATATCCTCTCCCCGTCAAAGATGGAGCTTCCCAAAGTAGTGTTCTGGACCCAGTCCTATTCTTGATGTTCATAAATGATCTCTCCAAATATCTGGAAAATCCTCTTTATCTATTTGCTGATGATGCCACCCTCTGACGTGACATCCCTCATCTTTCAGACAGGAAGGCTGCAACCTCTTCCCTATCTTCCGATGTTGACAAAATCACAAGATGGTCATACACTTGGAATAGGAATATATCTTTTAAATCTCACAGTCTCACCATATCTCTCCAAAAGGACCGTCTGACAAACCCTCCTATCTGCTTTCTTTAAAATTTTCTTGATGAAGTCACTCAAACTCCTGGCTCTCACTATCAGCCATGATCTTTCTTGGGCAAACCACATTTATTTGGTGGCTTCCAAAGCCAGTTGTCAACTGGGCATCCTCAGTTATGCAAAATCCTTCCTTGGCACACCTGAACTCTTATCAACCTCCATGGCCTTCATCCACAGCTTTATAGAAGACTGCTCTCTCCTCTGGGCTAGTAGCTCTGCTGCCCCACATATTGCTCAGTTTGACACCATGGAAACAAAGGGCTTCAAGATTATTGGAATATCTCGTGATGAAGCCGAGTCTATGCGTCTATCACTACACCATCGCAGACAGATCAGTGACCTCTCTGTCTTCTACTGCATCCTTTCTGCTCTTGCACCCTCTGCCATTTTTGTGCTTTGACTCTCTCCCACAGGTTTCTGCAGGGCACACATGGTCCACCATCAACCCCCTCCTGGTTAAACTACCGAAATCTAGGGTCACTGCTCACCTCCACTCATTTGTTCCTCTTTTCTCCTGCCTGTGGAATCAACTTCCACATTCTCTTCGATCTCATTCTTCCTTCCAAGTCTTCAAGGCATCTGTTCACCACCATCTCAGATTGTCCCCAATCCGAAACTCTGATATTTCCATCCTCGTAAACAGAGGATGACTGGTTTTGAAGGCCAACTTAGACATGTGGTTTGCCCAAGAAAAAATGGCTCATTTAGGAAGTAGATGGGAGGGTTTGTCATATGGTCTTTTTGGAGAAACAGAGTGAGTGTGTGACATTTGTCAGCATGACTTCCAGCTTTATCAAACCTACAAGTGTTGTCGAAGCAGAAGTTCTGCACATTGAAAGCACATAATCAGTTTCCATGTCCCGTGAGTATTTCTTTTCGAGCTTAAAAGTCCTAGTCTCATGCATTACATGGACAAACTCATTCATGAACCTCAAACGCTACAAAAGGGGGAGGAGAGTTTGGGAAGGGGGGAGAAACCAGTTTGCTTTATGCCCAAGAGATGGAGGAACGTAGCATCGGTGTGCAATCATAAAAAGACAATACACATCATCACATTCTAGTTGTACTGGAAATGCATAGTAATAAAGGTACAAAAATACGAAATGCAGAACAGTTACTTGTAACAAGCCTTTTTAAATACATACTGGGTTGATCAATCGAAATAATTAATTAGAACAGTACCACCCACCTTCCTCCCTCCCTGCCCCCCATAATCTCCTTACCCCACCCTCCAAACCCCCAAACATGATCCCTAAAGCAAAAATAAAAAAAAGCAATCCTTCAACATGGGAAGGCAGGGTACAGTGATGAACTCTGTAACCTAAAGTTCAAAGCAGACTTCTGATACGATGCAGCACAAAAACGACTGGAAATACTTCATGATCTTCATCCTTCCCTGACCTCCCTAAAGTACGTTTACTTATAAATACTAAAACAAATGCATCAGCTTTGGGCAAGCGACGGCACCAACACAATTTACATTAAAACGCTGTACATGTCACTGTTGGGCTTGGATAGAAAAAAATAATAATAATAAAATAAAATAAAAAATACGACAACAACCAAAGGGTGAACAAATTTGGAAGCATAGTTATATCGACACATGGATTTGAACGTCGTGCAGCAATTGGAAAACGATGATGCAAATATAATTAATTGTACGGGCTTGCTATATGCATACAACGATAGCAAAAACCCGAAGCGGTTTCGTGCCTTTCGAATGGTCAAATACAGTATGATAAATGTATTACAGGTGCAAAGGTTACACACGACGTACAAAAACACAAGGGTGGAACTCACGATTGCTCAAAAATACACATCTGTAAAAAAATTCCTCTTTCATACCATCATCGGTCGTCTCCTCTTGTATTCCAGCGGCAATCCAGAAACTCAATCTGGTACCGAATAAAGAAATGCAGATTTACTTATTTACATTGTAAAAAGGCCTACGGTCCCAAGTGAGTGAAACGGTTGTTCGGGTAATAACCACTCGTGGAAATGGACACAATCAGAATGGCTGTTCCGCTCACCGGCGAGGAATTTGATACAAAGCAAAGTTTTTTTTTTTTTAAGTCCTGTATGTTTTAAGCACTGAATATCACGTTTAAAAAAATAATAATAAAATTAAAAAAAAACCCATCAAGTTCCGTGGAATATAAAAACACGAATGAGTAACTCAGATTCCAAAGATGGAAAAAAAAATAAAATAAAGAAATAATCAAGAACTTCAGATTTGACAAAAAAAAAAAATGGGTTCAAGGAACGGTTGCAAGCAGAGCTACCATCCGCAATGCCACCACTTTGGCCATCCAACCCAAGGACCGAGACCACCTCGACCTAGAAAAAGGCAAGTCCCGGAACCAATAAGAGCTCCAGCTCTAACACCACTCATTTTGTGGCCTAAACGCAAGACCTAGCATAAACTTGTACGTCAGCAACGTGCATTAATTAGATTTTTTTCTTTTTTTTTTTTCAATGAAACTAAACAGGTCCAGGTGGAATGATGGTTTATCCAAGTTTGATCCCAGTAAAAGCTCAAACCTTATGGTCTTTGTAAACTCCACACAGCCCCCCTAAACCTCTAACCCCCACTGTCAGTGGCACAAAGTCAGTTGCCATACTTTACATTTCACCCGCTGATCGCTCATGCAATACAACTCTCCAATCTTCTCCCTGTAAACCATGCAACCTGCGGTCCCTACCTGCGGAATTATTCTCAAGAACATTAAAAAGACACTTTAACCTCGTCGCATACTTTTAAGACGAGTCAGAATCTGTTAGGGTAATAAAAGTTTCTTGACACAGTTCCAACTAGTCATGGCAAACGTAGATCACGTAGGTCAGTAACAAAGCAAATGTTCTACTCAATGTGACTGGCACATGTGAACCTCTCGGGAAAGTAAAATGTTACAATAACCACTGCTATACTACGGCACTGTTTCCCAGGGCAGTCACCACACGGACACGTTGCATTGCAGGCATCAAAACAGTTTCTTCAGCCGCTCTCAAGAACTGCCCATCTTCAAATACCAGGCATGGGGCAGATGCCTGAAGCTGAGCAGTGCTCGAGCCCTGGGATGTTTCTATAATTGGCCACGGCTGCTTGAGGGCCGAATCAATGCTCCTGCTGTGTGAAGGGATAGCGGCAGGCAATCCTGCTTCAGCTTCACTCGCAAATTGGAGAGAGTCCGGGTTAAACTGTGGGTTAGTCGTGGAAAAGTTTACTGCTCCCGTATCTATTGAATCTGTCACTCCGTTATGTCTGACCGTTTTTGTACCGTTTTTTGGCGACATCGCTGCTGCTATCGGAATGACAGGCATACTGATTATGTCACGGGACAAGGCAGGAGCATGCAGCGGTGTACCATGAGCAGAGCGGCTGCTGCAAAGCGAAGGAGAACCTTGCACAAAAGTTTTGTGTTCGGCACCCTTGGAAGGTGCATTCCTACCCAATTGCTCTATGCTGCTTTGAGAATCGTTTCCAACTATGCCCTGCCTTGCAGGAAAGCAAAGCACAGGTCGACTGTCTATAATCAAAGTTGCACTTTCACCATTCAAGCCTCCATCAGAACTCTCGATCACATTTTCATAAAGCGAATGCTTTGACGTGCGTCGGTCGGGAATATGATCAGCCCCTCGTACTACATTGTCCACACTTATAACTGTACTCCAGCTCTGCAGAAAGGTGTCTGTGACTGGCGTCATTTTCGAAGTCGAAGCACCATCTGTGGCAGTAGTTGACCCATCTACGCCCTCCGAAGGTTTCCTCCAATGTGGGACAAAGCGAGACGACGTCGATACATTCTCATTTTCCAGCAGGTTTGTCAAACCATTTCCTGGGCTAGAAGGAGAATGATGTCCCACGACTTGGTTTTTTCTCTTGTCTCTAGTCACTGATGACTCCACAGAACGAAGAGATGATGCTGCTGCAGCAGCGCTGATGGGCAAGACTCGACTTTCGCCCTTGGTTGTTGGTGTAACAGCTTTGCTACTCTTTTGTTGCCCATTCACTGTACCATTAAGCTCAACTGGTGAGCTCGTCTCCTGAAGAAGTTGGCCCAAAGGCTTCTGTGGAAATTCTTCAAGCTTCCCTATAAAAGTACAAATAAAGAAAAATTAGTGGTGAAGGGCATGGCCAGAGGGAATGTTGGAAAACATTTTGGAAGATGCACAAATTTACAAAGTGACTACAAAGTTAGTTGGACAATAAAAGGCCTTGGCCCCAGGTACTCAAAACTCGGGTTAATTTAACCAATGGATAAGAACTTTTCCTGTGGTTAAAATTCTTATCCGATGGTTAACGAACCCACGGATAAACTATGGTTGTTCAATGGCTGGATAAGGGTAGGATAGGAGGAGAGGAGAGGAGATTGGGACCATACTCTATGCAGAGCGTTGGTGCTGCTTAAGCAGTCTCCTTGGCACAATCCTGAACGGGTCGCCACTCCGACACAGTATACCAGCATGCTGGCACTCATTTTGCCGACCTCGGAAGGATCACAGGTCGAGTTAACCCCACCTGGTATTAATTAAAAAGCTGAGCGGGATTTGAACTCAGGATCCTAGGATCCAAAGCCTGCCACCCTAACCATTAAGCCAACACCAGGCATGTAGGATAGCTGTCTGCCGGATAATGGCTGGATAAACTTTTGATAGGTACACTGTCTGCTGGCAAAACCATCATGATGGCAGAAGACGGCCAAACTCAAAAGAGCAAGGCAAACGTTACGCCAACCAAACAGGATATGCTGGGTCGGGGGACAAGAGCATTTAAATGTCATCAGGAGTAAATTTCCCAACACCTTAACAAACTAGAAGGGCACTCTGTGGATCACATACCTCCGCCAGGCTGATTAGTTTGAGTTTTGTGTTCCACCGAGAGGTCGGATCTGGATTCGGACCTGAAGTGAAATTTAAATCGGCTTCTTCTCGTCACCTAACCAACTCATCCACCAAGTTTCATCCGAATCAGTCATTAACTTTTCGAGATATCGTGCTTTCCATCGTTTTAGCCTTCTCACTCAATGGTGAAGAATCGCTTAAAAAATTCTCGGATCCGGATTCGGATCTTCACCAAAATCGAATCAATTACTCCTTGTTGCATAACCAAACTGCCCACCAAGTTTCGGCAGAATCAGTCCAAAACTTTACGAGATATCCTGCTATACGTCGTTTTTGGCCCCGTCTCTCAATGGTGAAAAATCACTCGAAAAAAATTCAGATCCAGATCCGGATGTTCACCAAAATCTAATCATTTCGTCGGCGTCACAAACCCAAGCTCTCCACAACTTTTTGAGACATTTTGTTCACACAAACAGACAACCAACCAACCAAACAAAGACACAGAGACTTTGAACAAAGGAAATTATCCACAGCATAGTGCTTATCCGAGCTTTGAGCAACTGTGTGCTGATGTCCAAGGAGTTAGAGTCTACAATAAGTGGTGGAGACACCAGATTGTGTTGAGACCACCAGTGATTGATAAAAGCAGACACCATCCAGTGCTAAAGGCAACGGGGTTAAACAAGGTGTGCTCCCTTACCTGGAGGAGGCAGAGCAAGCTTCAACTTGCGCAGCTCGGCCATGCAAGCTTGAAGCTGTTCCACAACCATGTCGTCATCAAGATGAAAGTCCTGTGCAAGCTCATGCTGCAGGAAGTAGACGAGTCCCTCCATCTCCAGTTTCATGAGCCGCTCTAAATCAAAAAGGGGGAATTTTGTCATTCAACTTCAAATTCGTGGCCAAGAGCCTGCTGCCCAAAGATTCACGAGTTAGTTGCCAAATCAAGGAAAAATAAAACGTATTTTTGAACAAACAGCAAACCAGAATCGTAGTACCCTCACGTGTACCCGTTTATATGAACCGATGTGCACATGTAACCACCAAATGAGTGAACAGAGAGCGACAATAAAAAAAAACTCCCTCGCATCGAACCACAACCCCAAATCGAGAGCACATCCAATTGATCATGAGGGAAACAATCTGGTTTTCAGAAACGTCAAACTGTATGTGAAATCTAAATCATCCAAATTATCGAATGAGTAAAACATTACAATGCTAGATGGACATTATGTACAACGAGGACACGAGGACGTGGAATTCAGGGAACCCAGGCAACACACAAATTAGGATATGAAAATGCTGTGGAAGAAAGTTAACAAACCACACACCCATGCTTTTGCACATGGAAACTAGAGAGGTCATAGAACACCTTACCGCACGCAGTGTTTCATTCTATAATTCAAATGAAACGAAATTGGGATTTTAAAGGGCGTGTAAAAAAAAATAAACATTCAGGGAGTTCAGCACCGTTGACGCAGTCTTGTACACATAAAATAAAATAAAGTTTGAAATAAAATTAAGATTTTGAAGGTCATCTAACAAGAATTAATTCCGGCAGCTTACCATTGTCGACACAGTGGCTTTTACACCACCTTATTTAACACTTTAGGTTAGTTATTCGTGCCTGTTTGTGTCCTTTATGACGTCCTTCAAAGCAGTAAGATTCCTGTTTGGAATGATTTTCAATTTTGTTTGACTGCCAGACAGGCAGACAGGCAGACAGACGCAAGAAATGATCTCACTCCTCTGCGCATGCGCAATCTGGATGAATTGAAAGCCAAAGTACGTACTGCTAAGCTACAGGTTTCTTTTCCTATTCATGTTCACAATTACAACATTCAATTTAAATCAAGTGGTTCCTTGATCATAAACTGACACTCGTCGACAGGACACACAGCCAGACATGAACCAATTGCTTAACCCCGCTTTTCGCTTCACGTGTGTGCGGTAACAATCAAATTGGTCGGTGACATGTTGACCTAAACTCATCAAAAGCTCCTCAGGTGATGAGGTTTCATGGGTGGGGAAGAAAAGAATTACTTTTGTGCAACTTGAGGATTGTGTAGCTCATGGAAGTAAGCGCGCTCTCTCCCTCCAGCATGTAAATGTCCCACAGGCGAAGAGTGAGGGTAAAGGGTGTCTGTTGAACAGAGCAGCACAACCAAAATGAAAGTCACACTTCACAGATATACATTTAGCTATCCAAAGAGAGATCTCATCCAAACATTGCAGAAAAAAAAAAATCTATCTACTCTGTTGGACAGAAGCTCAGGACTTCTTACCCGGTCGAGGAAACACTGAAAAAACCATTTCATGGTGTACAGGTTGGTGTATATCTCCTGGCTGTCCTACAACAAAAACACAAAATTCCCAAGTTCAGAAAGCGAGCAGAAAACCATCATTAGCTTATCCGGAAATTAAATTCCACATGAGGCATCATCACGCACCGTCCGTCCGTCTCCTATTTCGACTTCTCCGGCCAAACCGCTGGGCCGATCCGGCTGAAATTTGGCAGCAACGTTCTTCTCCTGACTAGTAACAGGGATTGCAAAACTCGTTCCGGTCACGTGACTTTAAGTCGGTCAAAATGGCCGACCGAGTAAATTTCTTCAAAAATCTCCTTTTCCAGACTCACGGGTCAGAATGCTACCAAATTTGGTTTACAACATTCGGCCAGGGCCCAGATAAGCTACAGGTCCAGTGGCCCTTTGTTTGGTACACTTGACGTGATACTATATGATGGAGGACAGGGCGAGTCTCCTGGTGGTAAGCACGCCACATTCCTGACAAAAATCTCTTTCCTGAGCCTCGAACCTTGTAATTTTTATAATATTTTAATGAGCAAATCAAACTTTTATTAACATTTTAATAAAAACAACAAAAACAGCACAAATGGGAAAACCCTATGCATCTACCAGGTGTTTCTTTAGCTTGGGCAGCAACTTCTTCATGATCTTGTCATGGTGCTCTTGGAAGCGCATAAGCTTGGGAAACCCTGGCACAAAGAAACCTGCCCCGGTAGCACATGGATGAAAACAACGTAAACACCTCAGACGGAAGTGTGGAGGTTAGGGTTAAAACTCCACAATAAGCAGTTTCACAGCTGTTCAAAAACATTATCAACAAATTTTCATGAAAACGTAAGAAGACTTTTTTTTCTCTCTCACCTGTGGAACGAACTTCTTCAGGCTGTTCACTACCACCTCAGCATCTACAATCCACAACCATGATCTTTTGTACCCCCATTAACTCTCACCATGCCCACCCTTCCTCTCCAGGTGATTACCTCCACCACTGAAGGTGGAGGGAGGTTATGTTTTCACTCCAGTCTGTTTGTCTGTGAGCAGGATATCTCAAAAAGTTATGGATGGATTCGGACGAAACTTGGTGGATGAGTTGGGTTGCTGACAAGAACAAGCTGATTACATTTTGGTTTAGGTCAGCGGATCCGGCCTATCAGTGGGATAGAAAAGGTAAACTGTTCAGCCTGGTGGAGGCACGTTCTCGACCGATTGCCGGTCTAGTTGCATATGCCTTTTCTCTCATCCTCTTTTTCCCATTCGTTTCATCCCTGCCTTTTCCTCTCTCACTCTTGCTGTGTTTGAGCTTTCATCCAGCTTGTTCACCCCCTTTGTCCATTCAACCCCAACCCCATGTATATTCTTCCTCCAAGTGCCCCCATGTTGTGTGGGAAGGACAAAACGTGAAGAACAGAGACATTAGGAATCTGTGGAAGGGAGAGGGATGGGTGGGAAACTAGGGGAATACAGGATGGACACTGCAGGGACTTTCAGGAAGGAAAGCAGGGAATTGAAGGAGGTGGGTTTGGGGTGGATTAACGGGGGTAGAAAAGATCGAGGTTTTGGATGGGGACGATAAGAGGTGGTGGTGAACGGCTGTTTTGAAAGCCTGGAGGGAAGATGGGATTGAAAGAGTGAGGGAGTTTATTCCAAAGGTGGGAAAAAGAGGAATGAAAGAGTGAAGGTGAGCAGTCATTCGTGATTTTGGTAGTTTTCAGAAGGGGGTTGTTGGCGACCTGGAGCGCCCTGCAGAATATGGTGGGGACATATCACAGACGAGGCAGGGGGGGCGAGACCGGAGAGGAGACGGTAGAAGACAGAAAGACCACGACCTGCCTGCGGTGAGAGAGTGAGAGGCCCAAAGACTCAGCCTCATCTGGAGACACCATGATCCGAAAAGCCTTGGTTTTCTACAGCGTGAGGCCGAGAAAGGTGAGAGGCAAGAGCACCAGCCCAGAGGGGAGAGCAGTCCTCCATCAGGCTGTGGACAAAAGCTTTGTATATGGTCAGGAGCTCAGGTGGGCCAAGGAAGGACTTTGCACGACGGAGGATTCCCAGTCGGCAACTGCCTTTGGAGGCGAGGTTTGAAATGTAGCTTTCCCAGGAGAGATCATGGCAGATCGTGAGACCCAGAAGCTTGAAAGAAAGGACTTCAGATATCGTGTTATACATCGGTTTAGTTCAATCTCTCAATGGTGAAGAATCGCTTAAAAATTCAAGGAGCCAGATCCGGATCCAGATCTTCACCTAAATCTAATCAGTTTGTCCTTGTCACACACCCAACTTGTCCACCACATTTAATCTAAATCCATCCACAACTTTTTGAGATATCCTGCACACGAACAGACAAACAAACAGACAGAGGTAAAAAAAATAAAATAAAATAAAAACACCACCTCGGCACTCAATCTAGCAATGTGCAATTATTTAGGTCAGTTTTGGCACAGCTGTAAGACCTCAGTGTGACTTATATGGGTGAGGAATTTCAATGTAAACAAAGCGGAATCCTTCCAGCTTGGATCGCACAGACGATCATCGTAACGATTTGCACCGCCTTTCGAAAAAGGAAAAGTTTCTGCAACCCGACTGCAACAACCTCAAACCAAGCCCGAGGCCTGCACAGCGTGCTGGTCAACGCACTCACCGTGCATGGCGTGTTTGTGGTTGGTAAGCAAGTGAGCCAAAGCCCAGAAAGCATCCTCCTCGTTCAGGTACATGAGCAGCAATGCAACATCCTGGCTCATGCCTTGGCAGTAACCTACCTCCTGCCAAAAACATCAGCAATAAACAAAGTAAAAATACACACTTCTCTAAACAGCAAGTTTTCCTTTGATTAAAGGGGTGTTACCAATCCTTCAAGAGTTTGATAAAGTCCTGTACATGAATAAAACAGATCTGACATTTTCCAAACGAGACATTTGAACAGAAACACCCTCGAAAGACCTGCTTTTAAGGTAGAAAACTGGAGCCATTTTGCATTTCATATTTTTTATATTTTCCTCGAGTGCATTTCCCATACAGCTGCAATGGTATTTTAACCCACACCAACCATTTTTAACCCGTACATGCTCGCAACATCATGATATTTGCTACTTTGTGAAGATACATGCATGGGAAAGGGTGGCAGCCCATGATGTATTGGTGTGATAGAAATCGTTATTGTGATTCTTCATGCTGTCGGATCTGTCTCGGTGGGTTGGGGCTTTGTAGCATCATCTAGGGCTGCAGCTTGCCCCATATGCCTGTGTTAACTCATCTCCCTCTCCTTTTATGATTACAACCCTT
>CM068957.1:15011393-15026019 GCA_035128595.1 Eptatretus atami
ATCTGGGCTAATCCTATATTTAATAACCCACTAAGGGCCCATTTCCGCAACAATACCATCTCTGGCTTATTTCCAGTTGTTACTGCAGTTCGTCAGGGTGTGTACTGGCCCCCACACTTTTCAGCACTTGTATGGACTGGATTCTGGGGAGGATGTCGGAGAGATCAAGCTGCAGTGCATCGTTTGGGAATGTCAAGATCTTTGACCTTGATTTCGCAGATGATGCAGTCATCTTTGTGGAGACTCGAGATATCCTTTTGGGGGGCCCTCGAGGTGCTGAATGAGGAGTCGGAGCCGCTGGGATTACAGGTTTCCTGGGTCAAAACTAAGATCCAGGCTTTCAATGACATCTTGGATGCTGCTCTCCTGTCTATACCTGTTTGTGGCGAGGATGTTGAGGTCGCGGAGAGATTCACTTACCTTGGCAGTGATATTCATGTCTCTGCTGGCTGAGTCAGAGGTAAAAGGATGTATTTGTCGGGCCTGGGGAGTCATGGATTCACTGGATCATGGGGTGTGGTGCTGCCGGTACCTGTGCAGGAGGACGAAAGTCCGAGTCTTCAGGTCCTTGGTGCTTCCAGTCTTTCTCTATGGATGTGAGACTTGGACTCTGACCAAGGATCTGAGACGGTGACTTAATTCCTTTGGTACCAGGTCTCTTTGGAGAATACTTAGCTATCGCTGGTCGGACTTTGTGTCCAACGAGCGGTTGCTGAGAGGGACTCAAATGAGATTTATTACCTGCATAGTCCGTGAGAGTCAGCTATGGCTGAATGGGCATTTTCCACGTGCCTCATGGTTGCAGCAGGTTGATCAGCATCTCAAGGAGATGGGGATGGGGGCAGGCATTTGCCTGGTGGATGGCCAGACGGAGGCCCCCTGGAGTACCGGCGGAAAGTGGACGCAGCGATGCACTGTTCCGGTGCATGCTCCCATACCTGACCTGACCTGAAACCCATTGTTTGGTGAACATGTGTGTCAAGTTTCGCCTCAATCTGTTCAGCCGTTTCGAAGATTTTCAAATTTTCAATCCAACATGGCCGATGAACCCCGTGACCTATGGACATTATAAATTTATATTCTGCCTTTAATTGGGGAGGGGAACATGCATATGAAGTTTCATGTTAATCAGATAAGGTGCGTTTTTCTGTCCAAGATGGCCACCAAACCACATGACTTGTGGCATCATATTTTTAGCCTACTTTCAGCAATGGCGTGAGATGATACTTCAATCCAATATGGCTGCCAAACCATATGACCGATCAATTATTCATTTACAAATTTGTATCCCCTCATCTTGGGGAACGTGTGTGAAGTTTCCCTTTGATCCGTCCAGCCGATCTGGAGAATATTTTCGAAGGTTTTCGGGTTAATTCAATATGGCTGCCAAACCATGTGACCTATGTCAAAATACCTCGGGAACTTTTTGTTCATCGTGGATAGGCGGTCATACCTGTGAAGTTTCGCATCAATCTGTTCAGCCGTTTTGGAGAAAACGATTTTTTATCATATGACGTCATAATTATCACTTAAAAATTCTACAAAAGAAGACTCAAACCACGGTGAAAATTTTGTGTCAATCGGACTAACGGTTGCCGAGAAAATTAAATTTAAAAGCGTAAAAACCCAAAAAATTGCCGGCGGAATAAGAAAAATAATAAGAAGAAAGAGAAGAAAAACAACAGGTTACCCAGCTTGAAAGGCTTGGTACCCTAATTCATAAAAAATATTATGAATGAGATATTTATATAAATACATTATTATTAAAATATATATTTTAAAGTATTTTCAGTGGTTGCTAGGAGATAGGGCAGCATGAAGAAAATATCTGTTATAAAAAACGTTTGAACATTTGAATAACAGCTTGATTTAGTGGTAAATGGGGTGGACGGACTGGTTTTTAAGATCTCTGGAAGGTTCTCTTTTATCAATCCCGTTGCCCCAATATTCACTGGTACAATTTTGGCGCTCTTCAGCTTCCAGGTTCTTTTCATTTCATTTTTGAGATCTTGGTATTTGCTCATTTTCTTGATTTCTGTGTTGTTTAGGTGTCTGTGTTGTTTAGGTGAAACTAAATGGGTACCAACACCTCAATTAGCAATGCCTTCTTTTCTTTTTTTGTACCTCATTACTATATCCGGCCGCGATCCTTTGTTTTCTGTGTTCACGCTTGATGGGATCATTGGGTCGTACATGAGCGTTACTTCCTTGCTTTCAGTGATTGCTTTTGTTCACATTTCCATGAGTTTTCTATTCATGTTTCCACGAGTTTTCTGGAAATGGGATTTTGAGACTTTTGCAGATGTGCCAGTGGATTCCTCCACAAACTTTGTTGTGCCTTTGGGTGTACAGCTGCTCTGACATGAGTTTTTCTACACCCTGATAGGAGGTGGCTCACACTTTCTGCTTCTATGTTGCAGAACCTACACTTGTTCAATTGATTCAATCCCACCATTAGTGTCGTGTCCTTGGTTTTGTGTGTGCGTGTGCGTGTGTAACAGAATCGAAACTAGAACGGCACCCTTCGACGTCGACAGATAAGCCTCTACCCACATTATTATATCATTATACAAACTTGTACCAAGTTTAATTTAAATACCTTCAGCTGTTCCCAAATGCATCCATTCAGGTTGACATTAAAAATATATATTCCCCATGACTACTAGATAATAACTGTGAAGTTTCACGTCCATTGATGAAGTGGTTCAAGAGAAAGAAATTTTTGAAAATATTTTCCTTCAATCCAATATGGCTACTTGTGACCTATCAACTATTCGTGAACACCCTGGTATTCCCAAGACTTGGGAAACATGTCTGAAGTTTCCCCTCATCTGTCAAGCTGTTCTGAAGAAGAAGATTTTAAAAAGTTTTCGGTTAAATGTTATACGGCTGCCAAATCATGTGACCTACATCGTCAAAGGGAAGGAACTTTTTGTTCCTCATGGATAGGTGGTTATACCTGTAAAGTTTTGCCTCGATCTGTTTAGCCGTTTTGGAGAGAGAGGGGGAGGGGGAGAAGAGGGAGAAGAGGGGGGAGAGGGGGCGAGGGAGAGAGAGAAGAGAGAGAGAGAGAGAGGAGAGGAGAGAGAGAGATATGCCGAAACATGACTGAATGATGTCAATTTTGTTTTTCTGTCAAACAATTTATCCTGAGATGACCCTCAAAAATTTTCATACTGATCGGAAAAAGCGTTCTAAGTGTTGAACTTTGTCTGGGTTACCATTCCACCGATGAAATCACGGTTAACAACACCTATTCCCTTTAGGGATTACTTGACATGTGCCTCAATTTTGTTCCATGGAGCAGTTTCGGAGATACGGAAGTCCAAAATGTTTCCTTATTTCTAACATGGCTGCCACAGCACGTGACCTACGACATCATAATTATCATTACAACATTGTACATGAGTAGTCGCACATATGGTGGAAATTTCATGTCAATGGGACAAGCAGTTGTGGAGGAAATGAATTTAAAAGGGGATCACGGCCGGACAGACGGACAACCTGAAAACGTAGTACTTCCGGCGACTTTGTCAGCAGAGGCATAAAAATGAGATGTGTGTATGTGTGCGCGCGTGGGGGAAACCCTTCATCACTAATCTTGAAACCAGTCTTGTTTTCAAAGCCAATTGTATAGTCGGGCCTTTTTTAAAACCATGCATTCTTCAAAATGTTTAGATCATTACAATTACAGAACGAGTTATTATTAAGACCACATTTTTGATGGCCCCAATGATTTCCCCATTTCTGTGGGGTCGGCTGGGAAACATTTTGGCCCAAGTCTTCCACGGACTGGCGGCTAAATCCGGCAGTGGGTTAAAAATGCAATTTGGACAGGACTTTGTAATGTATTCAGGTTGCCTGTGATAAATTGTCCACTCTTCACAAAAGACACGATGGAGTTTTTAACGTCCACCAGTTGATGCTAACAGACGGGACATCCAGTTGAACATTCAATCGAGAGACAGCACAGTTTGTGATGCAACGCGAAGGGAAAAAAGAATAGTTACGGGAGGGAAGGGGTGAGGGAGGAAAGATCAAGCAATGAGCACTACTAAACTTACCACATTATACATGGAGTACGCCAATAAAACGTGAAACAATGCTTGCTGCCTGCAATCAACACAAACAGCACAACACTATCAGTGAGCCAATGGTGATACAGCTGTCTTGATGATCCATCACATAAGAGAGCCTCACACAAATGTCATACAAAATTCCCACAGGAAGTTGGTGTAGTTAAGGCTCAGTGGGAAATCTTCCACTTGGGAATTGCACAAAACGACGTTCTATTTCGGGTGGGGTGGAGTCTTGGTGAACTCTTGAGCCCATTGAGGCTCCATCCCAGATGGGTACGCCTTACGACAACCATACGACTCCTCACCCGTCAGCACGATATCAAACGATGCAGGTTGGTTGAGTGTACAGGACAGAGCCTCAGTGTGCCCAGCGTCGACACCATCCACAACCCTAACAGGAACAAGTTTTTTGCAATTCCTGTGGGGAGGATTTGCCAATGTGTCCAAACCCCACTAAATTCCCAGGGAAATTTTATGGGTCATTTGCCGAAGGTGTTCTTTTAACACTGTGCCCTTCATGATAACACTATATGGGAATGCAACGATGACTGGATTTTCAAAAACTACCCGGTATGGAGAAGTGAGAAGACTTTTGGACCCAAATTCTACTGCGGCATGAAGAATAATTATTCTACAAAAAAAAATAAACAAACAAAACATCAGTGTTAAGGTACAAAGCAAGTCCAAAACTAGAAAGCATCTCAAAATGCAAAGCCCATCCACGACCGTATTGTATTGAAGCTCAGCTTGATGAAAACAGCAGCTAAAATATAAAAATGCAAATTTTATTAATTATTTTCTACATATCTTATTATAATGGACCAAACATATATGGTTATGTATGTATGTATATATGTATGTATGTATAGTATATTTGTGACCAAAACGTCTTCTACTTCTTCAAATTTTAACAAATTCCACCATGTTGTTTAAATATACAGGGTGAGTCAGAAGTAGCGCCCGATTTCTGTCAGTTGATTGTTTGTTTGCCATTTGTATTACAGTGTACAAGAAGGAAGAAAAATGAATGACATGTTTATCTAACCATTTATTCAAGAAAAAATTATTACGGAACTGTACCAAGCTGGTTTACTTGCAATTTTCAAATGCCCTCCCTCGTAATCGATGCACAATTGCAGCCGAGCAGGCACAGAGCGCACACACGTCTGCAGAGTTCGATATCAATTTCCTCAAACTTTGCAGTGATTTGAGCTTCAATTCCTGAATGGTACGAGGCTTTTCACGATAACAAGGTCTTTATGAGCCCCAAAGAAAGAATCTGGAGTGTGAGTCTGGGGAGCGTGCCGGCCATCGATCGGACTGCGGCGGCGATCCACTTTCTGGGAAAGTTTTCATCAAGCCACTGACGAACATAAGTCCATAATGAGGTGGAGCTCCATCATGCTGGAAATAACAGTCCTGATCTTGTACCCTGGGCAAAGAAGGTTTGCAGCATATCCAGGTAAATTCTGCAGTGACAGATCCCTCAAAGAAAAAGGGTCCAATTAACCCTAATGAGAATATGGCTGCCCAAACTGTCACTCCAGGTAAATATTCAACTGTCACCTCTGTTATTCACAGCCCATGAACACAAAATTGTGTCTGTTGATTGTGCCATTAAGCTTAAAACATGCCTCATCTGACTACCAGATGTTGTCTAGCATTCTGTCCTCTTCGTGAAGTTTAGCGAAGAACTTCGCAAAATTGAAGATGGCGGTCGTCATCTCCATCATGAAGGGCATGCAGTAAGCGTGGAATGTAAGGTTTCCATTTTTTCTGGTGAAGCATGCGGATAACACTTGATTGGCTCACTTCCAACTCTGCAGATAAACGGTGAGTTGACTTTTGCGGACTTTGTTCCAGTCTTCTGATGACTTCTTCAGCCTTAACTACATTCGTTGCCGTTTTCAGATGACCGGACTTCTTTGCAGTGGCTACCGACCTGTTGCTTCAAATTTCTCGACAATCAATCGTATGTTTCTTCCCTGAGGTGGGTTAATATCGATTTCCTGTGCCAAACGGCGTGCCGCCATCGTTGGTTGTTCATTACATTTGTAGTAATGTTTCACGGCCGCAATGGGTTGATTCATAAAAGGTAATTCATGGTTCAATTTGGTGCAAATTCAGTAACTTTCCAAACTCGCAGCAATAACCTGCAAAACAAAATCAAAAATAAATAATTACGAAAATCAATAATCTGCAAGACAATTATTAACAACATGACTTCCCAGAAAGAATCTGACAGCCGAAAAAACAGAAATCGGGCGCTACTTCTGACTCACCCGTGTGTATATATATATATATATATATATATATATATATATATATATATATATATATATATATATATATATATATATATATATATATATATATAACCTAAGAAACACATTCTTCACTTTCCTGTATTCATCAGCACTATTTTTTGTGACATGACTTGATCAATCGGCGACCCACACTGCTCTCTCTCTCTCTTCTCTTATCGAGTGCAGCCTGTGGCTGCTGGTTGCATCATTGGTTAGGACGTGGCAATGCCGCTGATGCAGGTCCCCTTACCAGTTCACTGGTGCTCATTTTTCCGACCTCGGAAGGATGACAGGCTGAGTCAACCTCCTGGTGTATTTTTAATTCAGCGGCCAACGGGGCTTGAACTCAGGACCCTAGGATCCCAAGCCGCCACCCTAACCACTAAGCCAACACCAGGCTGTACCACCAATACTAACCACACCCACCATCCCCCTCACCCCTTCCATCACTCCCGGAGAAAGCAGGAATGGTCAAAGATGCTTATGCCTCTGCATTGACGTGTGGTGAGGCTCGTGAAGCGCACCGATCCACACAAGTTATCATAATAAAGGTTTGTTGAAAATTTGATGACATAAGCTCAAATGGTAACAAAAAAAAAAAAGTTATGGCCTGCATAGACACAGTGAAGCTCAATGGTAAATAAATAAAGAAACATGGAAGCGGTTAAAAACCCCCCAAAAAAGCCGGCCGTCTCGGCAGCGCAGTGTATGGGATAATAAGGGCAATTTATACTCACTGTGACTTTTCCCTTTGACCCAATTATGAATTAGTGGTCTCCATATTGTCATAATAATGCTTTGTTGAAAATTTGATGACAAAAGCTCAAAGGGTAAATATGTTATGGCCTGGACAGACACACACACAGACACACGATTGCGAGACGCCCATTACCCGCTGCACAGCCAGACAGGCTCAATATAGTGCCCCAGAGCAGCCCACTAAACGTTGTGCCCAAACCGCCTAAAGTACAATTTGACAAAGTTATCTAACCGTTACATCTAATTGAACTATGTTGATTGTATCAAAGTTATCCCACTCATTCCTGAGTGCATTTTTTTAGCATCACCCATGGTATGCCGTACGGCCTACGAGCTCGACTCGTGTGCCCAACCGGCCTTAGGCACAGTTCAGCAGAGTTGTAAAATTGGACCATAGGTTGATTTTTATTTTTATTTTAAACTTGAATGTGAATTCTGTCCAAGTTAGAGATGATTAATGCTGTGTTTTAAAACTTGTGAAGTCTCTTCACCCTGTTTCTGTCTGTGTTATTATCAAGGGCCATTTTTTCTTATCTCTACTCCTCCCTCATAGTGGAGGCTCGTTTTGTATGTGGCATGCGTTTATCATGATGTGTATAGCATTTGAAAATATAAGTGACTTCTTAGCTTTGCATGCTTCCAAGGGCACATTAAATGCTATTGTAACAGTGTTGTGTCAATCAATGAGTCCGCATTGGTTCTCATATCTACTGTAATCTATATACCCCGGTGAGGCTCTGCATTGTTAAATAGTCCGTCATGTTTTTCCATTGCAATACAACAGTGATGGATGTTTATGAATTAACTGCATCAGGAGAAGCAAAGAAAATCTCACTTTACACCGAAACGGTCTCGGAACATAATGTGGTCACGGAACGTCCTGTTCACGTCCAGGTCGATCTGCCGCACGTCCGGCGACGAGCACCGTGCACGTAGCTTCATCTCCTGCTCCAAGAAAATAAAGTGTGGAGATGCGTGGGGCAAAAGGAATAAACTGGGTCAATCACGAGAGTTAACACCAAGCAAAATGTAGTCAGACAGACATAGGATGCCTGACAAAAGCAGGTCAGTCCATTCAGTCAGACTCAGTCAGACAGTGAACAGAAAAACAGACAAATAAAACGACGGTCACACAAAAGGCAAACAAGCACAAGTGCTTACATCACTTAAAACAACTTCAAACTGCACGACCATAGCCAATGCAGTTACGACAGCGATAGCAACAGCAGATGGAACAATAAGAAGCAGGAATTAAAAAAAAAAAAAAAGGACAACATCATCTGTAGTGTTAATGGAGTCAGAGTTAATACCTCAATAAAAAAAAAGACAAAAACAATTAGTGGCGGCTATACGATTGGATCTCAAATTACTGCTTTGCTGGTTGAATTTTTCGACATATTTCATTGGAAAACATGTAAATAAATACTAATAAAACGAGAGAGTTCATAGAACACCTTCGTCACGCAATATCTCACGATATAATTCAATTGAAATAAAATAATTTTACAGATCGTATTAAAAAGAAAAATTCTGGAAGTTTAGCGTTGTTGTTGCGGTGTCTTTTACATTACCCTATCGAACACGTTGCATTAGTTCTTCATGCTTGTTGTTTGTGTCCTTTGTAACGTCCTTAAAGCATAGGTTTCCTGTTTGGAATGATTTTCAATCTTGTTTGACTTCCAGACAGGCAGACAAGTTTAAAAAAAAAAAAAACATTCATCTCACTCCTCTTTGCGCATGCGTAATCGGGACAAATTTGCAGCCAGAGTACTGCTAAACTTCAGGTTCGTTTTCCGATTTGTGTTCATCTTCAAAATATAACATTCAATTGAAAAAAAAAAAAAGTTGTTCCTCGTTCATAAACTGACGTTCGTCTGTGTCCATTCGTCCATCTGGACAGACAGACAGAAGTAAACCAAATGCTTAACCCCGCTTTTCACTTCGTGTGCGCAGGGTAATGAAAATCCTTTTGCATTTGCAAAATACTGAGACTATGATCACCTATCAGAGGGCAGTTACTGAGGCTATGCACAACTGATCCCAATGTTGTTTTTCGATAATTGCAGGACACCTTAGTATTGTGGAAAGGAATCTCATAATACCCCTTTAACAGCCTGTCGGATCAGATGGGGAATTTTTTGTACATAAAATACCAGGACGACGGTTTATAGCTGGGTGGTGATTCAAACTCAGGATAGACAGCTCAGAGACAAGTGCACGTATGTCAAACCGATCTTTCCTGCCTTTCGTAGAAACGAATCTGCAATTCGGCAAACACGAGGCCGGGCTACGACGGCAACGCATGCCAATTGCTCATGACACAAGAAATACTTCCAAATCATTCGCTGTGGATAAGTTTGCAATGCAGGCTCGGCACTTTAATCGTCGGTCTTGGACATGTGATTCGGCTTTTAGGGTTCATCAGAGACAAAAAAAAAAAAACAGCTCAAAAATATAGAGCTGACAGGCAACCTGCACTCTTCGACAGCATATCAACACTGGATACCAAGAAAGAAGCGAGGCAGTATTCCTCAGGTTTCAGAGAACATCTAAACAATTCCATCCAAATCCTATGGATAAGAACAAGATGTGGGATGCAAATTAGAGTTCCAAAGGTCATGCCATATCATTTGCAATGAAAGCCAGATTTGCAACATCTGCTGAGATAATTTGCAATTTGCTCTCTTCGGAATTATCTGGTCTCGATCGGTGACAAGTTCCATCGACCGATGCTGATCTTTTTGGCGACTACCTCACTGCCATCGTGGTCTTCTTAAACTCCAACTGTAGCGGCATCAAGTGAGGTGGTTCATGCGGCAAGTGCACTGGTGGACATGACGATGGTACTGGTATAACTCGCCGGTAATACAGCGAGTTAAAGAGGACACAAGTTTGCGATGTGGTGGAGCGAAGGACACGCTTGGAGGAAGATGTGTGTTGGTGTTTGATGAAGTTCACAACAAAGTCCTGGAAAGCACTCTGGATTGGAAATGGCACTCAAGTGTAGAATTCCTTGGTTTTATCCCATTCAGTATGTATTGGTAAACTATTAATGGGGTGCACCATTTTTGGGTTGGGGGGGGGGGGGCGTGCGGTGGGTAGATAGCTTTTTCAGGGGTTGCCTATGGCGGTGACTTTAATCGAGATCAACCATTTATTTATGAACCTGACCGAAGGATCACCACCACCCCTCCCTGTTCCCAATATAGAAAGAAATCAAAATACTGGTCTTCCTATTCATGTTTCGATCCGTGCTCAAAATAGAACATTCAATTTAAAGAAGTTGTTACTCGATCATACACGGACGATCATAAGCTGAAAAGACGGATGGACATGCACCAATTGCTTAACCCGGCTTTTCGCTTCGCGTGCGTGGGATAATAAAAGGTAAATGTGGTGCTGCATGCGTGCATACCTCATAAAGGCCGGGATATTTTTCCTTTGGTGATGACAGGTCGAGCAAGAGAGCCCAAATCTGACCCCTGAGCTGCAAAGGAATGCCCTTATAAACCCTGCGTGCCATCTGCAAGAGTGAAGGACAGTGTGCATGCATTATAAATGGGCACACAAGAAACTTGAATATGGAGGATGTGTTGTTTTCTCATGTGATGGAATAACTACAAGATGCAGAACGAGCAGGGAGAGCGATGGGTTGGGGGGTAGGCAATCTTTATGAATTGCGCGCATGCTACTTTGAGCAATCATCAATTGGAGGCGGTGCACCACCAATTTCATGTCACCCCACACCCAGCTCCAATCCTTACCAGTGATCATTTCTACCCCGTTACGCGCTGCCTCCGTGCACTGATGCGAGTGCACCAATTACCAGGAGGGGAATGCGACAGAAAGTTCAAAAGATCACCATTAAGTGTTCCGTCTGTTGTTCCACAGGTAAAACCAGTGTACGACACGAAACAGAAGGATATTTCATGTTAAATGTATTAATCCAGACCATCTCCCTTTCAAATGTTAATACCATTCAACAGGATTCCATCACAATGATTTAAAAGAAACACTGAATGATTTTAAAACTCCCCACAGCAATACATGCCACGTTCAATGCTATTAAAATTCCCCCAAAGTTACACACACGTTTCAATGCAGTTTTGGATTCTCTAAACACGAATGGTACTAAAATGTTTATAGAGTGACTGTAAATACATTAAGATATGATAGCCTTCCCGCACTGGTTTGCTGTAGCGTGCTGATTGTTGTTGATGCATGAAAATCGGCAGGCCTGGTGCTACCCATAAAAACAGATTTCAGCGTGACGCTCGGGGTTTTCCTCATTTTCTTTAAAATCAATCACACGATCAACGCGAAACTTTGGACACTATGTAGAATTTGATTCTCTACCAGAGTTGTTCTAGGTATTTTTCAAATTTCCTCATATTTTGGGATTTACCCTAAAAAAATTTAATTTTGGGTATTTTCCCATAAATCTAGAATAAATCCCTAAATATGGGAGAAATTGAAAAATATATTCTAACAGCTCTTGTAGCTAATTTGATTCTCACAAGAGTTATTCTGATGTATATTTCAAGTTTCCCCATATTTAGGGTTTATTTCATATTTGGTGTTTTTTTTGTGATATTTGGGGATAATTTATTATTGGAAGGAGCAAACATATTGTAGAATGGTTTCCATGTAAATGTGTTTGTTTGTTTGTTCATGTAATGTTTAATGGTGATATTTTTTGCAGTGTGTGTGTCTGACTGTCTGACGGCATGATGCAACCATCAGCGAGGAAGAGAGCACGGATCGACTGGTATCCACTGCTCTGATGATGACAGCGATGCTCTGGTGTCACCACAGGATTTGGACTCCTGGAACACATTGCTCAGGCTGCAGAGATCAGCAGCATGATCCAGTCCTGGAAGCAGCCAAGGCCTTGAAAGGAGGAATACCACACATACAATATCACCTAAATGTCGTATCTCTTACAATGAAAAGTCACTGGATTCTATCCTTGCAAGGGTGTCAAGATAGAATCAGCAGCGTCGACCCCAGGAGAGAGGCATCAAGATGCCCCTAGTACTAGCAGGGGTGTATGCCAAAGTATGTCTCTTCTGCGAGAAGTCAAGCAAGTACATGAAGCAGCAAAACAAGAGGGAGCCACTCATCCAGTGTGTTGAGTACGAGCAGATGAGAAGATCCGCAGAGCAGCAACAAAGAAACTCAACCAGAGAATCTTGGTTTACTTCGCAGAGACCTTGTTGCTGCAGAGGGTCACTACCACAAGTCGTGCTACAAACTCTTCACAAAAGATGATTCCCAGCGGCCGCCAGGTCTGGTGCAGGTGAATCAGGAAGAAAGCGAGGAGCACGCTACGAAGAGGCTGAGATAGAAGCCCTCGAGGAACTCTCTTGTATATAAGGACTGAATTATTTCCCAACCCAGAGTACTGCTACTAGATAAACCTCACATTAGGCTTGAGAAACCATGATGTCCCGTGGTATTATCCAACTGAAACCAGCGACAAAGAATCAGTTCGCCGAAAGATTGAAACCGAGTTTGGGGAATCACTACGCTTTGTCCCAGATGAGAAAGGAAAGCTTCTAATCTATCACGCAGCCTCTCATGGACGACCTGCCCGACAAGCACAGAAAATGAAAAAAGATCTGCAAGAAGCAAGAGCAGCTAACTCTGAAGATATCTTAACCAAAGCAGGAATGCAGCTGAGGAATGAGATCAATAAGCAAGATGTGAGTCAGCCATGGCCTCCCGATACAGATCAGAATTGTCATTCCTGCAGCAGTCACTAAATTCCTGCACACCCTGCTGACAGGAGAGTGTGAGTGTCAAACTCCCTCTGAAAGAGCTCAACGTCTTTCCACATCCTTCGGCAGTGACTTGGTCTTTGCTGTTACCAGTGGCAAGACAAAGCCACCCAAGCACGTACTGCTGTCCAATGCTGTTTGTGTTTGACAGGAAACACAGAACTGATCCGAACTCTGAATCGTCTTGGCCACTGTGTGTCTACTCAATGTTTGAGGAGATCGATACAGCCCTTTGTATCCAGAAGCTGGAATGTCAAAGGATGAATTCCACTGCCAGCAAACATCTACCCTGGTGTGTTCACAACCCTGGCCTGGATAACATCGACCACTTGAAGAGACACTAAGTGGAGCAGGTACTTCTCACAGAGTCAATGGCATTGCTGTCCAGTCCCAGGTTGCAGGCTCTGTGCCAGAGAAGGTCCTGCCAGAGATTACAAGTCCAAGATAAGAAGCATCATCCGACCGCATCAATTCTGCCAATATACAATGTTGGGCGGCGGGCAGGGCCACCCAGGATGAGACTGCGTATGCGACACTACCAAAGAGGTCCAGGATTCAAAGACCAAGAACCATATCTGGCTTCTACTCGAATGTCAGACCATGAGAGGAGTAATTTGCCATAATAGTAAGTACAAGCCCATGGCATGCTAGTGTGTATTTACAGGACTTGTATTAAATGTGACAATTACTATATTCATTTTAGTGACATTTAGGCATTCCTGTCCCCAAATTTGACATTTTAAAATTTTCTGAATTTTCGTAGGGTGTGTCTATTCAAGAAGTGATAACGACCATTAGCTACCAGTTGCAAGGGCTACCATATCAAAAGAAGTCACAATCTAGAACCATAGTTAGCAAGGCTCAAAAAAGCGAGCGCTAAAGAATTTAGTCACCCCGGGTGGTACCGATATCCCAAAATTCGGGTCTTGGCTCATGGATAATAGGTCGGCAACTTATCTCGGCTCTGTGACACCAGAAGAATTGCAATGGTTGCTCGTGAGCTCTACCGGTCCGCTGGCTGAATTGACCCGCATCCGCAAAGATGCAACGCGTTTGACTCGGCTGTGGTCGACGTGCACACTCTGTCGTAGTGCACCTGCAGCCGTCGCAGCCCGAGCCTTACTGTTCACGGCTCACTTTCACAAAACGAACTGGACTGCATACTGCCTCTCAAAGTGCCAAGCACTCCGCTGGAGCTCGCCTCTGGTTCACATCGCAGTCCCTCCTCCTGTCGAGTGGCTCACTGCTCGCCTTGTATTGTATTGAACACAAGGTCAATCCAAAGTCAGGCGACAAAAGGTCTGCATTCCGAATCTGTTCAAAAGCTTGACCATTGGTCCGGATCAGCATGTCCCACAACAATTCCTTCTCCCAGTTCGTTTCTCTTTCCAATAGAAATACTGTGTCGTCGTCAGGTTATTGAGACATCTTAGCCTCAACAAAGCTCTCCTCAAAGCAATGATGACATTCAAGCACTTTGCCAAGTGCCACGTATGTATTCTGCTGTCTGCACGAGTGTGCTTTCACACGCTAACCACAACACTTATTTAATTTGTTGCCTTTTCCACAGAACCCCTTAACATTTCCAATCATGTAGTATATTACTGATCCGTAAAACCCCATTAATCCAATCTAAAGGCCCTGTCACACCTTGACATTTTAGCCAGCGTATGGCAAGGTATCAAAATGTATGCAAAACGCT
>CM068957.1:15040891-15072701 GCA_035128595.1 Eptatretus atami
GACCCGAGACCTGTGCCGAACCAGCCGGCGTTATAACCCCTGAGACGGCGGTGCTGTTAAGTGACGCCGAGTCTTCAACATTTGGCTGTCAAGAGTGGGGTGCGGAGCCCGCCACCGTCGATTCCTTTACACTTTACAGTATGTCCAACTGTTGCCCAAACTGCCCCACTGTCAGTACAGTGCCTTTTTAACCCTCTGTCACCTAATTTTTCAATGAGTCTCAAACTTGTATAAAAAAAAAACAAAAACCTTTGCAATGAGCAAAGGAGCATCCATAACATTCCTTCATTCATGTATGGTGTTCAAAATGTGGTAAACCACAAGGCATTTGCAACATCATGCTGGCGAAGTAACGGCTGCACGAGTCAGCGGTGTGAGGATGCACAGGTGGGCCTTACAGGCGATGCAAAATATTTACCCCGGTTAAAATAAATTAAATAAAACGCATTGCTGGCACATCCCAACCATACAATCGATAAATGGTTCAATTTTACATCCGACTTGGTGATCCCATTGGGTGAGGTATGCTCACGGTGATCAAAATAACATGGCGTTATCCTCTTTCTCACACTCACCTTTTCACTGCTCTTGTATTTATCCCAGTTTTTAATCATCTTCACCCATTTGCTCACTCGTTCGATCTCCGTTTGCTTATGCTGAGGGATAAGCGGCGACATCAAACGGTTCATTTTGAGCACCCAAAAACAAGCGTATCGAATTAACTACTCTGCACTAACTGCAGGAAGGTAAAAATTTTAAAAAAGTCAAAAGAACAACAAAAATGAAGAGACCTGTTCATCAGTCGCACATTAAAGGTATGCCCACGGAGCCACATAAAGCAGTCTTTCTGCTAATCCTGTGTTTAAGATTTAGGAGAGCAAAGGTAAAATGGTGCTGCAATCCTAACCCTAACTCGTGTTTTCCTTGTAAAGAGTCTCAGGCTAATGAAGGCGCTTGAAATATCACAATCGCCAATATCCAGGGCAAGCACTTCTCATGATACAACTGCACACAACAGCGGCTACACGGTGTTTATAACCACAACACTGCTCTCTTGGGTCTCAACACATTTTTCTTGTACATTCAGCAAAATCAGACAATCATGATGATGATACATAAAAATTGGGGCAATACCCCTGGGCGCTCACCTGGTGGAATGATGATACTGAGGAAGAAGTCAACGTGGGACGGAATCAGCAAAATGTACCAATGAACCAATGCCATAGCAAATACCTATTTTGGGGGAGCAATGCCTGGTGTTGGCTAAATGGTTTGGGTGGCAGGCTTTGGATCCCAGGGTCCTGAGTTCAAATACCCGCTCCAGCTGTTGAATTAATACCAGGTGGGGTTAACTCGGCCTGTCATCCTTCCCGAGGTCGGCAGTGAGTGCCAGCATGCTGGTACAACTGTGTCGGAGTGGCGACCCGTCCAGGATTGTGCCCAACAGCTAAGGAGACTGCTTAAGCAGCACCAACACTCTGCACAGAGTATGGTCCCAATCTTCCTCCTCCCCCCCCGTAAACTCCCTCCGTAGACCAGTTCAGACCCTGATTTTTTTTTTTTAATGCTGTGAACAACTTTGGTAATCACGGGTGAAGAAGGTTGTGGGCAATTTCATCGGAATTGCATGTGAGTTTGAGAAGAAGCAAATACTTATTTTGGGGGCAACCTCCGTAGCCGCACCTCATTAGAGGGGGTGTTTCAGAGAAGAAGTTGCAAGTATTTGTGGAGCGGACGGACGGACCAGACGACGCACCATCCCAATAAGCTCCGGAATTGCGCGCTTCTCACAGGTGAAATAAAAGTAGAAAGGGCACTCGGAAGAGCGCATACCTCCCCACGACAATGCCTGATCCACCAGAACATATTGGGCCCGATACATTTTTGAAATATCGTGCTCGATATCGTTTTTGGCTCAATCTGCTCAATGGTGAAGAATCACTTTGAGAATAAAAAAAAAATTATTGTATCCGGATTTGGATCTTCACCAAAATCGAATCAATTAGTCCGCGTCACACACCCAAACTGTTCACCAAGTTTCGTCCAAATCCGTCCATAATTTTTGAGATATCGTACCATATATTGGTTTAGCCCCATCTCTCAATGGTGAAGAATCACTAAAAAATTATCGAATCTGGATCTTCAACAGAATCGAATCAATTCTTCCTCGTCACACACCAACGTGTCCACCAAGTTTCATTCCGAATCCGTCCGCAACTTTTTGAGATATTTTGTTCACAAACAGACGGGTGAAATCTCAACCTCCGTCCACCTTCGGTAGCGGAGATAAATATTTGATCTCTGCTTCCATATAGCTCCTCCTCCATACATCCTGACCAGCATTGAGCTATGTTCTGCAATCTAAACCAATTAATGTCAGTGTGTGTCAGTCAGTCTGTCTCCTCCACGACTCCAAAACCATGAAACCGGAGAGTGGCACAAACTTTTCATGCAGATTCAGGGAACTCAAAGGTAGTGCATGAGTGAAAAGTGGTGTTTGCGTAATTTCAAACCCTTTTGTAGATAATTAAGGGGCTAATTTAATTATCCTGGATCAAAGCGTGTTCTTGGTCGCCTCGCTGTCCCTCACTGGGGTCTTAATTTGCCATTGTTTTTGGCCTGCTCAACAATACCGTGACTTGGAACAGGCCGCAACGGTTTATTTTCTTTCACTTTCCTCAGTCACATCACTAAATGCCCGATCCGTGATCATCATACCTACGAATCACTGAAACACATTTAGCATGCTATATAGACCCAGAGATGCCAGTGTTCGTGGCTTTATTTCATTCCTGCACATTCCATAACCTCTAGTCTCGAATCTCTGAATATTAGCTAAATTTCAAAATTTAAACTTCTTAATTCACTTCAGCAGTAGTTCCAATGGCTAAAAATTAAAAAAAATTAAAAAAAAATGTTCATTCGTCCAGTCTTCGGTGCGTGGTGTTTATATGACCGATCGCGATCGCTAATCAGTTGCCAAGCCTGCCGTTCCTCATCAACAGTTTCCTGGAGTGCTTGGTTGAGTGTTGGGCTATTGGCGAGCGCTATACAAGCTGCTTGGTTGTTCGTTTCAAAGCCATGGCCACACACGGCAAAGCATTTGCACCGTCACTGAATATATTGATTGACTTGAAGAAAGTTCAGGCCCGACTCGCCTGCGTTTGGCTCCGCATTGTCGTGCGGTCCCTCGGGTGGTGGCTCGCATGCTGAAATGTGCAATTTTTTTTTTACACGATTCCCTCTTGTTTTTTTTTTTACAATCTTCTTTCATTATACACCTGTCACTTCGATACAGGAGATACATAGAAAAAAAATAAATTAAACGTTTCATTTTTAAAAAAGTTTCTTCAACTGTTTTATTTTGTTGGAGTGCTTGCTTGGAGCGCTCTTCAGACTTTTTCTACATGCTTCCATGGCGATAGCGCCATGCGGATCTCCGTGGGGACATCTCCGGAGTTAGGAAGGCAAAAATAAATAAATTCCATGATTACAATGAGTAAAAAATGTTTTCAGTTGTTACAACGCAATGAATCGCCACATCACAGCAGGATAGCTGAGAGGTACGCACACTGATCGGAGCTGTCTAGCCTGGGTTTGAATCCCGACCCAGCTATAAACTGTCATCACGGTGTTTCACAGGCAGCGTGATTCATCAATGTGTGTGCTGCCTCTCGGATGTACGTTAAACTGGACGTCACATCTTCTGGGATCCCCCTCCTCACTCACCCCTCTGTTTTGGGAAAATATTGCTGTTTGGCTGTGTTTTATCGTCCTTGCCGTCCTTCTCCCTCACGTTGCGTTGCCGTCCTTCTCCCTCACGTTGCGTTGCCGTCCCTTCTCCTCACGTTGCCGTCCTTCCCCCGTTGCCGTCCCTTCTCCCACTTGCGTCCCTTCTCCCACGTGCCGTCCCTTCTCCCCACGTTGGCCTTCCCATCTGCTCCCACGTTCCCTTCTCCCACGTTGCCCTTCCTTGCCCTTACGTTGCCGTCCCTTCTCCCCACGTTGCCGTCCTTCTCCCCACGTGCCGTCCCTTCTCCCCACGTTGCGTCCTTCTCCCACGTTGCCGTCCCCTTCTCCCACGTTGCCGTCCCTTCCCCTCAACGTTGCCGTCCTTCTCCCAACGTTGTCTTCCCTTGCCCTCACGTTGCCGTCCTTCTCCCTCACGTTGCCGTCCCTTCTCCCTCACGTTGCCGTCCCTTCTCCCTCACGTTGCGTCCCTTCTCCCTACGTTTGCCCGTCCCTTCTCCCTCACGTTGCCGTCCCTTCTCCTCACGTTGCCGTCCCTTCTCCCTCACGTTGCGTCCTTCCCCTCACGTTGCCTGCTCCCTTCTCCTCACGTTGCCGTCCCTTCTCCCTCACGTTGCCGTCCTTCTCCCTCACGTTGCCGTCCTTCTCCCTCATCGTTGCCGTCCTCTTCTCCCTCCACGTTGCCGTCTTCTCCTTCACGTTGCCGTCCTTCCCCTCACGTTGCCTTCCCTTCCCTCACGTTGCCTTCCTTCTCCCCCATGTTGCCTTCGCTTCCATAACTATTCTGAAACCCCCTCTCCTCTCCACCCACCATGGACATATTCAGGCAGTCTCTCTGCGTGCTGTATTAACGCACCCCATTTCGCGCAATCCTGTACTAGAGAACCCCCTCCCCTCATGCTTACGCCTTCCTCATTGCTCCCACCCCAACCCCCTTTCCGGAGTGTACAGTGACGTTTGGTAAGGCATCGCTCTTCCCATCCCTTCCCTCGCTTTTCACCCCTTCCTCACCCCTCCTAGCCCTCACCTCTTTCTCCCCCACCTATATTCTCGTCAGCGAAGCGACGGTTTGTATTGTCAGTAATAAAAATTGTAAAAAAAAAAAAAGAGTAGGATTCCCTCACCCCATCCACCCCCCTTGCAAAACATGTCAAAAAGCAAAATGTGCAACAAACGTCACAAGGAAATTAATTTAGCAGCAGGGCCAAGCATAGAACTCTGAAGAAGCTGCTGTTCAGTGTCGCACGGAGGTTTTCATCGTGGTTTTGAGTTTTAATCTGCATTTGTTCACATCCAGTTCAAACGTTCGCACAGAACCAACACTGAACAAGCCTCTGTAGAGAAAAAGTCGCCTCGGTGGGCCCTCGGAGCATCTCAAGGCAATCATGGCAATGCCAAAGATGCAACTTCATCATCAACCATGGCAAAATAAAATGTAGAGACCTGGATCAGACAAGTGTGTCCAGAGCAACCCAAAGATCGATTTTACACAACTCACCCTCTCCTCTTCTGCATTTGGTGTTGCAAGCTCTTCTTGGCTGAAAGATAAGTTCAAAGCAGGTATATTTAACCAACATCATTTTGTGGATCAAGGTTTGCAGAAAAGTTATCAAAACAAAGCATGCTTATGCAACTACTCGTTACTCACTGCAGGAAGCCAAAGCGGTCAGTAACTTTATAGAGCCGAAAATCACAGTCTTCCCAGGGGTCGATCACTGCTCCTTCCTCACGGCCCTGAAACGGTAAAATACAACAAACACGATGAATAACAAACTGTACCGCAGTTCACACCGGTGAAAGAAAAATAGCAACAGAACAAGTCTGGAGACGGCGATGGTTCACGAGCAATGTACACGGTTCGCCTTTTTTATTTTTTTGACCTTCGAGGGGACGCCACGGGCAAACTGGCGGGAATCGGGAAAAACGTAAATGATGAAAGTTGTAGTACTCGAAGAGCACTACTTGCATACCAACTTTCATTCGAAACAGTTGAAAACCCGAGGAGCTTGATGCCCAATTTATTGATTTTTTGACATTTTCTAAGTTCATGACCTTGTGACCTTGACCTTGGGACGAAAATGAAAAATCGAGCCCCGTGGGGCTATGCAGGTGCCATTGGGCTAACCAAATACCGAAACCCCTGCCAGATTCGACAAACCTCCTCGGAGAAGATGCAACTTGAAACCGGCTACCCCCTAAAAACCCATGTTTTTTGGGGCGTGGCTCCGCCCATTATCAGGAAAACACAACCAGATCATGAAAAAACCTTGCACCCTAATTTTATCAGGATCGGATCAAAATCCACGGAGTTATGCTCGGCACAGACAGACAGACAAACAGACAGACACCCATAACTAATATAGTGGTCACTTACTTACTCATGAACCAATTACTGACTCGTGAACAAACTAGAACGGCACTTCGTAGAGTGAGTGCATCCCTCCGCCAGCTGAACAGTTTACGTTTTGTATCCCACTTGGAGGCCGGATCTACACCAACATATAATCGGCTTGTTCTTGTCACCTGCCCAACTCGTTCACCAAGTTTTGTCATCATCCAGCCACAACTTTTTGAAATATCGTGCAATCACTTTGGCCCCATCTCTCAATGGCTCACAATCCATTGATGGCATTTTGTTTTTTTTGGACCGCCATACGACCTTGACATTCAACATTTAAAATACTGGTGCATGCCCCGTAGGTGCGTGGCGTACGTGCAAACAAACAAACAAAAAAAACTTTCAAACCGCGTGCCAGAAACAACAACCACACAGGCCTTCTTCGCTCTCACGTGCCCGTACATGCGTGCCGTACGTGCAAAAAAAAAAACTTTCAAACCGGAGCCAGAACGACAACCACACAGGCCGTTCCTTCACTCTCGCGTTCTCACGACAACCACACTCCACACACAGAGTTAATTAAAATCCAAATTAAAATCAAGTTTACCTCCCTGTCTTTGCTTGCCATGACATTCGCTGCCATAATAACCGGCACGGCCCGGACATCGCAGCCGGCCGCACCGGCCTACGCAGCAACGTTCATGTCATTGGTTGGTAAATAAATGGCCACAGTAACGTGTCATGTCATTGGTTGGTAAATAAATGGCAATAACTTGGGAAGCACTTGTCCGATTAATATCAAACCTTGAAAAGGCACATCTTCAGGTCCCCAGCAATATACCTGCAAGTTTCAATTAGATCGGACCAGTGGTTGTCGAGAAACAGCGTCACACACACACACAGATTGCTGGAATTATAGATAGATGTTAAATTGTCTATTAGGTCATGACCGTAAAATTAGGTCAAGATCAAAATGTCAAAACCATGTACTTTTATTCCCATTGTTGATAGAAAATTTCATTCTGAAAGTCCTACTCGGCTCCGAGATACAGCTTTGGCAGGAAAAAACAAAATTGGAAGAAAACAAAAAAAACTAAATGGTGGTTTAGTAACTTTGAGGGGGTCCACGAAACTCTGAAGTCCCATAAAAAATTGGGCCACTAATTATAGAAACAAACCTTGCAACAACTATTACCCCCCCCCCCCTCTTAATCCTATAAGGAGAGACATAAAATGAACTACACATTTCCATTTCACACGATACCAAGCAACATAATCGGAACATCTCCAACTTATGACATCACAACTCGATCAACCACACTGTAGCTCGTCTTGACATAGCTACAATTCCTGCCAACATACTTGTACTCCTCAACAATCATTGTACCTCCAACTCCAGTTTAAATCGATCGACCGTCCCTGCCGCTATCACCTTCCCCAGACGACCATTCACTTGCCTTGTCATACTTGGCAACGATGGCAGCACGTTCTTGTGCCACTTTGGCTGCTGCAACTGCAGCTTTGTCTGAATCTGGGGGGGGGGGGGAGGTTAACAAAAGGGGGAGGGGGTTTAAAATAAAAACATTTTCTGATAGATAAACAGGAAACGAAACGTGTCATTTGCAAATAAAGAATCGTTACTCGGACCGATCACCAAATAAACGCGTCATCTTGGCTACAATTAAAAACGGGATAGACTGTGTATTTTAACAACAGACTCAGCTAATGATAAAAAAACACAAGTTCGCTTTTGCTTTCACCAAGTCATGCAAGGTTTAGTAAACAAAACACGAAAGACAAAATGTTCTTCGGTCACAGGTATCGGCTTCATTGCCATACCTTCGAATAAGTGGATCTGCGTTTCCCCGTTTGAGTACACTTAACATTTTTTCATCTTGTCGAAAACTTAATATGTTTGCAAAAGATTATTTTCACAAAAACACATTACAAGATGAGAAAGAAAAAAAGTTTTAACAGTCAGGAGCAAGTATGCACAGAAAAATTAACTTTAAAAAAAACACACAACGAGGACCACTGGACCTCCTGTATAGCTTATCTGGGCCCTGACCTTGTGTTGTAACCCAAATTTGGTAGCAGTCTGACTGGTGGGTTTGGAGAATAAAAATTTTTAAGGAATTTACTAAGTCCGCCATTTTGACATACTTAAAAGTCACGTGACTGGGACGAGCTTTGCAGTCCCCGTTACCAGTCAGGAGCGCAATGTTGCTGCCCAAATTCCAGCCGGCTCGGTGCAGCGGTTTAGCCGGAGAAGTCCAAATAGGAGACTGACGGACGGATGGACAAACGGTACACAATGACAATACCTTATCTGAAATTCCAATTCCAGATCAGCTAAAACTAACAGACGAATACCTGAAGCTTTTCAAACCTCAACAGCAATATTCATCCAATACTTACCTTTTGGCAATCTCTGCAATAGTTTTGAAAAATAATCACTCATTCAATGTGGTGTCGATTATAACTAGTAGAGTTGGTCACACGTAATACTTAATACTGCGGGGATGGCAGTATAGTTTAAAAGGTATGCGCACCTGCCTTTGACCTTTCTAACCTGGGTTTGAATCTAGACAGTCATCCTGGTAATTAGCGTGCAAGGCGATGCATCAACGAGCATGCCGTCCATCGGAAGGACGGCAGGCGAGAGAACTGTCTGCCAGCTCTGGTCGTTGAAGATCCCATGGCGAGGCATCACTGGCACCCTGAACAAATTTGAAATTACTGCCACCTTCGTCAGTCCTGGCCAGCCGGTTCCTGAAAGACCTGGTCCAAAATAAAGAAATAAATAAATAAAACCTTTACCTGGCTGATCGCACAAAATGAGAATAATGTAGTAGTTGTAGTGCCAATTGTGTACTATACAGGCTTTTTGGCTGCTGGTTGCATCATTGGTTAGGGGCGCAGCTATGCCGCTGATGTAGTGCCCCTCTACCGGTACACTGGTGCTCATTTCACCGACCTCGGAAGGATGACAGGCTGAGTCAACCCCCTGGTGTTAATTCAGCAGTCAACGGGGCTCAAACTCAGGACGCTCAAAGCCAATACCAAGCTGGTTGGATCTCACTGCACTTTGTTGGATTGCACGTGTGACAATGATTCCGCTTCATTAACAATTTACATCATGCTCTCTGGCCGGTACAGAGTGGGTATGCACGGCGAGGATGCGAACGACACAAAGCGAGTTTGGTTCATGTAAAAGCTGCATTTGGTCTCAAATCAGGCAACAACAACAACAACAAAGATTCAAATCTTCCCCTAATTACATACAATGTGAAAAAGTACATGGAATTTACAAAATCATGTTAAAAACTCAACAGGCAATGAACACAAACGTTGCTTAACCTTGGTATCATTATTGGCCATTGGCCATCCCCATCATTGTTGTTAGAAAGGAGCATCTCTGATTGGATTGACCCGCATCGGTCAAATCTCCGAGTACACAGTAGAATGGCAATCTAATACACACAAGGGTTGTTTGATGCAGCAATCCCAAGTTATGATTTCATCGGGCCTGACACACAACAGCTGTACATCCCTGATCAGCGATCGTTCCTAAGATTGCCAGTTGATGTCAAATTTCTGTTTAGAAACATGGGCAATACATTATCTTGAATCAATGTGGGAAAGCCCAAAAGAATTACAATTCACACTTTACAGCCACCATGCCATTTAGAGGAACCGGAAATTCAATCACACATTTTCCAGTTCGAACACCGGCTGTGATGATGGAGCGGAGACAAATGATTTGTCACTTCGGAAAATGGAGCCACAAGGAAAGCGTGTCATAACCCTCACTCTAACCTCCTCCCCCGTCTCCATCTTCCAAATCGACAGCTTCCGTCTGTACTTCCCATTTTGAGAGCACCCAGTGATGCCCTCCTCCAGCAGGCTCAATCGTGTCGAGACGCTGTTGGCAGAGCACTCTCTCTCTCTCTCTGGCCATTTCTCACCCTTTTGAGATGGTCCCGGAACTCCGCCAAAGCTACCTGTACTTACGGCATAAGATTCCTCCTCAGCCATCCCTGCAAACCAAGTAAACAGTGCACTTTCTTAAAAATAAAAAAAACCAACAAAAAAAACATTTTTCCCCACCAACTGTATTGTAGTTTAGTGGCATCTTGTGAACATTATGTGATACTCCATGTCTGTCGAGCTTCTTTTACACCATGCCACGTATTCTCACTCGTGAGCTGCCCGTTTCTTCGAGTGGTTAAAGACTTGCTTCTTTGTCTATTGACTGGTATGGGTTCAATTGCAATGCGATTGTCGCTGCTCACTCTCAGCAAGCATGGTCTGTACGCCTTCAACATGATTTAAAGGAGGCGTTTGTCCTGCAACAGACTTAAATAGGCTGGTTTGACCTCTGATGAAACTCGCTCACGAGAACTTTGTAACCCACAATTTAAACATGCTCAAGAACCAACCCTTTTAAAAGGTTTGGGGATGTACCACACGTGTTGTTTAGATGAGCAAGAGGTTAGTCGGTCACTCTGAGCTGTAGGAATGTCTGCAGACCCTCAATTGAGGATGACATGCACTCGTATTCGGAAAATAGAGGACATTCTATGAATGTGTGCGCGAGTGAGGACCTTCTTTTCACCTGTGCAACAAGAAATGTGTTGAGAAATATCAGAATGAGTCAACCAATTGGTCAAATGTGTCAAAGATTTCACGTCGCACAGACCTTGTTTAACTACGACTGAGTGGGATTCAGACATTATGGTGGTCTTAACACAGAAGGATGTTCATGGAGCTGTTCCGAGAAAGTAAAATCTCAGTGCCGAGTTGGCTGATCGAGTCATCTCAAACAAATGCGTTTAACAATGTCGACAAAGCATCGTGCAATGTATTGTCACGTCGACTGGGTAACGAACGCGGTCATGCCTTGCCAAAGCAATGCGCTTCGTGAATGGCCAAATTAATGAAGGCCACGCCTGAGCGGACAACATATTTCTTTTGTGGTGAAGTTTGTATCGCACCAGTCTCTACAAACGAGTTATTTACAAAATTTATGCCACCCTCTTCCCCCCAGGTATTTCCAAATGCCGAAACGGTTCACATGGGTCGGTAGGTGGATGTCAGATGGCACGTTTTTAAAACAAATGAAAAAGGGTTTATAACACAAGAGAAACATACAAAATACATGGAGAATCCCAGACGAAAGGTAAACTGAAACAAACCAATAGAGAAACTAGAACGGCACTCAGTAGATCACATACCTCCGCAGGCTGAACAGTTTACATTTGTATCCCACTGATGGGCCAAATCTGCATCTCCGTACATTACCAAAATCTAATCAGCTTGTTCTCATCACCTCCCCAACTCATCCACCAATCTGTCCACAGCTGTTTGGAAATTTTTTTTTTTTAATTCTCGTATCCGAATCTGGATCTTCACCAAAATCGCAACAATACGTCCTTGTCACACACCCAACCTGTCCACCAAGTTTTATCCAAATCTGTCCATAACTTACTGAGATATCCTGCTCACAGACAAACAAACAAACAAGCAGTCATAGACTGGTACTTACAAAATCGTCAACTTGACCTCTGACCTTGTCTAATAAAAGCTGTCTCTAGAGAAGGTAGCGACGCAAACCAGAAGTTTCTACGATGATTCTGTACCAAACCTCTCATAAAACATCCGATTTTTACCAGAATTTGACAACCGAGTGTTAAGCATACTTAACCGTTACCAAAATTGAGACAGGATTGAAATTGACTTTAAAACGAGCGCGTAATGCTCTGTGTTACAATCCCCTCATTAGCATAATCTTCAGTTAAGCCTCAGATACGACACCCGACATAAATCTCATAAAACATCCGATTTTTACCAGAATTTCGACAACCAGTGTTAAGCATACTTAACCGTTACCAAAATTGAAGACAGATTGAAATTGACTTTAAAACGAGCGCGTAATGCCGTGTGTTACAATCCCCCTCATTAGCATAATCTTCAGTTAAGCCTCAGATACGACACCGACATAAATCTCATAAAACATCGATTTTTACCAGAATTTCGACAACCGGTGTTAAGCATACTTAACCTTACCAAAGTGAAAACAGAATTGCGATCCGAGTTAAAACGAACTCGTAACGTCACCGAAGCAAAAATCTCCATTTCTCCACGCAATTATTTAATATTATTTTATCAAAGTCACAAAACCGTAATATTCGCCATCCACCAACAATCTTTACATAATCCGACGCTTAGCGAGTCAGGCATGCGACGATAACTTTATTGGGATAAAAAAAAGACTTTTAAACACCATCTTTATCGAAAACACCGTCAACGCGCACACGCAAAACCTTTACGTGACAACGCCGCGTCTGCTCGAGAGCGCTGAACCACGTGACGAGCCGTGACGCAGCAAGTGAAATATTTTTTATACAATCTTAAAACGTCTCCAAAACATCCGATTTTTACCAGAATTTCGACAACCGAGTTTTAAGCGTCCTAAGCGATCGCAAAAACCGAAGACAAAATTAAAATCGAAGTTAAAACGAACTCGTAACGTCGACCGAAGCAAAAATACTCATTTCTCCACATGAATTTACGGAATTATGTTTGACCTCACTGTGACCTTGACCTTTGACCGATTTTGACCAAAATCTAATCAGCGCTAGCCATCACCCTCTTGAATCACGTGGTGTAATTTGACATTGGTAGCTTCTTCCGTTCTCGGGTTATCGTGCCTAACAAACAAACACACACACAAACAAACAAACACAAACAGAGGACGGAAGTCATCAATATACTTACGAAATCTTGAGATTTCTTAAGTAACAAACGGACAAACAGGGTTGAAAACATAACCTCCGTCCACCTTCGGTGGTGGAGGAAATAAATCAATAAAAGCTTAATACAGAACTCAAAGAGCTAAGGCGCCACATGCACTCAACCACTCACACACAAAGGGAAAGGCCAGTCAAGGTCTTAAAATAATTACAGGGTAAGCATGTCTCTTGAGCGAGGGTGGCTCACCATGGCAAGCAGGGCTAAGTCCCGGAGTCCTTTGGTCGGACGGTCTGGATTGTGACATCGCTGTGCATACCAACCGACCCGCTCGACTGCTCCATTCAAACCTTCATGAAAAGCCATCTCGTACCGCACTCTCGACTGCCCTCAACAAGACCAAGACAAAAGAACCATCGCCAGAGTCCACGCGCAGCCATTGATTACCTTCCCACAGCCACGTCCGCAGCATCCTTCGGCCTCCAGCCCAGCACCACAAATTGAGCGGCTGCCACAGTGGCAACATCATGCGGGCCACAGGGAGGTTTGTAAAGCCACACAAGGGAGGCCGACACAGCCATTATAGTCCTCCTGCTGCCACCTTATCCTTACCGTGCCTGGTTATACAGAGAGGACACACACAAATTACAATTTCCTAGCTAGGCTCTAACGTCAGCTCTACCGTCTCTCACGGCATACGTAAGAAAAACAAGCAACTTCACTCTAACGGATACCTTGTTACACAAAATTATCTAACCTACGTGAACATGCAAACCACGCTAACGTAACATCCTGGCTAGTATGTAACCCGTCCAATGTAAGAGTATGCTTGGAACTTCATGCTTCGATCCTAAAGGGTAGGACATGTGAAGGATTCAAGGAGGCCAAACTTATCGTGCAGTAGTAGAATACTGAAGTCTAATGCTTTCTTGTGAAAAAGTATAATAACGACCATTAGTGACAATCACCATAGTAACCGTCTCTCTTCTTTACCGGGGGGGGGGGGGGGGGGAGGTGGGGGAGTGTAAGCCACCACGTGGAAAGTTGGTGCTCAAAAACTACTGAAAAAATCATTCATGAATGACAGCAGATTTCGATACAACTGAAGCTGAAAATTTATGCTTTAAACCGACAGAGTCCAAGATGACTTGAGGATGAGGTGGTGTATAGAGAAGTGTGGGGGTGGAGGAGAGGGGGGGGGAAGTGGGGGAGAGGGATGCCGACAGCACTTGACCAATGCAGTTACAGCTAAGATTAATGTGACCCTGACGTGTTTGTCCAAAAAAAGGTTCGTTAGAAATACTGAAACTGTGAGGCCACTTACACATTGCGATTACCAGCAAGCCTCCTCTCACACGGAACTGTGCTTGGTTTCAGGACCAGCGTGATCCCGAAGCAACACCAGGTCTTTCCTGAGTTTTACTTTCTCATTCCAGCGTAAATTTGCTCTCAAGCAGATGTTGCGACACTATGGCAAATCGGACGGTCACAGCTGCTGGATTGAGAAGAAGGCTTTCTGAAGAATTTCCCACCGAGGCCTGCGGGGCAGAACACCCTCAAGCAATGCCACATGAACAATCATTCAAAAGTATCGTCTCATAATCGATGACAATGAGTGGATCAAAAATATTGCTTATTCGGCAAGTGGGAGAATAAAACTTGATAATAAGGAAATTGGAAAAAAAAGAAAAAAAAAGGGAGGAAGGGTGAAAGGAAGAAAGAGAAAAAGGAAAGGAGAGGCGGAGAGAAATGGGAATGCATAAAAAGGGCAAGAAGAGGGTGATGTCATTCCATAGAAAAAAAAAACAAAAAAAAATCACATTTCAATGTCAGATCTGATGTCAAAATCTCAGATTTTCTTAAAACTTGTCAGATTTGTTCCACTCCGGTTAGAAGGTTACACTGGCCAAATTGCAGCTTCAGAGGTTAAAGGTCAAACTGTTGAGCTATTTGCAAGACCATAGCAACTTCAGCGTTCTAACTGTGGTACAGAACCGAGTTTGGTGTCAAATTAAAGCTCTTTTCAAAAGGATATCGAGCTTGATATCTATCTAGTATTCTGACCAAAAAGTGCAGAATGACAAGTCGACAGCTTCGGTCGATGATGCCGCACAGGTGATAGGACTCGAGGGTCGTGAAAACTGACGCCCTTAGAAGAACAGAAGGACATCACACCCAGTCAACATGAAAAAAATTTCAGAAAGATTCTCCAGTCGTTTGGACAAGTCGCTTTGAAAGGCGAGCAGAGCAGTCAGGTTCCAATTCATCGATAAACCTTTCCAGTGTACGTGTCACTTCCCTCTCTGAAGGTAGGAGTAACGGTGGGCAAAACTAAGTTAATCAAAGTCCCACAGGCAAGAGCCTCAAACCATTCCAAGGACCACAAGACTTCCTTAAACAAAATTACAAGCCAAATGATAGTCTATCTACATATTATATATACTGTATAAATATAAAAATCTCCGTCGGTCTGTCTGTCTGTCTGTCTGTCTGTCCGTCCGTCCATTGGGGAAGGAGCTTCCCAGTTCAATGAGGAGCTTCAAAATCAAATTGCCGCCTTTTTTTGGCTCAGTGTAAGTCTCTTTTGTAAGGCTCGTACTTTCTTACTTTCACAGCTTTATCTTAACTCGAATTCAACTTCTGATTTCATTTTTCATGGTTGCCAAGATGGTTTAAGTTTCAGTTGCAACAAAAGGTGAGGAAAAACCGGACGAATATTGGCGTTTTTAGACAAAAATGTATTCTAATGTCTGTTTTGAATGTATCTGGTCAGACGCCAAGTCAATCCTCCCAAGTCAATCCAGTCAAGGCAGAAGTCACTCTACTAGTCTACACCCTCTCCCACTCCTCAACCCTTACCGCCACCCTCTCCAAGCGTTCAAGTCAATGGCAATCCTCCAAGTCAATCCAGTATCAAGGCAGAAGTCACTCTACTAGTCTACACCCTCTCCCACTCAACCCTTACCGCCACCCTCTCAAGGTCAAGTCAATGAAGTCAATCCTCCCAAGTCAATCCAGTCAAGGCAGAAGTCACTCTACTCGTCTACACCCTCTACCACCCTCAACCTTACGCCACCTCTCAAGGTCAAGTCAATGAAGTCAATCCTCCAATCAATCCAGTCAAGGCAGAAGTCACTCTATAGTCTTACACCTCTCCCACTCCTCAACCCTTACCGCCAACCTCTCAAGGTCAAGTCAATCAAGTCGCTCCTCCCAAGTCAATCAAGTCAAGGCAGAAGTCACTCTACTAGTCTACACCTCTCCCACTCCTCAACCTTACCGCCACCCTCTCAAGCGGTCAAGTCAATGAAGTCAATCCTCCCAAGTCAATCCAGTCAAGGCAGAAGTCACTCTACTCGTCTACAGCCTCTCCCACTCCTCAACCCTTTCCGCCATCCTCTCAAGATCAAGTCAATCCTCCCAAGTCAATCAAGCCAAGACAGAAGTCACTCTACATCCTCTCCCACCCCTTACCCCTTACCTCCCTCCTCTCCCCTGTGCATGGTCCAAATGTCATACATGTGGGTTTCTAACGGGTGCCCCACGAGTATATATATTAAAAGTAGCCAGATTTCTCCATCGATCCGTCCATCCCCCTGTATGTCACGTTCTAGGACGTCATGACGGCGTTACGTCTGGGACGTCAATACGCCTGGTGCTAGATTTTTTTGTTTTTTGGTGAACAAGTGTGCGTTTAACTAGAATTAACGCTCGAGGTTGTTAACGGAACAAAATGTATCTGGATTTTTTGAATTTTTGCAATATTATTGACTGTCAATAAACTGTATTACTGTACTACAACATACGGTGGTGAGAAAAAAGTTTGTGACCCCATCAGAATTTTCTGTATTTCTTCATGTATTTGACCTAAAATGTGATCAGATCTTTATCCAAGTCCTAATAATAAATAAGGAGAACCTCATTAAACAAATAGCACACACAAAAATCTACTTTTTCATTGAGCAAAATGATCCAACATTAAATTTCTTTGTTGGAAAAAAGGATGTGAACCTTGAGGTTAATCAGCTCAATTAAGGGCGTAATTACAGTCAGGTGTTTCAATCAATGGAATGACAATCAGGAGTGAGTTTGGGTGCCCCTGCCCAATATGAAAAACATAAACATAAACCATCAGAGTCTGGTCTTCACCACACGGGTTTGTGGAAGCGTGTCACGCACCGATCAAAAGAGATTTCTGAGGACCTCAGAAAAAGAGTTGCTGATGCTCATCGGTCTGGAATGGGTTATTAAAAACATTTGTAAAGATGTTGGGCTCCACCAATCCACTGTCAGACAGATTGTGTACAAATGGAGAAATTTCAACACCATTGTTACTCTTTCCAGGAGTGGTCGTCCAACGAAAATCACTCCAAGACCAAGGAGTACAACAATCCAGGAGGTCACAAAGAACCCCAGGGTAACGTCCAAGGATCTGCAGGCCTCTCTCGCAATGGCTTATGTCAGTGTCCATGAGTCCACCATCAGGAAAACACTGAACAAGAATGGTGTGCATGGGAGGACAGCAAGGAGGAAACCACTGCTCTCCAAGAACAGCATGCCGCCCATATCAAGTTTGCCAAAGACCACCTGGATGGTCCAGAAGGCTATTGGAAGAATGGTCTGTGGACAGATGAGTCGAAAGTGGAACTTTTTGGCTTAAATGAAAAACCAAACACTGCGTTACAACGGAAGAACCTCATCCCAACTGTGAAGCATGGTGGTGGGAGTATCATGGTTCGGGGCCTGCTTTGCTGCCTCAGAACCCAGAAGCTTGCCATTGTTGACACAACCATGAATTCTGGATTGTACCAGCAAATTATACAGGAGAATGTCAGGGCATCCGTCCATGAGCTGAAGCTTAACAGAAAGTGGGTCACACAGCAAGACAATGATCCTAAACACACAAGTAAATCTGGAAGCAGAAGAGATTTTCCCTTTTTGGAATGGCCAAGTCAAAGTCCAGACCTCGACCCAATTAAAATGTTGTGGCAGAACCTGAAACAAGCAGTTCATGCGAGAAAGCCCACAAATATCTGAGGTGAAGTAATTCTGGATGCAAGAATGGACCAAAATTCCTCCATGCCAATGTGCAGGACTGATCAAGATCAAATAACTGACCAAATACAGCATCTTTGTCCATTTGTGTTTCTCCTGATACTCCATTGGAGTCATCAGGAGGAATGTGGATAGGATTTGGGTTTCAGCTGCTCCTCGACCCTCAAACCCATCCATGCGCAACCAAGTGAGCCTTATTCAAAAAAATAAAAAAAACAATAAAAAAGAACCCACATTCCAAAAATTAAATAATTCTGCCTGCAAGATCATGTGGCCGATCAGGTGGAAATTTAAAACATATATTCCCCATCACGACTCGATCATAACTGCGAAGTTTCACGTCGATCGATGAAGCGGTTCAAGAGAAGAAAAAAAAAGTTTTAAGATTTTCATTCAATCCAACATGGCTGCCACTGCCAGACCACGTGACCGAACCCAAAAATTGGTAGAATTAAAAATCAATGTCACGAACTTTGTTAAAATAATAAACATGACGGTTCACAATGAATAGTCGCAAGAGCAGATCAACAAGGATAGGTTAAACATGCATCAACTCATACATCCTATTACATATCGTTTCGGCGATTTATGCTCACAGAATAAGAAAATGTGATGGTAACTGCCGATAAGCTACCACTCTGACTGCGTTATCCTGTCTTATATTATGCCATAGGCACGTCGGAACTCAAAAATAACATTACAATTCACCATCTGAGATAACACCGATAAGTTGATTTTGGGGCCTTGGCTCATGGACTATGGGGGTGTGTTCCATTAGTAAGCAGCTTGCGATCACTTGCCAAGCCAATCGTTCTGTATCAACCGCTTTGCAAGTGGAGCAAGTGATTGAGAGAGGTGGTTCGTTATGTAAGCAAAAATGGCCGCTGTAGTTGGATTGAAAACGATGTACAACCAATGAAATGTTCAGACGTACCTCTGTTATCTATTGTTGTGGGCCGGGGTCGGTGCGAGAACGACCGCTAGGTGGGGAGGTTACGCCGTCTCCCACAGACTCCCCGGAATTGTAGGCCGTCGCTCCGGATAATTCCGTGAGCTGGCGGGTCGCTGAACCGACCGTGGACGCCAATATCTCAACCGCGTAGCGTAGGGTCGGTTTGTCTAATATAAAACCAATTTACCTAATTAACTACGCGATTTCGACTACCGGGGAAACCACGCCCTTGGCAAGTCTTGCTCGAACCGGGTCACTCTACCGACTGCGGTAGAGTTCCAACTACCGACTACCAACTCCGGTTCGGGTGCAGTCGAGTGGAAACTGCCAAAGCCGTGCCGGCTGGAATGAACGGATTATCGGGGATAAAACCCCGCTTATACTCATTTGACCCTCGCAGCCGTGAAGAGACACAAGCTGGGGGTCAGAGTTCGGTGGGTACCTGGCCGTCGGAGAAAGGGGGTATTCCGTGCTGCAGCAACTGCCAATGGTCGTTGGCCTGGTCCCAGTCGCACGTGGGGGACTCGTGGTTCGTGGCGGAGCTCGCGGTGGTGAATAGTCGGGGTCCACGGAGGGAGGTCGGGGTCGCTCTGCCCTTCCTTGTGCAGGCCCAGCAGAGACGCGTTCGCTGCCTCGATGACCCTCTGCTCAACCCTCGTGACAGCAAAAACCAACTAAGAACTCGTAACAGCCCCTCGTAACCACTGCTCGTAACCACCAAGAACTCCAGCGCAAACCAAAAAAACACGACACCCTCGCAACCACCCGTCATTTTTATAGATCCCCTTGATAGGGGAGGGGTCTTGGTGAAGCCGACGTCACTGTTCGCCCCGATTGGATGGGGCTCCCATGAGTCCGCCCTCTCTGGGCGGGATTTCGGCCAGGCGGGAAAACTCGCTCTACTGCAGACTCGCTAAAAAGGACCCACCGCCAGATTGAATTGGGACGCTGGAGGAAGCGGCAAGGAACGCTGCAAGACCCTGCCTTGGCAAGTCAGAGTGTTTGTAGACAGCGGGTGGGTAGTGGGTCGTGATGGGGAATGGAATGGTTGTTGGTTGTTCGTTGATGTAAAGATTTAATAACCTAACTAAAAAGAAGTCGCAACGCACGTTTTTGATTCTCCCATTAGACAAAAGGAGGGAATCTGACTACACATGTACTTAACGGGATAACTGACTTTTGGGACCTGTATGTTGAATGCAAATAGTTTCAAGATCCGTAACACTATACTCATAGTTCTACTGAAACGTGCATTTCATACTTTGTTACTCTTCCTTTTCATCCTAATTGTTCAAGATCTCCAAACATACAAACCGCCTCCCCAAAACAACCGCACAGTGATAGGGTGCTCCTCCTTCTGGCTCCCAATTTCTTTATCTTTCTTTCCCCTCTTCCTCATAACTCTGTTGTAAAGTTGTAACATGCGACTTCCTGGGGTGGGGGTGTGACGTCACGCTTGGACGGAAAGCCCAGTTGTTCCAGCATGTTCTTTGGAGTTGTAACGCTTGATTACCGTGCGTTCTGACGTACCCGATTACACCTTACTATTATTTGACATTGACTAGATTTTTCGCGATCCCTCATCGTGAGTAACACTCCACCCAATGGAAATCTGATGCAACAAACCCGGACAGTGCATAATGTGCAGAGGCCTACAGGCCTGAGGACTTCGGCCCACCAGAAAAACAAGATGGCGGCCATATCATTCGTCTGGGTGATACGGTGGGTGGAGTCAAGCGACCGATGTGGGTGTGGTTCGGCAGCTGTCCAACCAACGGGTGCACAGTTTAGAAAAAAATCAACCCCCCCCCCCCCCCCAACAAGAACCACACGGCGCTCGTGTGAACCTGTGACGTGTCAGTCACAGGTAACAAGTAATGTTTTCCAATTCCCCATGTTTAAAGTTATGGAGGTAGAGGTAAAAATCAAGTCATGGCTCTAACAAAAACAGTTGAGGAAATACATTTTTTGGCTTAAACTGACCCAAGTATGTTGGCCTTTGATAAACAAATGATTAATCAAAGCTTTTCAGTAGTTTCATGTGGATGTTCTAAGCCTGATGGTGGCTGACTTGGGTATTGGGGTCCTGAGTTCGAGCCCTGTTGGCTGCAGAATAAACACCAAATGGGATTGACTCAGCCCGTCATCCTTCTGAGGTCGGCAAAATGAGTACCAGTGTACTGGTATAGGGGCACAGCATAAGTGACATAGTCGTGCCCCAACAAAATAATAGCTTTGGGGCAGCTGAGCTGCCATACAGAAGGAGGAGGAGAAGGAAGAAGAAGTGGTGTTATGTTCTTTACGATTTGTTACGAAGCACAAGATTTAGAAGCTGTTCGAGGCATCTGGGGGGGGCAGGAGTACAGAAATGCGTGCATCTCGAAGGTGACACCCGGGCTTATATAGACCCTGAAACATTCACCTTTCATCGGATATAATCCAAATTAATGTTGTGGGGGTGGGGCAGGATTACAAATCTGTCTTGGTTTCCAGACTCTAATCCTCCTTTGCCCCAAGAGGAATTATTGTGGTTTGTAGCCATGTCATGCATGTGTCAAATGTATAAGCTTGTGAAATTGCTTCGAGTATTTTGGATAAACTCGTTTTCCCGGAACAAAGACCTGGGCAAATGGGCATGACGTTACACCACCAAGGAAGTTTTGTGATTGCAAATTCATGTTTTGGATAAAACCTTTCCCAAAGAGAAACTATTGCCAGAATGCGTTTTCGTCCTGAGGGTACACACACGCACGGTGTCGTATTATCAACTCGTAACAAAGAACCCGTCCAGGCCATCCTCATGGACGGGTTAACTCACCGAGCTTCCACAAGCATTGTAACCTTGACGTGGTGGAGAGGGTGGCATGCCTTGAGGACCCGAGAGCTCTGCCGGCAGAGGCTCTGGCAGGTCTAACCAAGCCAGACCAGTCCCAGGTGAAGGGCCTGAAGGACAGCAACTTGTCCTCCAGGTTGGAGGTTAGGCGTAGGGCTAACTAGATCCCTGTATACTCGAGTAGCGAAACTTGCAATTTGACGGCATTTTGTATCAATCGAACGCGGCGCACCGAACTTGTGCCCATTTTCTAATCAGGCTGTCCTCTGCACCCAAAAGTGAGATTATATTACTTAAAGCTTTATTTTCGTTCTTCCAACGTGCAAGAATAAACGCAAATCAGACAGGATTGATACAACTTAAAACAATCGCAAAAACTGGAGGAAAATGAAGTGGAAGGAGCAAATAAAGGTTCACACTGATGAGTGCCGAATTTGAAGTGCACTACAGAGCGAGTGAGCAGAAGAAACACATACAGGTAGTGACAGAATGCAGCAATTTGAAAGAACTGAACGAAAGAAAGAAAGTGAAAGACCGAAATGGAAGCGCACCATCATGCCAAATGCGCCACCATCAAGAGAGTAGAGAATTGGAAAAAGATAACAATTGTGAATGAAAATAAATAGAAAGAGCTTGAGAAGATTGATTGATTGGGTGCTCTGTCTGATGGCAGGTCCTTGGATGCTTGGCAAGAGTGATACTAGGTGGTTTGCCATTGCCTTCCCAGCAGTTAGTCAGGGCAAGAATTTGTAATTTGACCTGGGTGCCGGTGACAACTCGACTCTCTTGACAAGGTCACTTTGGGATCTTCAACATCCACCAACTAATGATAACAGATGGGACACCTGGCTAAACGTCCATTTGAGGTGCGGAAAACACCTTGATGAATCACCCTGCCTGTGAAAACACTGCATGGCAGTTTATAGCAGTCCAGACAGTGCAGGTACTTTTTGCCACGTATCGCCATGGCTTGCAAATGAACAACCAAGCAGGTTGTAGAGGGCTCGCCAAATGGCTTAACACTCAAGCAAGCATACAATGAAACGGTTGAAAGGAACGGCTGGCTTGGCAAGTGATAGCAAGCTGATTAGTAATGGGACACACCTGCAAAAACAAAAACATCGCTAATTTCTTAACATTTTCAGATTTTACTCCAAATTGACACTTATTTAGTCCACCAGAACCGATCCTCAAAGCCCAAATCATATCCTGCACTTCAATGGGCTGTGAGAGGTCGTCGTGGAAATTGCATCATATCACTCCAAGCTTCTAATTTCAAAACTATAGCACTTAGAAAAGCGATGTGTCCAGGGATTTGTAAATATGAAGACCAGGCATTCGACGATATGAGTGATGAAAGTAGGAAAAAAAAATATTTCAGCACTTTATTGTTAAGAAACGTTGCCGCCTGTTCCAAGTCAAGAAACTTTTGAGCAGGCCAAACAAAATGGCAGCTTAAGAACCGAGCGATATGAGAGAGGGCTGACAAAGATGGCACACCGCCATCTTGGTGAGGTTTATTTGGGGTTTTTGTGAAGAGCGCCCCCTAAATTATCTTCAAAAGGGGTGTTAAATTTACCCAAACACCCAGTTTTCATTCATGCACTCCCTTGAGTTCCCATAGTATGTGTGCAAAGGTTGGGTTGCAAGGTTTCATGGTTTTGAAGTGATGGACACACACACAATTATAGATACCACACCATGGTTGATTCACTTGGTCTGCTGGTCTTTGTGCTTGACTCGTGGTGATCATATCTTCCATAATATGGACAATTGGCTCAGCAATTAGCGCTATCTCTATCGAGCGTGTGCATGGCCAGAGTCCCGCTTGGCTCAATTCAGATACGCCTGCTGCACTAGCGCATGATGCTCGAGCAGCTCAGAGACCCTATTGAAGGTAACGTGGCATTATGGGATTCGTCTGGGTGGACCCTTTTAGGGGCTTTGGATCCATGGCCGAACAACCCACGAGATTCGGTCACGTGGCATTAAAATAGCCTTCAGAGTGGGACTTGAACCTCGGTTCCGGCCGGAGTCAAACGGCTACAACAGTACATTGCAAAAATCCAGGCAGGTAAAGGCAGCTTGAAGCAACCCCCAGTCCTTCAAAAGATTTGAGCGTGCAATGAAAATTATTTTAAAATTAAAGTGGATGTCGTCCTTGCGCAAGAAAGTGCTCAAGGAACATGAAGCTGGGCTCTCCATGTAGTTTGTTGTCCCTCTTCAAAACCCTGGAAAAATGAAGCATCACAATGGAAGGTGTCGACGCTTACCCTTTGCATGCAAGATAAACATTCGACACAACATCAGTCAAATAGCTTCTGAACAACAGCGAGAAAAAAAAAAAGGATAGCCATATACAATCATAAAAACGACACCCCAGTCCCAGAAAAGTAATGGAAGTACAGAACAAGGGCAACTGTTGAAAACGACGACATGTCGTGCTCACGTGACTTGACCATCCCATTTTGTGTGAACAATGAAACCAAGGCATTATGAGGACTGGATATCGTGCTCCAATACTCACAAAAAGAGGGGCAGCATCGCCAATCGACGTGCCATTGTCGGTAGCTCGTGAATGGCCGAAATAACACGGAGATTCATAAAATGACCAAACATCGGATCTGAAGATAGAAATCGAGAGAACCTGGAAGGTGAAAAGTGTGACAATGTGCCGGTGACAATCGGAAGAGCGGGAGTGATTGAGCAGAACCTCAGAGATATTCTGAAAATTATATCAGGGGTTTTTTTCCAACAAAGTGCAATTGTAGATCGACAGGCGTTCGGTGACAATCATTCGAAGAACCGTTGGAACAAAGATACGAGAAATGAATGACGCTCTGAAAACCTGACAACTTGGTCGTCAAAACATGATCCTCATAAAAAAATAAAATAAAATAAAAAAAATAAAATAATAAATACAAATAAATAAATATAAATGAATGAATGAATGGGATACTTTGGGCCGTGGGAGTACTCATGAAAGAAGATTAACACAAACACGAACGGCCATAAAAGACAAGCTTATCATAAAAATTGGTCGTTTGAAACATGGTAAATGAAGTGTACATTACTGGAGTTTGTAGATGCACTTAAAAAGTGAAAAGAAACCAACAGCATTTACACCGGCTCGTTTGATAAAGATCTATGATCAACTTCAAAAATGTCAAAGGTCGAAAGGCTCGACTGAAGCTGCAATCAAATACGAATGGCAACAGGTCGGAGTCAGCCAGTGAACCCTGTGAGTAGAACATGCATGCTCTTCGTGTCCTGTGCACAGAACATACGCCACTTCCCTTAAAAAAAGGTTTCATCTGAATTGGTCCAAAGATTTTTCGAGTTACTGCTAAAGTAGAATTCTCAGAGAAAAACAAACGGTACATACTTTCATTAAAAAGTTAGAACACCATCAAAAGCATCACTGGACGTGCAGGAATGCACAAGAATGCAAATATATATATTATTATATATATATATATATATTAAACCCAAGGTGTGCAAGTCCTCAAAACAATGATTTTACAACGATAGAGATTAAACAAAAAAACTGGAGGTACGTTTCTTCTGAAAGTGCTGTGCACATGGTTCGGCAAAGGGGCCCAGCAGTCAGGGTGCACGGGGGGCCCCCCACAGTCTGGGTGCGGAGGCCCCTGTTGCTGCGTAACCACACATCTCTTAAAATGTCTTTTGAAAGTTTTGTATTATCGTGAAATATCTTTTTTTTGTTTTCATAGCGAATGTTAACATGACAGTGAATAATACAATTTTATATTTCAAGTAAACATTTACAATCAATAAAACAAATTAACTACCATACAAATGCCAGAACCCAGAACTGGCCAAAAACCACATTGCTTTTCAAGAAACCAAATTCATTTTCTCAGCAAAACAGGAAGCAATTTCATGCAAGAACAGGAGAAGCCTTCCGGCACGTACAGTTTATTCATAACAATGAATATGGATTTAAAATGAAACCAAATTCAAACTTGAAAGATGAACTGCAAACACCAAGCTGGCTCCAAATGACCGTTGGACAGGAAGGACTCGCTCGATTTGAAAAATTAAAAAACAAATGACACATCTTTCATGCTCAACAAATGCAACTGCAGGAGATTTCCCAGGAACCTTATGGAGACTCCAAGTTTTGCCGAAGTGGGTCCTCAATTGCCAGTGAAGCATGACATGACTGACCCATGCTTGATGACCGATTCGGGCTCGATGGAAGCGAGGTCAGGGTCACGGACATCAAGGTATAATTACTGTTGAGAAATCCAAGTCGAGGGCAAAATATCTCCGATTGAAAACCTATGTAATCTACACAAATAAGTTAAGTAGAACGGTACTTCGGAGAGCACGCACCTCCGCCAGGCTGAACGGTTTACGCTTTGTATCCCACCGATAGGCCAGATCTGGATCGGACCTGAACCAAAATCGAATCGCCTCGTTCTTGTCACCGAACCAACTCATCCACATAGTTGTATCATAACCCGTCCACAACTTTTTGAGACATTGCGCTATATGTCATTACTGGCCCTCGCTGAATGGTGAAGAATCACTTTAAAATTCCAGTATCAGATCTTCACCAAAATTGTCCCGTCACTCAACCTGTCCACCCAGTTTCACCCAAATCTGTCCATAACTTTTTGAGATATCGTGCTGATAGAGACAAACAGACGAAGGTGTGAAAACATAGACACCTTCCACCTTCGGTGGTGGAGGTAACAAATTAAAACATGTCAGCATAAACGCTCACATTTGTGGGACCTTTCCATCACATCATCAGAAATATTTATCAATAGTTAGGGTGGTGGGCTTGGGATCCTAGGATCCCGAGTTCAAATCCACTCGGCTGTTGAATAATACCGGGGTGGGGTTGACTCTGCCTGTCATCCTTCCGAGGTCGGCAAAATGAGTACCAGCTTGCTGGTATCTGTGTCGGAGTGGTGACCCGTCCAGGATTGTGCCCAATAGCCAAGGAGACTGCTTCGGCAGCATCATATACTCTGCACAGAGTATGGTCCTAATGGATTCATCAAGTAACATTTATGCTGATGAAAGCTCTTCCCAGGCAGTAACTAGTTAAGCGTTTTTGAGCTCAGAAAGTAAAACTCAATATCGGCGACAAATGTTAACGTGAGCATCACTACCCCACCACCTCTTTGACAGCCTCAATGATTCCCCACCTCTTGTGTGATCAGCTGGGGAGAGGTGGTGGGGGCAGTCCCCCCCCCCAAAGTCTTTCATGAACAGGCTGGCCAGACATGACATTTGGCTGGTAACATTGGGTTTATCTTTGAGGATGACTGCGCAAGGATTTGTAATTTGAAGATGGGACACCGAGTAATGTCCATCGAGGGACGGCACACACATCGATGCCTCACCCCACCAGCGAAACACCAGGAAGACTGTTTATTGCCAAACGAAGATTTAAACCCAGGCGAGACAGCTCAGAAGTGATTCTGAATTTTTTTAAGCTATCCATTGCTTGACAATCTCGACGCAGTTTCTAAACCGTCACCCTGCATGGCGATATCGAGGGATAAGAAACGGTAAATCGGTGCTCACAATAGTCCACGAAACACCCTCAAAGTAACTTTATACACATATATTTCAGGATTTTTATTATATTACCAATCTAAACTTGTAAATGGAAAAAATGATAAAATAATGTTGGCGAGTATTGGGCACGTGTGAGCATCTCCTTCGTAGAACTCAGAAAACCCTGGAGATATCACCCACTGTTAGGGTAAACCAACTCTACTCGTCGCCTTTCCAAAGAGCCCCAAACGAAACAAATAAGTTTACACAAACAATGAAAACACAATATCTGTGCTCCCGACCACAACCACAAAAAAAAAACACTTAACCTTGTAGAAAGGGCTTGCAACAGATCCTTCAAGCAGGATCAATACATTGTTGAATCACAAGAAGACCGTGTGGCTAAGCAGCGATATGATAACACACAAACAAATCATAGATGTCCTTCAGTCACAATCTGACAACAGTGCCTCAAACAACAAAAGAAAACGTCAAAACATTACTTTGCAAAGTTGCAAGTCCTTCTTTGTGGTGGATTGCTTTTTGCCTTGGCATCAGCAGTTCTCACGTGAATTGGCAATTTGAGGGCTTAGCTTATCGTTCGCTCGACAAACTCAACTGAGAAGACATTTGCATGAGCGAAAGAAAAGGTCGTCAATCGGTACGTGTTGGTCAACCGAGCCGGCACAGAGCGGGGTCGTCCTGTTCGTGCTTCCCTCTGAACAGCAGGCATGATGCAGGGAACGCAAGGTTCAAATCACCTCCATGCGCCTTCATAATCAATGTTAACCAAGAAGGGGCACTCGGTAGAGGATGCATACCTCTGCCCGGATCCAGATCTTTGCCGAAATCGAATCAATATGTCCTTGTCACACACATCTGTCCACCACGTTTCATCCAATCCGTCCACAACTTTTTGAGATTATCGCGCTATAATATCGTTTTTGGCCCCATCTCTCATGGTGAAGAAATGACTTTGAAATTATAGTAGCCAGATCCGGATCTTCAACAACAATCTAATCAGTTTGTCCTTGTCACACGCGCCGACCTGTTCACAAATTTCATCCGAATCCGTCAACAACTTTTTGAGATATCCCTGCACACAAACGGACAAAATTAAGAAGACGTTGTGTCGGCACGATATATGCAAAATTCCTTTTTTTTTTTTCAACAAACAAATAAATAAATAAATTGACTTAAAAATAATTGGCGGTTTGAATTCAGTGACCTGATATGCAAATCCTCTTCAAATTTCAAGTCATCAGACGAAAATTTATTTTAGAAACTGAAAAGTTGTTGACGACCTTTGGCCCGTTTTTACCCTTTGGAATCAAAATCAATTGGTTTCTTGTTTATGACCAACTCATACCATTTCGTGAGATCGGTTTAAAATTGTGACCTTATGGGATTGACATGTAGGCAAAACAGGCGTACCATCGAGACCCCCCCCAGAATCTTCGATTTCACAAGTAACAGACAGATAGGGGGTGAAAACATAACCTCCACACCCTTCAGTGGGAGGAGGAAAATGAAAGAAGAAAAAGAAGAAAATTATGGCCAAATAATATATATATATATATATATATATATATATATATATTTATATATATATATATACTAATATATATATACAAAAGCAACACCACCTGAAAATAAATCATCTGGCTACAACTATCGGTGCTCTAATACACAAGACAATGCCTCTTTCAATTAACATACAGGTAACCATTCAAGTAACTGTTGCTGGTTGTCTGCACAGCAGAGTTGCAAACACAACATGTCTGGCTTTCTTTCGGACACGCAGCTCACTGTACCAAGCTTTTACTCTGCCAATCGGATTTGAACCACAAGCACTCAAGAAGGAAGTGCTGCTTTGGGAAACCAAACACCAGTGATAAAACCAAGCACTCAAGTATTTTCCCTTCGTTGCTTGTGCAGCCAAAGGCACAAAAAGATCCGTCACGTGGTGCACATCAAGGCAGACCTCACAAATGAGCCGTTACATGGTGCGATGACAGCTCACACCAACCCCCGCAAGAGCTTTGAGGAAATACGTGATCGAATACATCCACACTAACTGGAACACAGGAGCACGAGCAACTAACTTCCCACCGCAAACATAGAGGAAAAAAATATATAATATTTATTTTAAAAACCGACTGGAAAACAAGCACGGTTGGTGTGCACTAAAATACAACAATTCATACAGCCCAGCACAAGCCACGAGTAAGTGGTTCAAATCAATCCTGGGGTGCACTCTGCACACGCAGTATGGGACAAGGTTGGGACGGGTGACTGTTTTAAAATTTAAAACTAAATCATCTACATTCTACATCGAGAGATGTTCTCATGAAATTGTTCACAAACATTCAGTTTTGGAGAGACGTTGCATAAGGCAATTCAAAATTTAAGAACGACAACTGCAACTGCTGAATATTACTACTACTACTACTTCTCGGGCTACAAAGACCCATTTATCCCCATCTTCTTGTGGGGTCGACTGGAAGAGCTTCCGTTTTTGACCAGGAGGGACTTCGATTGAAGTAGATTTGGAATGGAATTTGTAACTGGTTCAGGTTTCTGACATAGCTCGCCCACTCTTTCACGGAAAACACCGTGGGATTATCAAAATGTACGACTAGTGCTGTGGACAAAACGGCGGCTTAATGTCTATCCGGACAGCACCACATTGTGATGCACATCTGCATGCCAAGCACCCATCGATCAGTTTTCCAACCGTCAATTTTTTTCCCCTTAAAATCAGGAAAACTTTCTTATTTTAAGAAGACATTTTCGAATGAAGAAAATTATTTTTGGCAGTGGAGCCAGGTCAGGAATCAAACAAGAGAAGAGACCTCAACGTGAGTGCACCAACAGCTCAACGTTTCTCATCGCCGTGCTGTCGGACTTTCACGTTGAGGAAATTGCCGACGGAATCATGGTGCCACATCCGAGTAAATCGTCTTAATCCAAGTTAAGAAACACAAACATTTCGAACAAGTTTACTTTCACAGTTTACGACGATCAAAATTTGAAAACGTTCAGCTCAATACTGAAATAAATGAATAAACAAACAATATAACCTGATTATGTGGCCAGTGCATATCACCACATTTATTCAGCAGACAACAAAAAAATAATAATAAAATAATAAAAAGCAGTTAACACCTTGTAGAAGTCAGTTAACCGGACCATTTGTCCATACCGTCTGATCAAACTTTCACCCTGGTGAAACACATGAGTGCAAGAAGACAAGTTTTTTACGCTGAACTCACACATGGTGCTCGTTTATTTGAGCGGTGATGGTCGAGGAGATGACACACTCGTTAGAGTCCCTCCTCGCGGACATAGCCTGGAAATGGAACATTCGAGTCTTTAGTCGTCAAGTTACGGAACACGGGAGCTCTGGTGGCTTACATCATTAGAACATTGAAACGCCATTCTCACCCACCGGAGCACAACCGAGCAATCTAAAGTCAAACGTTTGGTTGGTTCGACAAACTCGGAACGTACCGTCGAGACTCCCCTCCCGGGTATGATCCATACAACCTTTTCTCCCACGACTCACCCAGCATATTGTTGCGGTTTTGGAAAACCCGGGGAGACACATCCAACACACAAGGGTTCCTTCGTGTAGTTATATCTGCAGCAATTTGTGTACTTAATTACCCTCCCTCATATTGTGGAAGGGAAAGATCTGTTGTGAATGTAGTTAAAACTAATCCCCATTGTTCTCTTCCTCATTCTCAACTTTTACAGATTTCCAACACGTACCACATTCGATCCACAAACACGCCCGAACTACAAAATACATTCGGTAACAGCTCAATACATCCATCGAACATGCCTCACACGGCACAGCCAGCGCCGCGCCGCCAGGGCTTTTATCGCCACGCTGCAAGCCACCAGCGGGCCGGAGTTTGACCAGCAGCCACGCAACATGCATCCCTGGAACGCAATGCGCAAAGCGCCGACCAAACGGCGTGGCTCAATCACGAAAAGAAAAATCCCTGGCGAGCAGTTATGAAAGTCGAGTCCAGTTCTGAGGAGGAGAGCGAGAGAAGAGAGAGAGAGAGAGAGAGAGAGAGAGAGAGAGAGAGAGAGAGAGAGAGAGAGAGCTCGAGTAGTCCATTCGAGAGCAGGTCCAAGGTGAAACCCGCAAGCGGCGCGCCTGGGGAGCGCAACGGCACGACCACTGAGAACGTGGCGGGACGGGCGCACAGCAGCGGAGACGCGAGCTCACAGGCATGGTCACCACTCTATGCGCCTTGTAAAATAATCAACCACAAACTCTTGAGAGAGAAAAAAGGGGTCACAGTGATTCTCCCCAAAACAGACATCTCTCCCCCTACATGTCTTACACACATCCTACAGTCCTACACCCTTCTATCTTGCAGCAACACACCACCTCATTGACTCATCCTGGGTTTGCCGAGTGTCAACAGTCCACAACAGTGGTTGTTTCAGAACTCACATTACAACGCACCACATACTCGCACCCCCCCTCAAATACCTACTTTTGCAAATCCTTATATAAACTGTTTCCAACATGCCCGTATCTTTTCCTCCATTGGTCCACACCTCACCACAG
>CM068957.1:15121030-15137426 GCA_035128595.1 Eptatretus atami
CGCAATGCACGTTTTTGATTCTACCATTAGACAAAAGGAAGGGAATCTGACTACACATGTACTTAACGGGTAACTGACTTTTGGGACCTGTATGTTGAATGCAAATGGTTTCCAGATCCGTAACAATATCTAGACTTTTGGAAGGCATTTGATAAGGTACCACATCGGAGGTTGTTAGCCAAAGTGAGGGCTTGAGGAGTGGCTGGTCAGGTAGCTAATTGGATTGCAAACTGGCTTAGTGATGGGAAGCAAAGAGTGGCTGTGAGTGGGAGGATGTCTTACTGGGAGGATGTAAGTAGAGGGGTACCTTGGGGATCATTACTATTCATTATTTACATCAACGATTTGGATAGTGGGGTGAAGAGTCGGCTTTCCAAATTTGAAGATGACACAAAGCTTGGAGGCAAGGTGGATAGCAGAGGAGGTGGTGATCAGATTCAGGAATGTATTGATACTTGCATAGATTGGGCAAAAGATTGGCAGATGGAATTTAACCTGAGCAAGTGTAAGATGTTGGGGATGGGAAAGAACAATGAAAATAGAGATTACAGGATGCAAGGGGTAATTTTGGAGCGTGTCACACAGGAAAAGGATCTGGGGGTGGTAATAGATGTGGGAGGTGAGCAGGCAGCACAGTGCCAGGCAGCTATCCATCCATTGGGACCATATGGGACCAGGCAGCTCTGTACAGAGCGCTGGTGCTGCCGAAGCAGTTTTTTCCCCCATTTTCTTCCCCTTGTGGAAGGGGCAAGGGCTTGGTTAAAAACACATCAACCACACGATCCCCTTGACAAGATCCCCACAAGCACCCATCAATGCTCAAAAATTCTAGGAGTTGGATCTGGATCTGGATCCGGATCTTCACCAAAATCCAACCAATTCATCCTTGCCACACACCCAACCTGCCCACCCAATTTCATCCGAATCAGTCCACAACTGAGATATCCTGCACACAGACAGAAAAGGGTGAAAACATAACCTCCTTCACCTTCGGTGGTGGAGGTAATAAATATTGAAAAAGCAGCCAAAATTGTGTCCTGGGACTTATGACTGACCCTGTAGAAGTCTTACAGATGGAGGGGTTTAGAGATGTTGGCAGGACTTTTAGGTAGCCCGAGTATGGATGGGTGATTGTGTTCATCTGTGCGGAGTGTCGTCTGTGGAGGTCTCAATAGGTGGTGTGTGGTTGTTTCTCACCCCAGAACCGCCTTCACCCACTCCCCCTCCACCCCCCAGAACAATTGCTTTTAAAATTTAAATAATTGAAATAAATACATTTCCCCTTTTCTATTTTGCCACCCTTGGGATATCCCTGGGCATGTGACATTCTCATCCACATAACTCCCCTCATTCCCCCAATGAAATTGCATTGTTTTGAGATACAACTGGGCTGGGTGTTGTACCACAGGCATGATGGGCCAAATGACCTCCTGCATCTCGTTTTGTTGTGTATCCTTGTGTCGTGAGCGTGATGGAGACGTTGAAATCCACGAGCAGGGCCATTGTTTGCGTGCCCAACAAGACGAAACAGTGGATGAGCTCGTTAAGTTTAGTTATAGTAAACAAAATGCTGTTGTGAAGCATATATTCAGTTTCCAAGAAACCTAAATTCTGCCTCTTGGATCCTCTTCCCCATGGTGTTCCAAGGGGGTGGGGCTAATCAAGCCATGCCCAGCTGAGTAACGGGGGATAATAAAATTATTTTGATGTTCTGAATCATTAATTTTGGGAATCCCATCTGGAATTTGAGGATTTTCAAACATTGGGCCTTGTGTCTGCGCTTAACACGCCGGGCCAAAGTGATCTTGCCTCCTTTGACGACCATGAATAGAATGAAAAGAAACATTCATGAAAACCTGTTCTGAAATTTTATTAACGTCAAGTGTGTTCCTTTAACAAGCAACTTGCTATCACTTCCGTTAATTCAGTTGGTGCAGGTGATGTGGTACAGTTAATTCAGCTAGTACAGGTGATGTGGAACAGTAAATTCAGCTAGTACAGGTGACCCTGAGACGGAAGTGCTTACAGACTCGCGAACTGACTCACCTACGGACACTGCTCGATCACACAAGCTCACTGGACTAAAGTCCAGGTGAGCTAATAAAAAACCATGATGGCAGTCTGGCAAACTGTTCTGGTCATGGGAATGAGACATAATGCATAACGTGCATCTTTGTTCCTTTTGTGCCAGACATTCCAACAGTAAGAATCAAGAATTTTGGCTTATCAGTCTCCAGATTTCATGGAGGTTCAATTCCCGTCACACTGAGAAACTCCATCAGAAACAGATGCAGTTTATTCTTGTTTGTTTAACCCTCCTCCACCCATGCAATGTTTTAAATGTTCATGTGTTCATTTCTATGTTCTAGATAAATGGGAAAAGTATTATACAGCATCATAAAAGTGTCCGTAACAACACATTATTTCACTTTCCTTTTGCAGGTGTGTATCCAGACCAAGTTCACATAATGGTGACCACAAATATGATTCAAGAGCTCCCTGAAAAAGTGGCAAGATGTGACACTAACTTCTCCCTCCGTCTCCTTTGGCAAACAGAAACTGCCAAGCTGTTAGTGGAGAAGCCTGGTGTTCATGAAAAAGTTCTAAATTGTGTTAGAGAGCGCAATGGCTACGGCGACGGCCGCTACCCAGAGGTAAACAGACGACTTGGTGATGTCACATGAGGATCTGAAATTAAAGTCAGCCACATGGTACAGAAAATGCTCCCAGGACAGGCTTTGCAGCAAGGAAATAATTCGGAATGAAAGGCGAATAACTTCCAAGAGCAGCGGACACGCAATATATCTTCCAGTCACTTATCAAACACATTCACTCACTTTCAATCAACTCCCTACAACAAGGACCTTTGTTTCTTTTGTGACAATATAGCAACATTCAAAAATCCTCAACACATGCTCGTTACAACAAATGCCCGTCACTCGCTCAAGGAAGCAATTGAGAAAAGTGGAAATGAGAAGCTTCGTGTTCAGCTCAGCACTTCCATCAACCCGACAGATGCTCATGCTATCGACGTCAAATCCCACAGGCGGTGTTGGGCAACATGTCACCGACATTGGTCGCAGAAAAACATATCCATCACAAATGCAATCTTGTGTAACAGCTGAAGTCGCAGCAGAGATCGAGTTCCTGAGTTTGGCTGAATGTCGATTGCTGGATGGTAATGTACCAAACATGGCTGAACTGCAGGGTGTATAGACGAGCATCAGACCTGCAAAAGTCGTAAACCCAACGTGCACTCGCAAGCAACTGAAGAAACTCATCCAGGGCGAGGTACCTGGTGAAGAATCCAACAAACCGAAGCGTGTCTATAAACCCAAACATGTGACCATCAAGAGCACAAGGGATGCTGCGATTCACCTGATGGAAGAAACCAATGATGGAATGGACACAGACATGGCCGTCCTCTACAATGCAGCTTCGATGTTGAGAAAAGCCATCATTTGCCACCGGAACTTTACATCTTCTGTCATTGGGTACTCCAAGGACCAAACACCACCCGATCGACTGATGAGAAGTCAGCACATGTCACTGAAACAAGTTACGATGCCAGACAGAAAAACATGTACATGTCGCAAAGCAGGCTTCAGTGGTACGGATATTTGTGGACGTTTCGACCTGCATGATGAATGTGACAATGTGGTCCAAGGACACGAGGAGGATGAGCTGTCCATTTGAAGTTACCTCAAAATTTTTGTCCTCTACAAGTACCACGAAAGGTGTAATTGATGTGTGTGTGATTGCATACACACGAGGGGAAGTATATTTGTATTTTTAAATAAATTTGGTTTACTTGTAAATTGTCAAATAAATAAATAACATTCAAACTGATATCTTGGAGGTAAACTAAAATAATTAATTGCAGACCCCAGGACAGTTTTCCAGACTGCCATCATGGACTTTGTATGCTCCTGGACTATGATTGTCAGAATTACCTTTTCCCAAACTACATTTTCCAGATTAAAATACTATCTTTAATCTTTGTTTATTCATCTTCTTATTTATTTTATTCAACCTTGATGTAGGCTTTCCAATAAGGACCAAATACAGGGTGTCCCAAAAAAATATACAACTCTTCATCTGCAAAGAGGATGGCCATAACATATATTTAAAAAAGATATATGGCTGGATAGAAAGCTGAAAGGTTGAAGTTTATTGTACCAATGTCAAAATTGCCACCAAAATTTAAATTTTGGTATAGAATCGTCGTTTTCTTTAAGACCACATGTTCGACATAGGCTCCACGTGTCCGATCACTGCCTGCAAACGCATTGTCATGTTCTCCATCACTTTGGGAAACGTTTCCTGAGGAATGTTCTGGATTTCTCAGTGGATGTTTTCCTTCAGCTGATCAAGAGTCTGAGGCCTAGGGTTTCCATAGATCCTGTCCTTGAGATACCCCACAAGAAGTCTGGAGGAGTAAGGTCAGGGGAATACGGGGCCACTCAACGTCTTCGTAGAGGGAGATAAAGCAGCCCTCAAAATGTTGGTTGAGAAAACGCCTTGTTTCCCTGGCTGTATGGGGCGTGCCCCATCCTGCTGGAACCACTGGGTTCTCATCTGGATCAGGTTGTTTCTCCTACGGGCCTGAGTACGTAGCTCAGGCAGATAGAATTCCTGAATCATTTCACGATAGTCCTCTGGTTTATCGTGCAAGTGCGTCCCTGCTCATCTTCAAAGAAGTATGGACCAATTATCCATACCAACCAACCGCCACCCACATGGTGACTGAGAACAGATCGAGGCACAGTTCCCCAGTACCGAAAGTTTTGCTTGTTTACCCCCCGACAAGTGAGCATGGCGTTCGTCCGTCATGTGAAGTTTTTTGAGGAAGTCTGCATCTTCCTCCAACTTTCCTGAAACCAATTTGCAAAGTCTAGTCGTTTGTGTTTCTGTTGATCAGTAAGCACGTTTCTGTTTGAATTTTGTATGGAAAGGCATGACTGTCTTGGCGAAGGATCCTCTGAACGGTGCTCTTATGAATGTTTGTCTCGGCAGAAAGTCGTCAAACCGATTTTTTTGGACTCTGAACGACCGCCTGTCTCACCATTTCCACATTTCTTCACTACGACCTGTCCTCTTCCGACCACTGTGACCCTTGTGAAGGTCACAGATAGTTCCCACATTGGTAAACTTTGCGATGGTGCACTTTATTGTCCGAAAGTTTGGTGCATGGCGCAAGTGGATACCGAAATGTCTCGAGTAAAGACGTTGCACCTGTATGACACTTTTCGTCTGGTGCCAAAGTTCAACAATTTTCGTCCGTTGTTGTACAGTCAGTCTTGGCATTTTTCTGGCCTTGTTTGGTATCAAAATAAACTTCAGGGTCTCTGCAACAAGAAATGAAGCATTAGTGACAAAATTACTGCTTTTTTAGGATCAAATGAAGCATTTTAAAAGTTGTATATTTTTTGGGACACCCTGTAGATATCTGGTTGAGAAATAGATAGATATCTGGTTGAGAAATAGATAGATTATCGATGCATCAGGGAATGTCATCATTACTCTTACGAAGATGGTCACACACCTTACAAATCACAGTTGAGGATAGAAAAAAGATAACTGCACTTTATTGTACAACAATCATTTTACAGGCAACAAGCAGATGTACATCTCAAATGAAAACATGGAACTCGGTGAAAGAAATAATAATTATAGTGCTTTTTCTGCAGTGATGCAACATTGATATAGTCATGCGATCAAGTATAAAGTCTGAAAACTCTACAAAATAAAAATAAAAAAATGTGGAAAGTAAATTTGTATGTTCCTGCAATAGCAGCCATGTTTGTTCCACAGCAAGGACTTAAAACGTTAACCATCGATGATGACGGGTCATAGTGACAACAAACAATGTCGATACTTCAAATGGCTTGTCTTGATCTGTTAGCGTTTGCACACCAAGAAACCTGAGCGACTTGACTGTCCAACGGACACTCAAGTCCATCACATCACAGACAAGGCTCGACAAGCAACTTCTTACATGAACAGCAAGCACATGCTATTTGGTAAAGCTGGTTACCCTTTTAGCGTTAATGGAATGAAACCAAAAAAAAAAGGGAGTCTGTTTGGACTTCAAACCAGGGAAGAGAAAGTGGATGCGTCCGTGTCGATCCATTGTATTTCCAATCGTAGACCGAAACAATGCAAACCACCCCTCGGTCACTTTCCTCTCAACAGCAAGACAACCAGAAAATAATGACCGGAGTACCGACACGGCCTTTGGGAAGGTTGCACCAACAAGCTCATCAGTACCAGCCTCGCAACATCAACGGTCAAATTCACCAGCTTCCCACGACCACCCAGACAGATTCGCTTAAAGGTTTTGCATTTATTTATCGTGGCGGTCACAAATCGATGCTTAATCGACTGGCTCCTACTATAGTGGGGTGAAAAGTGAAAACGGTAACCTTGTGCTTTCACTGGTCAAGTTTAGTGTATTTCATCAAAAGGCATCACTGCAGGGAGATCATCACAGCCTTATAAAACTTTTCGAGTTTAGACATACCACCTGCATGAACACCGATGAATGTTATCCACGACCCCAATGAAGGAACGCGTTATCATTCAAAGGCAAACAAAAGTCTTCTCTTCTGACCTCAATAAGGTAGATATCAATTACATTTGATTGTTGCAAAGTCTCAACTCAAGTAGGTTGGGGGAGTGGAGGTGGTGTGGGGGGTAGGGTGGAATTCCTGTCTTTTCTTTTCGAAAAAGGTTCAGTTGTGGTATAAAACAACATCAAAAGATGCACGCACGTCTGTTCATAAAGATTCACATCAGGTTGCAGAAGGATGGACTGTGTCCTTCATGTATGCATTTGCTCCTCCTACTCGAAATTCTTCTTGTGCTCAAAATAGGCTTCAAGTCTAGCAATGGCATAATCCTGAATAAAAAAAATAAAAAAAATGAATGTTTCGGCAAAGAAGAACTTCACTTACAAATCCAACTGAACAAACAAATAATCGAATTGAAACATCCTTCAATTCTGCTGAATGTCCCACTCACCAGGTAGCCAAACTCTATGGTTGACATGCTGGCTTGAAGAAGAGACCATAAACCCCAAAAGAAATGTGATGTCAGAACAAACCTGGAAGAGAGCACAACAGAAATTGGGCTTTAAATGACAAGATTAGCACAGCATTCCAGAGGCTACAGTACAGTAACGAAAACCAGGAAGGAGATAAAAGAAGGATAAATATACGAGGCTCAGGGAATGAGTGAGGCTAGAAAAGTGGTGTGGATAAAAAGGGTGGGGTGGGGAGTAGTGATAAAGATTCAGCCATATTTTACACTGGCAAATACAACCCGTCGCTTCGCTGACGGGTATATCAAGAGGGGGGGGGAGGGAAGAGTAAGAATGAGGGTAGGGTGAGGAGGGGTGGCTGAATGCCCCAGAATATCCTGAAGATGTACCCTCAAAATGATAATTGACATCCTGTACCTACCTTTTACCCCATTCATCCCAAAATGTTCCTTACACCATGTAGACTTCTCTCCCACCAAAGTTGAGAATTTTCTTGCCCAGCTCTACCTCTTCAACAACTGTTCCTGTAGGCACAAGTACTCTAATCCTCAGGAACTCAAATCCTTCAGTCTTATCATACCCTCTCTTCTCTCTCTTTCAGAGGTTCTTCTGGATTTCACATGGCAGTGTGTTTCTCTCTTTCACATTTCCTCCATTTTGAAAACGTTGCAATCACTCCTATTCATACGAAAGGTTCCAAACCTGATCCCCTAACTTAGACCTAACAGCCTTCTCCCCATAATAAGCAAAGTAATGGAGTCCATCATTGCAACCAACCTAAGGCACAAGTCTTCTGCAATTTGCCAATCTCTGACAACGAGTTTGCTCTCATGAACCTGGCTATCCCACCTTGGATGAGTCACGTCTGACACTGAAGTGTCGGAAGCAAAAGAAAGAAATTAGGCTTCGGGCCATCTGTCTGGACATATATATTATATGCGGTAGGCGACGAGGATTCGCTAGGATCGAAGCGCTGGATATGATGCTTTTCCTTCTGACTGATCCACCGACGAAGATTCATTGCCAAGACGTATTGGTTCACATACAATTGTTCCTCTGCCTGGCAAGATTTTCCTATTGCGTATTTTGCCAACTGGCATTCCTCATAAAAATGACGGTAAATAGACACCCTATTTTTGAAGGACTACCATTTGAAAAATAATCGGTTTGTTGGCTTGTGCTGTGGAGCCTCGCGTTGCAGACACACACCACACACACACACACACACACACACACAACGGAAAACCCGATAAACTTCTCTCAATGCTCTTGTTTGACCACACCTCCTGAGCCACACAATATTTTTCATAAGCCACCCACTTTCCATAAGCCACGCCCACTTTCCTACACCACTCCCACTTTAAATAATAAATAATTGGAGTGGTGTGTGGTCGTGGAATCGTTTTCGGTTAATAAATAAATAATTGGAGGCGGAGTGTGGGTCGTGGAATTGTTTACGGTAAATAAATAAATAATTAAAGGGGTGTGTGGATCGTGGAATCGTTTACGGTAAATAAATAAATAATTGCGTAGGTGTGGGTCGTGGAATCGTTTTCGGTAAATAAAGAAATAATTAAAGTGGTGTGTGGGTCGTGGAATCGTTTACGGTAAATAATAAATAAATAAGTTGGTGTGTGGGTGGGAATCGTTTTCGGTAAATAAATAAATAATTAAAGGTGTGTGTGGGTTGTGGAATCGTTTACGGTAAATAAATAAATAAATAAGGTGGTGTGTGGGTTGTGGAATCGTTTACGGTAAATAAATAAATAATTGGAGGCGGTGTGGGTCGTGGAATCGTTTTCGGTAAATAAATAAATAATTGGAGGTGGTGTGTGGTGGAATCGTTTTCGGTAAATAAATAAATAATTGGAGGTGGTGTGTGGGTGGGAATCGTTTACGGTAAATAAATAAATAAATAATTGGAGGTGGTGTGTCGGGAGGAGAATCCGAAATGGTAAATAATAAATAATTGGAGGTGGTGTGTGGGTGTGGAATCGTTTTCGGTAAATAAATAAATAATTAAAGGTGGTGTGTGGATCGTGGAATCGTTTTCGGTAAATAAATAAATAAATAATTGGAGGTGGTGTGTGGGTGGAGAATTATTTCGGTAAATAAATAAATAATTGGAGGTGGTGTTGGTGGGGAATCGTTTTCGGCAAATAAATAAATAATTAAAGGTGGTGTGTGGGTCGTGGAATCGTTTTCGGTAAATAAATAAATAATTGGAGGTGGTGTGTGGGTGGGGAATCGTTTTCGGTAAATAAATAAATTATCGGTTTGCTGGTTTGTGCTGTGGAGCCTCGCGTTGCAGACACACACACACACACACACACACACACGGAAAACCCGATAAATTTCTCTCAATGCTCTTGTTTGACCCACCTCCTGAGCCACACAATATTTTTCATAAGCCACGCCCACTTTCCATAAGCCACGCCCACTTTCCTACGCCACTCCCACTTTTCATCAACCACGTCCACTTTCCCTAAGCTCCGCCCACTTTCCTAAGCCCCTCATAAAAAATGACGGTGAATAGACACCCGATTTTTGAAGGACTACCATTTGAAAAATAAAACCTCAATCAAAAATCGGCTCGAGTAAAATTTTCTAAATATCTCGAAGTGTTTAATTCCGAAGTCTCGCTTCTCTACATTCAAAACTGAAGGACAAGTATTGAAAATACTGTACGCGGTTTTTCGGCCGCCGCACAGCAACGGTGGTTGCTAGGCAACAAAATTCAAACGCGCACATTCCCAACAAATACTGCACATGTTGGCAAAGTTTCATCGAAATTGGTTCGCTGGTTCGTGCTGTGGAGCCTCGCGTTGCGCGCGCGCACGCACGCACGCACACACACGGAAAACCCGACAATAAGGATATCTAGCATATATATAGCGAATCCATATATATAATATATATATATATAATATATATATATATATATATATAAATATATATATATATATATATATATAATATATATGAGCCTTTGAAACGAATTGACATCCAGCAATGATTTTCAAGTCATCTTCCCTTGGTATTCAGGGTCCCCTGCCCAACAGGTTATTTGGTTTCTTTCAAGAGTAGAAACAGAGGGTGGCCCTTGATAGTGTCCTTTCTGATTATCTTACATTTCATGCTGGGCTTTCAGAAGGCAGAGTCTTTGGACCTATGTTATTCTTGTCTATGTCAATGATCTTTGAAAAAAAAAAAATCAACAACCATCTTGCTGACGACTCCACCCTGTGTAAAATGATAGCCATAAAAGGCTGGCCATTTCGAAATCACTTTTGTCAGACTGGACAATAAACCACTTATTAATATACTTGTAACACAATGTTCAACACCGGCAATTCACACACATTCTCAATCTGCAATTGAACTATCGAATGCACTTTGCTGGACAGCCACTGGAAGAGCTGCAGTCCCTGGAATTATTTGGCCCCCTCCATCTGTAATTATGCTTTGTGAAAGGATCATCCTCCTATTAATTTTCCATTAGTCACTGGCTTTAACACCAATCCAAATTTTTATTACAGACCCTACGCACCAAAAGCATGGCCTACTATAGCTGCCCCGCTGCACCCCCCCGCCCCCCCCCCCCCCCACAACACCCCACAAAAAACCTGACTATTTTTCTGATGCCCCAGAGTATCCTGAACATGAAATCAAATGTCAACATTGCATAAGTTGGGATGAACTCATTTTGGCTCGATATGTAGAGGTACCCTCAAAACGCGACCGTGGTCAATTCACGTCGCAATCTATTTCCATGTTTCATACTTTGGTCATTTGTGGGGTCATTATAGGAGTAATACATAGAAATGAGGAAGCGAATGAAAGCTTAGCTTCTGCTGGTTCTTCTGAAATCAATATTATTGTGTTTCAGAAATATTTCATGCGAGTTGGTGGACCACATATGCCCGCACTCTGCATACATATCCGACACGTAACAAAAATGATCAAATTTCTACATTTACTCTTGCTTGAAGTGCACATGTGAGACATTATTCATCCAAGTCATACTTTTAAAAATAAACTGTGTCCATATAGCTAACATTTGATACCACAACAATGATTCTGTTGATAAACTGATAAAGTTATGGCAGTTCCAACACAAGGATTGTTGCGCTGAATAATTATTAGATACGTTTGTAAGTTTTAAAGACGGGGATTGTTGTATACAGGGTCAGGATGTGATTGTGGTCATGGTTGATGGTTGATCTCCTCATTCAATTTATTCCTTCCTACCCACCAATATGGAACAATCCTGATCAGTATAAGAAGTTGATGAGTTGATGGGCACCTTCCACCTCGTTTGCACTCATCTCAAGATGGGAGGCAAGAATATGGATGGTTCTGGGTTGTCTGATATCCTCCGAGAAGCAAGGTTCATTGCCTCTGGTTTGCAGCAAGGTGTAATGTCAGGAAAGCATAACAACATGGCGATTAATTGTCATAAAGTTATGCTGGAGTGCCTGGAAAGGTTGTTATTGGAACGATACATGGCTGACCAAGGTGAGCAGGAGCTGCTCTCTTCCCTCCCAGCAGACTCGGTGAAGAAGTTGGATGATAAGTTACAATCGCTCACAGCAACAAATTATGATGCAGTCAATAACTACATCCAGGATTACTTGCAATATAGAGTGGATGTCAGTGGATGTAGTCTCAGAAAAACTGGTCCACCGTGGGCTTCCTACATGAATCATATATGGCAAGTACTGTCTCATGCACGCAGTGAAGTACAATGACTTGCTTACATATGCTCACTGTTTGCACCTCATTGGGAGACCGATGCTTCGCATTCAGTGGTCATAAATATGCACGCGACCTCACTTGCTTCTCTACCTTCTTGGCTACCATCGAGGAATCACAACCAGGAGAAATTAATTTGATCAGGAGAGGAGCGAAGAGTGTGGATCATTTGTTCATTCCCAGAAACCAGTGCTGTCGCTAAAAAGATGGAGGAAACATTCACGAGACATGTCAAATCTCATGCTGGCGGTGGTGGGGGAGGTGTTGGTGATTCTGGGATTCTCAGCAACCATGCCACGTACGAAAGATGGGTGAGAGCAACACACACTTGATCAAAATATGTCAACAACACACTGAACATGGCCAACATGCTGACAGACAACCTCAATAGAACAATGCATCATGATGTATTGTTGTGGAGCCGGGTATCGGCTGCGAGCACGACCTCTAGGTGGAGCAGTAGGGTCGACTCTACCGAACACCCGGAATCTAGATCGTTCCGTTCGGAAAACTCCGAGGGCACGGGTCCCTTACAGGACTGTGAATCGTCAATAATTCCACCACGTGGGACAGGGTTATTTGCCAAACTTCAAAATACCTAGAGAGCCACGTGGCGAGCTACCGAGTATTCACACCCTCGACGGGACTCGAACGGGATGAGTAGTTTCCGTGCTTGACCCGTGCGTATGGTTACCGAGGTCCCGTCGGTCCGAATGCACACAGCTACGGCAACAACGGCCTTCTTTAATTCCCCAACACGCACAGTGTTAAACCAATGAGGAAACACAAAAACGAGCTGATACATTCAACAGGGGATTTATTTACAATGGGGAAAGGGAAGCACGTAAGGGCAGCGTTATCACGACTAATAGAAATGCAAGTATGTACAAGGCAAAAAGAGCACTTAACAATTGCTACTTAAAGACGGGCCCACAGACAGACGCACACCCAAAAGAAATGGACCCAAATTGTCTTTATTATCCCTTCGGCTCGGAGGGAAGTCGAGCTGAGGGACGAGAAGGTGGCAGGCTACCTGGCCGCGAGCGCGCGGCTGGACGTCCACCCCCTCCCAGAGCTCCGGTCGCCAGAAGACGGACCAGGGCAGCCAGACGCAGACCACGCCAGCGACGAGATGAGACCGAGAACCAGAGCACGCCAGCGACGAGATGAGTGCAGAGAGCCAGACCATGCCAGCGACGAGACGAGCCGAGAACCAAAGCACGCGCTCGAGAAAACGGCCAGCGCCAGCAACGGGAGAGCAGAGCCCAGAACACGCGCTCGAGAAGACGGCCGCAGATTATTGCTCTCTCTTCCTTCGTCCCTTTTCGGGCGTGGTTCGCTCATCGCCCATTGGCCGCAAATGACGCCAAGTCCGCTGATTGGACCGGGGGGGCATGACGGCCGTCGCGGCGCACCGCCCCCAAACCGGCAGAGGAATATTATCCTGCGTGGGCTGTGCTCATTGGACGACCGCCGGGGAACTCGCTCGCATCTCCCTGATTGGGCGAGAGCGACGTCAGGGTCTCGTGAACTCCACCCACGTACGTGCTGACACGCACGTAGGCAATGGCGTCGGTGTGAGGAAGCGAGGTGAAGGCGTGTTGTTGTAGTTATTGTTGTTGTAAAATAAAAGAAAACCCTGCTATCAAAATAACTCCGCAGTGCATGAACATTTAATTACCCATTAAGCAAGGGAAAGGGAGCTATCTATCCACATTTACTTATCAAAATAACTGAGCTATAGGACCTGTATGTTGAATGCTCATGGCGTCCAGATTCATAACAGTACAACCAGCAGAAATCCTGAAGAGTGACAAGTTTGGAACAAAGGCACAAGAACAAGAGGCAGTTTGAGAGAGTTTCATCAATCCATTCATGGTTGACGACCAGGACAAGCTCTTCAGTCTTTCATGTGGAGCTGCAGCCACCAAAGTCATCACAACTGACGTACGAAGGGCAGAAACACCAGGAAGAGAGGCAAAGGAAGCTTTCCTCAGAGAGAGACTGGAGAAGAATGCCAACTTCTTTGAACCAGTAAAGCGGATGAACCTGAGAACGCTTGGTGACACGAACAAGAAGATGAAAGCAGAGATATGAACAAGTCACCTGAGCTAAGTCTCAAGTCCAGTGTCACGTCATAATGTCCTCATAATAGACCTTGGTTACGTGTAAGCCATTAATACTCAAAAGGTTTACACAAGTCTTGAGCTGGTTGTTTATAAGAGCATGTGTACTCTGTAAAATAAATGACAAGGGAAACTCAAACCCCGTAAAGTCATATGAACGACTTGAAAAATTGTACTTTGCTGTTCCGTTGCTTGACATTCAGCATTTCAAAGGATAGGGCACAGTAGACAATCCCGATATGATAGCATCCATCTAAACCACATGTTTGATATAAGCACTCCTTTTATTCAGTGCCCCTTCAAAATGTTTATAAGCAAATAAGATCACTCTCAGTATCTCCGCCATGCTTCTGATAATGAAGTGAAGCACGCACGTGCAGAGTAGCAGCAAGCTCCGCATTGACGCTCATTCGACGGCGTAATGGCAAGAATGTGCACTCAAAACTCACAAACCATTACGTGTGTGTGTGTGTGTGTGTGTGTGTGTGTGTGTGTGTGTGTGTGTGTGTGTGTGTGTGTGTGTGTGTGTGTGTGTTAGTTTCATGACGAGCCATAAAACACAGACCTAAAAAAAAAAACACGGAAGTAGCTTATTGGGTTTGACCTGAGCAGCAGCAGTAACAACAATTCCACACGTACGCCATACGGTATATATGCCGACTGAATCCACGGAGGTAGAATCCATGTAATGAAAGATACGATAGCTCCACTTGCTTTTCTCCATAATATACATCCTTTGACTCTACAACACCCATGTATGTGCGATCGGAGGCTCCGAGCTGTACGGTAGAGCTGACAGACCTGGTTAATTTTGACTATTGTTTTGATTCGGTGGATCACACGGTCACTATTAATAAACTGTATGTGATGGGAGCAAGACCTTCCTTAATCTAGTTGAATTGCAGCTTCCTCTCAAACCACACCCCAAAAGTTCATTACAAGGGAGAATTTTCTATGCCCCTCTCAACAACTGGTGGTGTCCCAAAGGAATGCGAATGGGCCCGCACATCTTCTTGGCCATCATGACGCTCTCCAGTAATCTGACATCTGGAGGTGGAAATACGTGGATGACCTAACTTTGGCAGAGTTGCGCCAAATAGACTCTCCATGTACCCTCCCAACAGCCCTTTCAGAATTTGAATAGTGGTGCACAGAAACCAAGATGCAGCTCAACACAGCCAAGTGCCAGGGCATGCGGGTGTCACTCATTCGCCGCCAGCTGCCACCTCTGAAGATCAAACTTAACGTCAGACTGGAGGAAAGTCAGCAGGTCAAACTGTTGGGAGCAGTCAGCAATGATCTCAAGCGGGCAGACCAAATAAACCTCATCACTTCTAAGGCGTCGAGAAAGTTGTGCATGCTTCAATCATTGAAGAAGTTTTGTGTCCCAAAAGAAGATCTCATCACTGTGCACACATTTCTTACATCAGACCCATGTTAGAATATTTCTGCCCTGTATGGCATTCTTCACTGACACAACAGCATGCATTGATTGAATAGATGCAAAAATGAGCATTGAGGATTATTCCCATCACAATGTCTTGAGTACCTGCCTGCTGAATTCACTGTTCGAACATCGTGAACAACTTTGGAGAAACTTTGCATCTTCTTTGTATCGTAGATTTCCAGACTGGCCACCACACAAACAATCATCACTTTGACAATTACGCTACAACAACAAATTCATTGAAATCAAGTGCAGGACTGAACGTTACAGTAAGAGTGCAATGCCTCATACAGTTAAACTTTTCAATGATATAAATTTCTCCGAAAGCAAGATCAATCTCTCCTTCCTTTTCAATAATAAATTCTCTTTTAATCACATGTTAGGTGCAATAATTCACGATATATATACTGTATATATATTGTTACGGTTATGGAAATTCACAGAACACCATTCAGGTTCCCCGAAGATCAGTTATGTCGATAAGTGTGTGTCCAGATTAGATTTCCCCACCGATGTATAACGGGAATTATTCGTGTGCCGGGCTGTGAACCTTTGAGGTAGTGTTATTCTTTCCTATCTTTATTTTAAACAACATCTCCTCACCACCTTCGCCACAACCAACAACATCTCAACACCAATCTCCACAACCAAACGAACTTCTCCTCACCAACATCCCCAACAACCAACATCTCCACAGGCAAACACGATGGCATCCTCGCAGCGGCAGGGTGATTTCAAACACGGCCGCGTATGACTTACAAAATGGATCAAAGCGACGAAAGGGGTGGAGCCAGTCGGGGGTGAAAGTTCAAAGATGAAAGAAAGGAGGGGGCTGATTTTGGGCGATGGAGCCCAGGGCGACCCCTCCCCTCGGGGCTTTAAAAAGGCGCGTTTCGACGCCGAGAGCTCTCTTTGGGTCAGAGTTGGTCGGTGGAGGCAGTCAAGTAGGAGCCGGAGAAAAGTCGCCAGCCGGAGAGAGGTCGCCAGCCAGCGACATAACGGTCCAGGCGATCGAGCCCCGAGTCG
>CM068957.1:15137436-15150038 GCA_035128595.1 Eptatretus atami
CCGATCGACCAGGCCGCGCTGATAGGCCTGGACCAACCAAGTCGCCGTTACCACAGCTGCCGTTTTGACCACAGGGACATATGGAGGGTCGCCGCCAAAAAGGCCATCGAGTCGCCTCAAGGGCAACGAAGGTAACCTGCACGGCCTCGCGGAGCTCCTTCGGTCATCCGCAGCTCCGAGGAACATTAAAGGCTTACAAGTCCAGTTCTCTTCTTTCTTTTCTGGGTTTTTGAATGAAAGTCTGTGGCACCTGTCTACCAAGTATAATTGTTGTAAGTGCATGTACATAATAAATAGATATCGGCTGTAGGTTTTTGCTCGTGTCTTGTCCCCCATCCCCCCATTCATTGCATATGTACATTTGAAATAAATGTTCCCATTGTTGAAATGTCACCTGCTCGTTGCGTCCTTTCCTACCATTGACTGCCATAATTGCGTTCGGATAAGTAGCTGGCTGATTAATAGCTGATAAAACGTACATCTGGTCCGACGGGGATTGGCGATATAAAACCGCTCAAACGGAATGAGCTGCTTAAAGCGGCTCGGTTTCGTGCAGGCTCCGTTGAAGTGTAAATCCCCGGCATTTCTGTCTGCGCGAATAATTAAGTACATCGACAATTCGGCGATCAACCCTGTAGCGCGTGACAGAAGAGTTGGCTGATCTATGGTGTGGTTAACAACACCCGTAGCTGGGTTTCGGCGTTGATCCGAAAAGTTGCGACGAGATTGTTCGTTCGGTGGGTGCGCGCGGCCACCATTTAGCTAAAGGCGGTCGCCCGCACGCGCGGCGGCGAAAATCCACAAATATATATATATATATATTATATATATATATATATATATATATATATATATATATATATATATATATATATATATATATATATATGTTGGGGATTCGCGCCGCCGGCGTGCAAACGGCCACGTAACTCGAATCGTGGCACGTCGCCCACCGGACGGACAATTCAGTCGTGACCCTCTCGGAACAATGCGGGAGCTAGTCACGGGTGGGGTTTAACCTCACCACGATCGTGCCAATTGCCCACCGCGCAGGATAGGGTTGCTCGCCAAATTCGATCTACCTAAGTACCCGCGCGAATGGTCGACCGGCGATCTGGGTGAACCCGGCGCGGTCCCCGAAATAGCTACGGCCGCTACCCGGCCCTTGTCTCTCAATTGTCGCAGTCGTCTCCGTCTCCTTTCGACACACGCGCTCAAACTCCCGCGTGTCACGAGACTCCCACACCACGACATTCCACTCACCCCGGAGACGCGGCTGCATGCTCACGCATGCCGACCGACATCTCCCTTGCACACCGCAACCTTACACACACGGTCTGCCTCACACTCGGCCGCTCACTCACTCGTGCCATCCATCCCCTTGCACACGTGGCTCCTTCCACACACGGTGCCTCATCCACATACGGCGTGCTGGGAGGCACGCACTTCGGACACTTGCCACCACCCCACTCACACACGGGGCTTCTGGCACACGCGGGGCTTCACCCATACATTTCACCACACACACCGGGAACAACACTCGTAACCACACACACCGGGACATTCACGCTGGGACTCGCGCTACCTCTAGGGCTCCGGGGCCTCCATACCCCCAAGCTCTCCGTGCACTCGTCCACAGAACTCCTCCCCTCGAACTCGCGCGACACGACCGAACCATCTGGTCGTGACTCGCCTCAAGGGAGAACAGAGTCTCCCTTCGTTCCCGAAGGAGGCCATCCAGTTGCTCGCACCGGGTCCCTAGGCAGTCCCCAGCTCCCCCTCATGGTCTTCCACTACCTCCGTGTGTGTGTGTGCGCGTCTCTAACCCCTCCAATTCACCCTCTATCTCCCGTGTCTCTGTACATTTATTAGTTTCTGTTGTCTCCTCGTGTCTATTAGTCTCTGCTTCTTTCTGGCCTCTTTCCCTTATCTTTACGTAGGTCAACCTTGCTTTCTCCTTAAGTCGCTCCCGTCCTTCCCTCTGTTTCACTCCTTGCTCTTTCACGATCTCCACGTACCTCATCCTTGCTTTCCATCTTAATTGTTCTTTTCTCTCCCTCCCAATTCCTTTCACCTCGTGTCTTATCTCCCTCGTGCACGTCTCCGTCACCCCAATTAATTTTCCCTCTGTGTTGCCGTCACTTTTGCTTTCTCTGTCAATACCCTCGCCCAACACGTCTCCCGAATTATTGTGTAATCACCCGCCTCCCTTGCGGGCCTGACAACCGTTGCACTCCCTCCCAGCTCGTTCGCTCCCACACGTGGTGTCGCCATTTTGAGCTCCCTGTTATTGCCTTCATGCCCGCCTGCAGGCTTCGGCCATGTTCTGCATCTCTTCCCGCAGCATTTGCACATTATTGTCCATTTTGTTTTTTATGTCATCCATTTTGTTGTTCATTTGTTGCGTATTTCCATCCATCTTATTTTCCATTTTGTTTGTGTTTGTATCCATTTTGCATTCATTGCTTGCATATTTGCGTTAATTCCCGCCAGCATGGCGCATAGCTGGGCCATGTCGGGTGCACTCGGCTGAGCCGATTCGGCCAGGATCGGGGGTTTTGGCGGAGGGGGGGAGGGGAGGTGTCATACATCGCGGCCTCTGCCGCTGCCCGCCCATTTCGGGCTCTGGGTCCGGTTGGGGGGGAAATTGTTCCTGTATCACAACTATCATTTCCTGCTCGGGGATTTCATCCTGAGCCATGGATTCTACACATTCTACATCCATCTCTAATACCCCGGCTCCCGCTCGCCTTGAGACTCCATCTTATTTCTCGTAAGGGGTTCATTTAAATTGCTCGTTATTTGGAGGGAATCGGGGTCGCTCCACACACCCCTGAACCGATTCCCGTGAATTTAGCTTGGAGACGGGAGAGTTTGTTTCCCACTCCCGGACACCAGTGTTGGGGATTCGCGCCCGCCGGCGTGCGAACGGCCACGTAACTCGAATCGCGGCACGTCGCCCACCGGACGGACAATTCAGTCGTGACCCTCTCGGAACAACGCCGGGAGCTAGTCACGGGTCGGGGTTTAACCTCACCACGATCGTGCCAATTGCCCACCCGCGCAGGATAGGGTTGCTCACCAAATTCGATCTACCTAAGTACCTGCGCGAATGGTCGACCGGCGATCGTACCTCGCCGCAGGTCGACTTCGGACACGAACCGCTTAAGCGGTCCGTTCCGTGCTGCAGAGATAACCGAGCGGAGTTATCGTCGACCTCGACGGTCCGATTAATTACCAGGCGTTTTAAACCCACTAACAACCCCTTACGTGAAGCAGGATGGAGAGTCAAACAAAGGGAAGGACGCAGCGAAACGGGGAACAAGTTCACACAAGCACTTTATTCACACAGACACAGACACAAAGCACGTATATACAGCCATACAATAATAATCAAAATGCACATATAACAGCCAAAACAAAAGTAACAATGCAGAGCTACAACCGAATACGCGTACACACGGCAACACTCAAACAGTTCTACTTTACAAGACACGGCGCCACAAGATCCATACAAAAACCCTGAAAAGAAAATGGTGACTTCCCTTTGGGCCGTCGAGTCCCTCTCCCACGTCCATCGGCGTGGTCGCGCCTGGCCGCGACTCCGATCCCTGGCGTGGTAGGCGAGTCCTCTCCGGTGTGCCTCGCGCCGGCACGTGTTGGCCGCTCGACGCCACGGACGGGGTTTCCGGCGCTATCTCAGCGCGGATAGAAAGGGGTGGGGGGGGGAAACGTTGTTGCTCGAGGTCGTGGTGTGGGGAATGGCAGACGCTCCGTCCGCCAGCGGGGTCTCGGACCGCACCACAGAAGACCAGGCCAGCGGCCACCACGAAGAGGAGACGAAGAGGAAGAGCGAGCCGGAAGAGAGAGAGGACGAAGAGAGCAAGAGGAATAGCGCCCGCCCGTGCCGTCGACTTTTATCGCCCGGGGCTCCGCCCTTCACTCCGCCCCGTTTTCGCTCCACCCTCCTTCGAGAGGGTTCTCGAAGAGGGGCGTTCCCTCACCCACCGACCGCTCACGCTGGTCATCCACCAATCGGCGGCGAGCTGCCCCTCCCCCTTCTCCTCCCTCACACCAAGCACGGAGAAGAATGGCGGGAAAAACCCACCAGCATCGTTGGCAGTTTTCGTTCGTTTGAAATCAAAGATAGGGAAAGAAACGACTAACTCAAAGCGTCGCAGCCCGGATGGATCACATAAATTCCCTCTATACAACGGGTTTGGGCTAACTACACATGTACCTATGAAGATATCTCACCTAAGGGCCCTTTATGGTGTAATGCGAATTGCCACAGCCGTAACAATATATATACATATATATATTATATATATATACACACGAGGTGTGTTCAAAAAGTATCCAACCTTAATTTTTCGTGCGTAAACAAATGAAGCTAGGGAGGCGTGGTTTGGTGCACGTATGTAGGCGATCCTAATCCGTATGCGTGAATATTTTCCCGCCTGCAGAAGCTGTCAGTCGCCGACAGGACGCCGATGAGTGAGGAAGTGTAAGTGAGCGCGTCGGATTTTCGTTTTTGACAAAATGACGGATCACTGTGGTCTCATCGCCAGTGATCACTGTGTTGAAGAAGTTGGGATCGCTGTTCACAGTCTCCAGCATGTCCTGTGCGATCTCCAAACGGAGTTGCTTCTGCTCGATCGTTAGCAGCTTTGGCATGAACTTCGCTGAGACTCTCTTTAAGCCCAAATCCTCAGTCACAATGGAATGAACGGATCCAATGCTGACGCCCGCCTCGTCTGCAAGTTCTCTGATCGTGATTCGACGATCCTGCATCAGCAGGGTCCTCACTTGGGCAATGACGATCTCATTTCGGGATGTTGAGGACCAGGACCAGAACGCACTTCACTTTCCACTGATGTGCGACCATCTTTGAAGCGGTTGTACCACTCTTTTATCTGTGTGGTGCCCATTGCTTCGTTCCTGAAGGCCTGTTGAATCTTGTGGATAGTTTCCACTTGGGAATCGCCAAGCTTTACAACAATTTGATGCAGTAGCGTTGTTCAAGTTTTTCCGTCATTTTGTCAAAAACGAAAATCCGACGGCGCTCACTTACACTTCCTCACTCATCGGCGGTCTGTCGGCGACTGACAGCTTCTGCAGGCGGGAAAATATTCACGCATACGGATTAGGATCGCCTACATACGTGCACCAACAAACCACGCCTCCCTAGCTTCATTTGGTTACGCACGAAAAATTAAGGTTGAATACTTTTTGAACACACCTCGTGTATAGATATATATTATATTATATATATATATATATATATATATATTGTCGCGAATTCGCGCCCGCCGTCGCGTGCGGACGGCCACGTAACTCGGATCGCGGCACGTCGCCCACCGGACGGAAAATTCAGTCGCTGACCCTCCGGAACTATCGCCCGGAGCCAGTCACGGGTGGCCTTTCGACCTCACCACAATCGTGCCAATCGGCCACCCGCGTAGGATAGGGTTGTTCGCCAAACTCGACCTACCTAAGTACCCACGCGGATGGTAAACCGGGCGATCGTACCTCGCCGCAGGTCGACTCCGGACACGAGCCGCTTGGGCGGCCCGTTCCGTACTATCGGGATAACGAGCGGTGTTATCGTCGACCTCGACGGTTCAGATTATTTACCGGGCGTTTTGCACCCACTACGAACCCTTTACGTGAAGCAGGATGGAGGGTCAATGAAGAAAAGACGAAGCGAAACGGGAAACAGTTCACACAATGCACATTTATTCCGCGGCACACGGAGCACACATATAGCACGTATTTACAGCCACAATTAGCAAATGCACATATATCAATTTAAGACAAAAACAATAATGCAAGCAACGCAGAGCTACGACCGACTAAACGCGAACAGCCTCGCAACACTTATACAGTTTCTACCTTACAAGACACGGCGCCACAACACGCATTCACACCTAAGCAAAGAAAAGACCCCCTCAAAGGCAAGGGAGTCAGACTGGGCCCGTGGCCTAATGCGCGTGGAACCTGGATGAGCGGCCAGGTCCACGAGACCGAAGGGTCCTACCCGCGCCTCGTGGCGAGCCGCAAAATGTCCTGCACGGCGGTTTCGTGGGCACCTGCTGGTGTAAAGTGGGAACGGGGCCCCCTTGTCGCACTCTCTCAGCGCGGGGAAAGGGGAATTGTTGATGCTCTGGGGAGGGAGTATGGCTGGCTTGCTCGAGTCCCGCGATGCGCGATTCAACGCGACCTCGTCGCTGACTTCCTCGTCCCGGACCCGAGCCTCCAGGTTCTCCTCAGCCGATCTCCCTCCCCAGCCGTTCGCCTCCGTAGCCGTCTGCCCCACTTCTGCTTCGAGCTCCGTCTCCCGACTCTGCCCCACCGATACTGCTTCGAGCTCCGTCTCCCGACTCTGCCCCACCGATACCGCTTCAAGCTCCGTCTCCCGACTCTGCCCACCGATCCTGCCTCGAGCTCCGTCTCCCGACTCTGCCCCACCGATCCTTCTTCGAGCTCCGTCTCCCGACTCTGCCCCACCGATACTGCTTCAATTCGCCTTGCGCTCGTCTTTTTATCGGCTCCAGGAACCCACCATATGCAAATTCTCGGATCCAAACGACCTCAGGGCGGAGCCACGCTCGCCGATTGGACGGAGAAAAAGGGCGTGACTCTTTCCTGATCCTCAAATTTGCATATGCCGATTTCCCTCAGATGCGTCTGGGGGCGGGGCCAAGCCGCCCCGTGCTTCCTAATTGGATGGATCAGATGTGGGCGTGTAGCATTCCTGATCCGAATTCTCCTCGGAAAAACGCCAACTGCACTCGCGGCTCGCGTGTATCGCTGCAGATAGCCGACGCTCGGTGTCCACAGGTGGTGCGGGAGTGGCCGTAGGAGAAGGTGGTGGAGGGTTTTCGGCGGTGTCCGATGGCCATGGCGCTGTTTGGAATGGCGGTGATGTGAGGTTTGCGGTAGCGAGTGGTGAAGGTAGGTTGTGGCTGCTGGCGTTGTTGTAGTGGTTGGCTCAAAACAAAGGTAGAACAGAAAAACGCCTAACTCAAAGGATCGCAGCCCGAATGAATCACATTAATTCCCTCTAAACAATGGGTTTGGGCTAACTACACATGTACTTAAGAAATATATCTCACCTACGGGACCTTTATGGTGTAATGCGAATTTCCACAGCCGTAACAATATATTTATATATAATAGATATTACGAGACAATTACGTTACAGCAACAATCCCAATCTCAACCGCCCCAATCTCACCTGATGAAGCCGTGAAACGTGGCCCTGAGACTGGGTCTGCTCTCACTTTTTTGCTAAAATTAGCGGAGTCGATCAAGTTTTTACTTTTGGTTGGAAGCACCTCCTTCTTCTTTAAAAAGTGTTATCCCAACTGCCCCAATCGTATACAGGCCTTTTGTGCCTGATGAAGCCGTGCAACGTTGCCCTGAGACCGGGTCTGCTCTCGCTTTTGCTCAAATTAGCGGAGTCGATAGAGTTTTTAATTTTGGCTGGAAGCGCCTTCTTCTTCTCAAAAAAAAAAAATGTATATATTTCTTTTTTACTAAGATTGCCATTATCTTAACTTGTGTATCCAATCATGTATGTTTGATATTCAGCATGTATACTGTGCAATAACAGATCCACCTGTGTATGTATTATATATATATATATACATACTTACACAATGGTTAAATAGTATTTTTAAAATATTGTCATAATGTCACCATCAATTTAATGGGTATGTACCTTTATAAAATCCATCAATTATTTTTATTTTTTACAAGTTATATACATGCCTGTCTATAGCCTGGTGTTGGCGCAGTGGTTAGGGCAGCGGCTTGGGATCCAAAAGGTCCTGAGTTCAAGCCCCGTTGGGCCACTGAATTAATACACCAGGGGGTTGACTCAGCCTGTCATCCTTCCGAGGTTGGCGAAATGAGTACCTGTATACTGGGCCGGTGTATACCCCGGTTAAAATAGGTGTACCATATCCCTGTGTCGTAAGAGGCGACCAGGGTTGCGTCAGGAAGGGCATCCGGCATAAAACATGTGCCAAATCACTATGCGGATCATACGGATGATCCGCTGTGGCGACCCCTAACGGGAGCAGCCGAAAGAAGAAGAAGAAGATATACATGCCTGTCTATGTACTTCAACTTTTAAATTTATTTTTATTTATTTGTAGATGTCATTCCAGTCATTCAAATCTATTTTTTCTTTCATTACCTTGATTTTAATTTTACATTGTACATCATTCACAATTCAGCTTTTGGCTGCGATGATTTGATGATTAAAAACCATGAACCAAATTGAATTGTGCCGTACATGGTCGCACTCGAGTGCACAAAGTCAATGAACTGCGACACGTCCGCATAAAGGAGCTGTGTGTCAAGAAAGACCAACTCGACCCTTCAGAGAATGTGCATCTGGGAACACTACCACCATATATAAGAAGTCGAGAGCAGCACGTAAGGTGGGTGAACTATCAGATCGGAATCTGGAAGAGGGACCATAATCGCAAAACCGGATATTCCTGATGGAATGGTCGGGAGGCACGGAGCAGGCTGGTCTCATCAGCAGAGATGCTAAGAATGCTATCGTGTGGGAATTTTGCGAAAGCTTGTCTGAGTGGTTGTTCTTAACTCATGTGGATGTGTCATTTGAGGTATCATTGTGTGGTGTGACAGGACCATAATGGGTGGGGGGGGGGATTTCAGAGAGTTAAAAACAGAGGGATGATAGGAGAGAGAGACAGACAAAAAGAATGCAGATGACAGTGGGGAGGGGCCTATGTAGACACCTAATCATGGTCATTGCTAATTGGGGCTTACAAACACTCATCCAGAGATAACTGACACAAACAGCGTATTCACATTCTTGTGAGACCCTCTCACAGACATCACAATCATTACACACTGTATATACATCACCCATCTATAACAGAGCGACCAACCAGTTCTGCCAATACCCAAGTACCACTTCTCATTTCAATATCTATATATCCCTCAATCCCCAATGTTTCTAGATATTTATCAAATTCCAGTTTAAATCTATGAACTGTTTCTCCTGTCATCACCTTTCCAGGGAGACCAATCCATGCATTAATTACTCCCTGAGTGAAAGACACTTACCTTACTACTGTCTTCACTCTCCTCTATGACTATGCTCCTATCACTGTCTGTTTTTGTAAACGAGGTCAAGGCTCACGGAAGAGCTCCAACACTGAATAGACCAGAAGGTACAGTAGAGAGAGAGAGGGGGGGGGACACCAACAGCAGGATTGAAAGACAAAATGGAGGAAGACTTGGATAAATAATGGTTGTGGGAAGGAAAGAAGGGGAGGGAACGATGCATGGGTTGGGACAAGATGGATAGAAAAGCAAGCTCTCAGGAAGGAAAAACTGGAAATTTGGAAGGAGGTGGGGCTTAACATGGATAGAAAATATCATGCTTTTGGATGGGGGATGATCTGAAATGTTGATGAAAAGCTGTATTGAAGACCTGGAGGGAGGAATGGGATTGAAAAGGGTTTAGAAGTTGGTTCCACAGGCAGGAAAAAACACAAAGGGGAACAAATGAGTGGAGGTGAGCAGTGATTCTGGATTTTAGGAGTTTCACCAGAAGGAGGTTCATGGTGGACCATGTGCACCCTGCAGAAACCTGGGGGGTAGGGGGGGCAGGGGTGAAGGTGGAAAAAACACAGAGAGCAGAGGGTGCAAGACCAGAAATGAGGCAGTAGAAAACAGATAAATCACAGACATATCTGTGATGGGAAAGTGATAGGCCCATAGACTCAGACAGCCTCAGCGTGGGAGATTCCAATAATCTTGACGGCCTTAGTTTCCACGGCATCAAGCTAAGCAAGGTTTATTCCAAAGAAAAACTTTTCTGCACTTGTTTTGTCTGTACCTTTCATTATCTTACACATACCCATGCTCATAAACACTTCCTTTGTGGTGTATCAAGTCCTCTCTCTCCCTCAACCACTCAAATCTTAGTCCAGCTAGCGACTAGCCCCATAATCATTCCAGTTACTCCATGCTGCACCCTCTCCACACCCTCTCTATGATACAGACAGAGATTGTGGTGTGCAGATCAGGAGAACCTACACAAAGGTGGAGTTTGTTTTGATAATTTGCCAACCTGCCAATGGTAGGTTGCTCGCAGACCTTAACACTGACCTGTTGATTTCCTCAAGCAAGTCTTCTTCTTGTTTGACCCTTTCTGTCAAGCCGTTTGGACCATTCATCTGGTCCAGGTATTTTCTTATAAAATGTAGCTGTAAAACATACAAAAGTGTTTGTACAATTTCTATGTTACACCAGTAAAGGGGAAACAGACTTGTTTCAATTATGGCATTTATTATCATTATGTTTCAATTATGAAACGTCAATTATGGCATTTGTTAAAAGTAGAACTTGTGCCATCATACATACATACCAATGGATATGTATTTTCAAAAAGGTCAGATATTTGCAAATGCGCATGCACACGCACACGCACAGTAAAGCCCTCTCAATCCAGAATACTTTTTATTTTCGTTTTGGTGGACAATAATACTGTACTCCAAAAACGATGCGAGAATAAACTAGAGCAAAGTCGATGGCGCGCCATTGCAAATCCCGATGCTTCCCAGCTAAAGGAAAGATGAATTAAAGCAAAATTGAAAAATGGCAAAAAGTTCCACCAGGATTCACTCAATATCAATTTTTTCCCCCATTTTAAGCCATGTGACCCTAAGTCCCCATCCCCCTGGTAAATGAACCGGCGGTCAACTCAAAAAAATTGTTACATATTTCATGTATCGCCAAATGCTGATTGCATATACAAAGTTTCATTTAAAAATGTGCCCATAACTGCATTTTTCGGTATTTGTCCTTTTGACCCCACCTCAGGGGGTGGGGCCAAAAATGGCACTGCTCTTGCACATTCTTACCATGTGGTGATCATAACTACCAAGTTTGGTCAATTTCAGTTCAGCTGTTTAGGAGGAGACAGACGGACCCGATTACAATATCCCCCCCTCCCATTGTTTTTACAAAAAGCATGGGGATTAAAAAAAACATTTTAAGTGCAACGCAAGGTGAACCTGTAGTGAAGCAAACTGGACCAATGCATCACAAACACCATTTGCTCTCGCATCAATTCTTCCCCAATTAATTGCATTTGCCCAATTTTACAAAACATTTATTCCCCACCCACCCTCATTGAATTATTAGTTATTCAAAGTAACTAGTTGGTCCATTGGACCAAATTTTCATTGGTCTTCACAGCCGTGTTGCATACCTGCCTGCTGTACTGCTTGAGCAATGGTTTGCCTTTCACCATTCACAGATGTGCTTGGGCCAGCGTGGGGATGATATGTTCGTTATTATTATGATTGTTGTAAATATTATGAGTATTAATTTATATACGTCTTGTTACAATGTTATCATTGTTTTTGATATTTATTTTGAAATTTGAATGCCATGCCATGGGAGAAGGGTGTATTCAGCTGCTTTGTATACCTCAACGTGATGTGCGTTTAAAACATGGGAATTGTAACGGACGTTTTTCCAGTTAATTAGCCTAATCTACTCAGGAGGTTGACGATCCTTTACATCAGAATGTTCCAGTAAAACTCCACAAAAATAGGGGTAATACCCCTGAGCGCTCACCTGGTAGAATAATGATACTCAGGAGGAAGTCAATGTGGGACGGAATCAGCAAAATATACCAATGAAGCAATGTTATAGCAAATACCTATTTTGGGGAGAACACCACCCTCTCCCCCCCACTGTAAATTCCCTTCAACCCCGATTTTTTAATGAGCGTGAATAAACATTGGTACATCATGGGTGATTAAGGTTGTGGTCACGTTTCATCGCAATTGTGTGTGTAGTTTCTGAGAAGAAATCCAAAACCTATTTTGAGGGGGCAACCCCGGTGGATCCCCTTTGGGCCTTGATTTTTTTAATGCCATGAACAAACTTTGGTCCATACACAGTGGTGAAAGTTGGTGTAAAGTTTCATCAAAACATATGTGTAGTTTCAGAGAAGAAGATGCAAGTATTTGTGGACGGACAGACGGACTGACTTGCCATCCCCCAAGCTCTTCGGAACTACGTTCTAGGTGAGCGAAAAATCAAATGCGGCGCGCGCGCACACACACACACACACACACACACACACACACACACCTCATCCATTTATAGTATATACTACAGCGAAGTCAATGGCACACCATCACAAAAACTCAAATCCCCACACTTCCCTTCTAAAGCAACTTTGAAAGACGGCAAAAAGATCCACCGGGAAATATAATATTTTGAGTTAAAAATCAATTTTCTGTTTTGAACATTGTGACCCTAACTCCACACCGACTGTGGCACAAACCGGGTATCAAATCACCCCCAAAGAATTGCTACACATTTCATGCGTCCCTCAATATTGATTGCATATACGAAGTTTCATTTAAAAAATGCGCTCGTAATTGCATTTTTGGTATTTGACGTTTTGACCCCACCTCAGGGCCCATCGGTGGGGCCAAAAATGACAGCGCTCTCGCACCTTCTTGTGATGTGATGATCACAACTACCATGTTTGGTGAATTTATACACAACCGTTTGAGAAGGAGACGGCC
>CM068957.1:15179074-15202989 GCA_035128595.1 Eptatretus atami
AGAAGACCTTGAGTATGGATTGGGTGGAGAGGTGGGGGGAGGATGACCTCAGATGGTGAACAGCTGTCTTGAAGCACTGGAGGGAAGAATGAGATTGAAGAGACCAGGGAAGTTGGTTCCACAGGTGGAGGGGGGAAAGGAAGGAGAAAAGAGGAACTAATGAGTGGAGGTGAGTAGTGGGTCTGGATTTTTGGGAGTTTCACCAGATGGGGTTTAATGACAGACCATGTATGCAGTTAAGACACCTGATGAGGGTAGAAGGTAGTTGGGAGAAGACAGACACCACTCAGTGTGACTCAGCTCATTTTCATAAATGCAAGGTGAGCAAAGAAAAAAGCCAATAATTCACAAGGTTTCGGAAAGCGATGATAATAGAAACCTATACGCCAAGAAAACCTAAAGAAAACCAAGATGCCATGGTGAAGAACGAATAGCCAAGATCTTGTGAAAAAAGCCAAGGAGTGGTCACACTGACACCAATGACCTCTCTGATGTGAAAGTGATAACCGCAGAGACTTAGCTTCATCACGGGAGGTTCTAATAATCTTCAAAGCCTTGGTTTCCAATGTCATATTGAACAAGGCATGAGGAAGGGCTGCCAAAGGGGAGAGTAGTACTGTACTCATCAAACTGCAGATGTAACTGCCTTGTAAGTAAATAAAAGTTCAGGTGTGCCAAGGAAGGACTTTGCATGATGGAGGATGCCCGGTCGGCAACTGACATTGGAGACCAACTTATAAATGAGGATTGCCAAGAAAGGGCATGGCTGATGGTAAGGCCCAAATGTTTGAATGACTGAAGTTCAAGAGGATTGTGGAGGAAGTAGATGGGAGGTTTCACCAGATGGTCTTTTCTGAGAAATAGTATATCTTTCAATTCTGACCAATTTCACACACTCTAAGTGTTGGACCAGCTGATGATTCTATCAAAGTCTGCAGAGAGGGAAGAGGCTGTTGTCTGAGTTTCTGAAGAATGTTACGGCAGAACGTGGAGTCCTCAGCAAAGAAATAAAGATTTTCCAGCGAGTCAGAAAGATTATCGATTTTGATTAGGAATAGGACTGGGCACAACACTGTCTTGGGGCACTCGAGCCTCGACAGGGAGAGATGGAAGGATCCCATTGAGAGCCACACATTGGCTACAAGAGGAGAGGAGGTCAGTCAGCCATGTGAGGAGGTGGCCTTGCACACCAGAGGCAGAGAGTTTGGAGAGCAAGGAGGGGTGCCAAACTGTATTGAATGCTCGATATATATTTAGAGAGATGGCCCTGATCTTGTCTGACATCGTGGGCCTCCATCTATTGTTTAGAGAGCAGAAGCAGTATGTCCCAGGTAAGGTGACCTGATCAGGAATTCAAACTGATGGTCAGAGTTCGGGGCCATTGGAGAAAAGGAAGGTCTGGATGGAAGAGTGGCAAGGGCATACAACGTCGAGGTTGTGAATTTCATGGATTTTAGGTTTTATTGACATTTAAGGGATAAACCCCCATGACACTTTGAAGTCTTTAAACAATGCTCAATTTCTCCAGCATTACTTGTCAATGCACAGTCAGTAAATTTGCTCAATTATGAATGAGAAGTCACCATGGCTACATTACAACACCAATAGGTCTTCAAACAACAATAACCACCATGACAAATTTGAGAAACTGGAAAAGCAACAATTTCACAACTCCTGCCAGGAAGACCCACCTGACTGTAGAAATGTGAAAATCTGGAAATTTCAGCCGCTTCCAAGCTCCAGAAAGATACATGTGGCACCAGAGGAAGGCCCGATTGCACGTTTCAACATCGACTGGCTCATTTTCTTCTGGGCTCACTACACCGTTCACAGGTAACACCAGCCCGTTCCCAAACAAGTGAGCCTCCGCGGCCGCCTCTGCTTCTGCCTTCTCATTATTCATAAGCATAGACAGTGGCAGCTTACCACTGAACACGCAAGGACATGAAGACTCATCTACCTTGCTCTTCATCTCGTCTCCAAAAACACAGCCCGAAAACGACTCCGTGACTGCAGAACAGAAGGAACACTTCAATACTCAGAATGAAATAAAGCAATTATTGCTAACAAATACCTACTGCAGGCTAACTGTAATGTTTTAAGAAACCAAAAGCCTTCAAATGTTATCCTATTGTTTTTTTGAGGGGGGTTGGAGAAGGGGTGAGAAATTAAGAAAAATGAATGGGGAAAGGGTGGTGAGAGTAGAAGTAAAAATGGCAGGTCGGAGCATATAGGAGTCATCGAAGATTGGAAGGGGAGGAGATAGGTTGAGAATATAAATGATACGGTGGGAAAAAAAACAAAAAAAATAAACACACATACACACACCACCTGGTTCGCTTCGCTGATCGCAATACTGAGAGGGGAGGAAAAAAAGGAGAGAGAGAGAGAGGGAGGGGCAGCAGAAGGGTGGGGCAGCAAGAAGGGGTGGGGGAGCAAGAAGGGTGGGGGGCAAGAAGGGTGGGGAGCAAGAAGGGTGGGGGAGCAAGAAGGGGTGGGGGAGCAAGAAGGGGTGGGGGAGCAGAAGGGGGGGGGAGCAAGAAGGGGTGGGGGAGGGGGAGCAGAAGGGGTGGGGAGGCAAGAGGGGGGGAGCAAGAATGGGTGGGGAGCAAGAAGGGTGGGGGAGCAGAAGGGTGGGGGCAAGAAGGGGTGGGGGAGCAAGAGGGTGGGAGCAAGAAGGGGTGGGAGCAAGAAGGGGTGGGGGGCAAGAAGGGGTGGGGAGCAAGAAGGGGAGGGGAGCAAGAATGGGTGGGGAGCAAGAATGGTGGGGAGCAAGAGGGGTGGGGGAACAAGAAGGGGTGGGGAACAAGAAGGGGTGGGGGAGCAAGAAAGGGGTTGCGGGGAGCAAGAAGGGGTGGGGGAAGGAAAGGCAGCAATAGGAGGAAGGAAGGGAAGGCAGACATGCAGTGGAGCATTAATTACGATTCATAATGTCTCATCAAAATGTTTCTACAAAGAATAGCAATGAAGATGGAAACAAAATAATGTATGAAATCCATTTTGTACCGGTCATACTATAAATACCGCCCAGAGACAAACACTGCCTGGACGCATCTTGAGACAAACACCCGTCCGAACAAAACCACTGTCCAGACACACATGAAGATAATCACCATCCGCAAACGCCCAGAGAGAGAGAGACAGACAGAGAGAAAGAGACAGAGAGAGGGGTGGGAGGAGGGTGCTACATTGTGTTGGGAGGGGGTAGAGCAAGGATGGGACAAAGAGAGAGACAGAGAGAGGGGTGGGGGTAGGGGAGTTAGCAGAGAGAGTATGTCATACTTTATGAAGGAAAAACACACACAAACACACACGAACAATATCGGCATTTTTGGGGGAATCAGCAGATTAGTCAGTGATATACAGTCCTGCACATGCACGCGCACACACGCACGTACGGGTCAGTTTCAGGCGGAGTTTCACCCACTTTCCATCGTGCTTTCTCAGGCCAATTGGTTTATTGGCCTGAGAAAGCTCGCTGGAAGCAGGTGAAATGCCACCCGAGACCATGTCTGCTCTCGCTTGTTTTTAAACTTCGCCACCGAAGGTGGATGAAGGTAGTTTTTGTCTGTCTACTGTCTGTCTATCCAATGAGTAGGTCATCTCAAAAAGTTGTGGACAGATTCAGATGAAACTTGGCAGACAGGTTGGGTGTGTGACAAGGAGGAATTTATTCGATTTTGGTGAAGATCCAGATACGAGAATTTTTAGAGCGATTCTTCACCATTGAGAAAGAGTCAAAACCAACATATAGCTCAATATCTCAAAAAGTTATGGATGGACTTGGATGAAACGTGGACAGGTTTGGTGTGTGACAAGGAAAAAAAAGATTCAATTTTGGTGAAGATCCGAATCCAGATCTGGACACAATAATTTTTTTAAGTCATTCTTCACCATTAAGAGGCAGCACCAAAAAAAAACGATATTTGAAAAGGTTATGGACGAGTTATGACAAAACCAGGTGGATGAGTTTGGAATAAAATAAGAACAAGCTGATTTGATTTTGGTCAAGTTATGAATCCAGATCTGGAAAATCAATGGGATACAAAACGTAAACCGTTCAGCCTGGAGGAGGTATGTACCCGACTGCGTGCCGTTCTAGTTTATTCCTAGATTTGCAGAGTCGATACGTTTTGTCTTTGGTTGAATGCACCTTTCCCCCCCCCCCCCCCCCCCCCATCAAAAAATAATAAAATCAATAAAATGTAAATATTTAAAAAGGTTCTTCTGCCAAAAATGGTTGCCTCGGATCCACGTACTAGGCCACTACATCTCCATGGGATTGCACTGCAGCCAATTTATCAATTTTATCGACCAGTCCACCACGGAGAGGGAACTGGACTTGATCTATAAAATTATAGTTATAGAACTATATATATATATATGTATATATAATGGGAAGGTCATTGTAATGGGGAAGGAGTGAAAATCCCACCCTGTTCCATTTAAATAATTGGAGATATGTGTGAATATGAGGTTTAAAATACATCAAGGCATTCAAGGGAAGAAAATTATAAATATCCAGGAGGGATTACAAGAACAAACCACTTCATACAATGAAAGGTCTATTGGAGCATGTAGTGATAATAGAGAATATGGGACCCATGATGAGAACCAAGGGTACTCGGTGGAGCAGCGCATACCTCCGACACACAATGCCTGCTCCACGAGAACATATGGGGTCCAATACATCGTTGAAATATCATGCTATAATACAGTACGATAAGGTTTTTGGCTCCCAGTCTCTCAATGGTGAAGAATCACTTGAGAAATTAAATAATTCTCGTAACCAGATCCGGATCGGGATCTTCACCAAAATCGAATCAATTCGTCCTCGTCACACACCCAACCCGTCCACCAAGTTTCATCCGAATCCTTCCACAACTTTTCGAGATATCCTGCACACAAACAGAAAGGGGAGGTGAAAAGATAACTTCCTTCACCTTCGGCTGATGTAAATATATATTGGGGTGTGGGAGAGCAAAATTGGAGGGAAGGTCGGCTTGGTGGATGAGGGGCGAGGGGGGGAGGGGATTCAAAAGAATGCGGTTGGTGGCAAAGGGCAAGTTGGGGAAAATTGTGAGGGAGGGTGATACACGTAGGGAGGGTAGTTCGGGGGGAAGGAGGGGGTTACAGGGATTAAAACTCAGAATGCAGGTAGGAGCGGTATAAAGAATCGAAGGGTAACAGGTAACCAGGAGATTGGTGGTTCAAAGCCGCATTACGGGAACACGTGCACCAAACAAAAACCCCCGTCATGACGGTCTGGACACGAGTGGCCATTGCGAGGAGACGAACGCTCACGGAACGTCCGAACTCGTCGAGCCCGGTCGGGCTCGCGAACCCGCTCGAGCGGTCATCTCAAGGCGCGAGAGCAAATCACCTCAGGAAAGTCATACGTAAAAAAACAAAAAAAAACAAGGATAACTAGTTAACCACGAGTAGTTAACAGGCCACGAGTTCCCCAACCTAACGGGACTGCTAACATTTCCGCGAGGTCAAACATAAAATCTGAACCACAAAAAGAGGCCGCTCACCGCAACGATATTAACCACAACTATAACGAGTTATAACCAAATCGATTGGAACAAATCGACGACTTGAAGGAAAATGAAATAATAATAATAAAACGACTAAGCTTCAATTTAAAGAGAAAATTCGACGTTACCTGTTCACAGGTGATAAGATGTTGCTAGTTTTGCAGGCAGCCTGCTGTGAGGCGGTTGCTGGGGGAATCTATAAGTGGTTTAAATATGTAACCGCACCGGACAACCCTCGGGAGAATGAAGGCGAAATGTTTTCTTTCTCTTTTTTTTTTTCGTGTGACAAACGCACAGGCTTTAAAGATGGCCGCAATGATTGAGGGGGGGGCGGCAAGCTCGTGAGGAAACCGTTCGAGGAACAAATGCACCACGAAGCGCCGGTTGCCGTGAAATAAACGTAATAATTATCTTAAATCATTCGCCGTGAGCAACACAATCAGAAGCGAAAACGCTAACTGGACGCGGGCGTGGTGATCACTACCCTTTTTTTTCTCCTGACGTCGACGGAACGCCCCCGTGAACATCCCGACGTTACCGCGCAACAGCCAATCAGGACAGAGATGTGGACGAAGCGTCGGCCAATCAGAGATGGAGTTAACACGAACCGGCTCGAGCTGCCGCCCATCGTTGTCCGATCACCAGCGAAGAGAAATATTCATAATTCTCTGCCCTTTCTTCTCCTCTCATTTTTGTCGCGATAGTGAATGACATTTGTCGTGTGTAAATATTTCACGGGGACTCGCAGGATGGGCTCGAGGTACGCACACTCGCCTCGAAGCTGTCTAGCCTCGGTTCGAATCCCGACACAGATATAAACCGTCATCCCCGGTGTTTCACAGGCGGGGAGGGGGGGGGGGGATTCATCAACGTGCGTGCCGTCCCTCGGATGGACGTTGCAGTTAGTGGATGTTAATAGATACCCGCGGTGTCCTTCGCGAAGAGGAGGCGAGCTATCGCCGGCACCCTGAACAAACTGCTGTCTGAACTGCTGCTGCGAAGGCAATGGCAAAGCACCTAGTGTAACCGTTGCTAAAGGGGCTGTCACACCTTGACGTTTTAGCCAGCGTATGGCAAGGTATCAAAATGTATGTACAAACGCTGGCGTACCTGAACTATTATGTTTTTTTTTAATTTTTGGTCGTATTCATAACGTGTTGGAACGTATGCATAACGTATTAAGTAACGTACACAGAACGTTCAATCACATAATGTTACTCATACCAAGAATGCTGAGCGTGTTGGTCGGCATCACAACCTACTGCCCAACGATAGTCTAACTTATGCATAGCGCGGTGGAGCGTATCGCCGACGATACGTGTCGTAGGCTATTCATAGGCTGCGGCTCGACGATTCAAATCATAACCCACTAGACATCGAAGTGTAAGCCGCTGTCACAACCTTGACGTTTAAGCCAGCGTATGCCGACGTATGAAAAATTTGCCGGAACCATGCTGGCACAAGTCGAATACGTTTATGGGTAAGTTTTGTTAACGTTAATAGCAGCTGAAGCACGCTGGTATACGTCGTAGTACGCTGGCATACGTCGTCATACGCGAGTACGTCGAGAAATTTTCAGCATGTTGAAAATTTCTCGACGTACTCGGCGTATGACACACGTTCCGCATACGCTGCCATAAGTTGTAGGCACGTTACCGCGATCGTTGACATACGTTACTGGTAAGGTACTCATAAGTCGAAACATCGTAAGGTAATGGTTAGCGTCAGTGTTCCAGACTCCCTGGTTTTTTTTCTTTTCTTTTCTTCGGTAGGACGTCATGTTGACACTTCGATTTCTAGTGCGGTTATGATTTAAATCGTTGAGCGCAGCCTTAATTATATATTTATAGATATAACCGCACTAGAAATCGAAGTGTCAACATCACCGTCATAAACGAAAAAAAAATAAAAAAACCAGGGATTCCGGAACACTGACGCTAACCATTACTTGACATGTTTCGACTTAAGAGTAACTTACAAGTAACTGTGTCAACGATCGCGTAACGTGCCTACAACTTATGGCCGCGTTATGCGGAACGTGTGAGTCATACGCCGCCATACGTCGTAAAATTTCAAGCATGGCAAAATTTGAGGACACCACCAAAGTACAACGATTTAAAGCCAGCGTACTACGACGTATGGCAGTTTTTCAGCGTTCTCTTAACGTATGCAAAACTTACCCATAACGTATTCGACGTGTGCCAGCGTTTTAGAAAAATTTTTCATAAGTCGCATACGCTGGCTAAATCGTCAAGTGTGTGCAGCGCCTTAAGAAACGGCTTCAGCAGCTCCGACGCTCTGTAACAGAGTCCGGCACATCAGAATCAGAATCATATCACCGTTATTACGTGCGATGCAGGTCTAGATCCAAGGTGAGCTAGCTTGTTTTCGTGTGTGTGTGTGTGTGAGTGTGATGTGTGTGTGTGTGTGTGTGGAGTGTGTGTAGCTGTGTGTGTTGGGAATGTGTGTGTGTGTGTGTGTGTGTGTTTGTGTGTTGGTGGGTTGTGCGTTGCGAATGAAGCGAAATTTTGTGTGTTCGATGTTTTTTTAGTTAGATTAATAAATCTTTATATCCCCACTCCATTTCATTGCAAAGGCAAATCCACAAGGACAGGCGGGAGAATGGGGTAAGCGATGGGCAAGGCGGTGAGAAGGGTAAGCGAGGAAGGCGGTGATGAAGGGTAAGCGAGGGCAAGCGGTAGAGGGAGTAAAGCGAGGAGGGGTGATGAAGGGTAAGCGAGGGCAGCGGTGATGAAGGGTAAGGGAGGGCAGGCGGTGATGAAGGGGTAACGAGGAGAGCAGGGTGATGAAGGGGTAAGCGAGGACAGGCGATGATGAGGGGTAAGCGAGGGCAGGCGGTGATGAAGGGTAAAGGAGTAGGCAAGGCGGTGATGAAGGGGTAAGCGAGGGCAGGCGTGTGATGAAGGGGTAAGCGAGGGCAGGCGGTGATGAAGGGGTAAGCGAGGGCAGGCGGATGAAGGGAAGCGAGGGCAGCGGTGATGAAGGGTAAGAGAGGGCAGGCGGTGATGAAGGGGAAGCGAGGGCAGGCGGTGATGAAGAGGTAAGCGAGGGCAGGCGGTGATGAAGGGGTAAGCGAGGGCAGGTGTGAGATCGGGGTCAACGAGGGCAGGCAGTGGTGAGGAGGTAGCGACAGCAGGCAGTGATGAGGTAGCGAGGGGGTAAACAAGGACAAGCAGTGGTGAGGTGTAGCGAGGGCAGGCAGTGATGAGGTAGCGAGGAGGGAAACAAGGACAAGCAGTGGTGAAGGGGTAGTGAGGACAAGCAGTGGTGTGGAGGTAGCGAGAACAGACAGTGATGAGGGGGGGTAGCGAGGGCAGACAGTGATGAGGGAGGTAGTGAGGACAGACAGTGGTGAAGGTGCAGCGATTGAGATAGCTAAGAATGAGACCAGAGAGAATTTGTGGTGGCAATGAAACTATAAGATATTGTTACGGTTCTGGGAACCGTATGCATACAACATACAGGTGTCCCAAGTCAGTTATTCCATTAAGTATATGTGTAGACAGATCCAGAGAGAGATGGAGGATTGTAACGTGGTGTTTGGGGAAGAGGTTGAAGTTTTGTAATGGGAATGGTGAATCAAGGTCGCGTGTTGTAAGCGTGAGTTTGTTGCGGGATTTTTCGTGTTGTGGTGAACGGTATGAAGGTCTGAAATGAACTGGTGTACAATTTTTGAACTGGCAAGTTGGCTGCACGCATCTGCAAAGGATCACACCGTTGCTGCTTTGCATTCCTTTCATATTAATTGTGGCGTGTGCAGCTTGCTTGCATGTTTTGTTTGAGAGAAAGGGGGTGTTGAAGTCTCTGTCTCTTCTTTGCGTATGGCAGCGTAGCTGCAAAGGGTAGCTATCATTCTTGGGAAGCGTGACTGTGTCGGCTTGATGCAAATGCCCCTCACCAGTACCACTGGTATCATGTTCGGCCGACCTCGGAAGGATAGACAGATTGAGTCAACCCCGGTGTAATTATTCAGTGGCTAACGGGCTTTGAACATCGGACCCTAGGATCCCAGCCGCCACCCTAACCACAAGCCCAACCCAGGCTCTGGTGTGGAAGTGAAAGAGTGGAAGAACTTGTGAGGGTTTAAAGAGTAATGATATGAAGGACTATTAATGACCATACTATTGAAATAACTGCCGTTGGGATCATGTATGTTGTATGTCTTGTGCTTGGAGGCATGTGGTTTTACAGAACCGCAAACAGTATCTTGGTTGGATCAGTGTCCACCCCCCTGTAATGGTAATTGTAAATTAATTCAGGTGTACTATCACCATCAAAAATCACGAAACCAGTTAATTGGCCTCCCCGTGTTAATAGTCAGTAGAAGTTACACTAAACCTGAAACCAAATGCAATAGTTTTTTTTATTGCTGATTTGGTTCAGCGGGTCACTCTGGATATTCCAAATATAAATAGGACAGAATAAGGAAACAGCCGGAAGTGCCCTAATTTGGCATAAATTCAAAATGGCCGCATTGAGCCTTTGGGGGGCTGATATCTCCGCGAAAGGCACTAAGTCACATTTGCCCATGGCGGCCGTGGGGTCTTCAAACATAACGGCCACTAGCAATTATACGGCGGCCGCAGTATTCCTACGGTCACGACAATGTAGCAGTCACATTATGTTTTTAACCTTTTCGGGGAGCCGCACGGCGTATTAGGCCTGTCAATTTGCCCACGGCGGCCGTGGGGTCTCCCAAAAATCTACGGCACTAAGCATTAATAACGGCGCCGCAGTAATTTCCACGGTCACACAATGTAGGCAGTCACATATGTTTTTTAATTTTCGGGTAGCCGCAGCGCAATTTATAAATTTGTGGAGACCGAAACGTGGGGGTGCCGTCGGTCTTTGATTTGAGTCCGGCACGGTCTGACCTTCCGGCGTTTCCTGCGGCGGCATAGAATTTTTTAAGGCAGACGCAAGGGTGCCCGCAAGGCGACCGCAGGGGGCCCTAGGCAGAACGTGCGGCCCAGACGGATGGTAACGAGTGGGTTCTTTGTTTTTATTTTTTTGTAACAACATTTTTTTTGTTCGGCTTGTTCGAATTGCTACGGCTGAACGTAGAAATGCAAAATGTTTATAACTCCCGCGTTAATAATTCAACGGGGCGACTTACGACCTGTCAAATATAGCAAACGGCGTAGGGCCACCCTGAGGCCAACCGCACGAAACTCTGGCGGCCGCCGCACGTTCTGTCAATCTCAGAGGCGTCGGCCGCCATATTCCTCGCCGTAGAGCAAATGTGACTTAGGCCTAAACGGTGCGGTTATAGACCCATTAAATGTATTAGCAGATCAGGAAGTGACCCCAACGGAATTCCAATATCGTGTCAAAATTTAGTTATGACGCGTAATTATGGTCAGGAAATGACGTCATTGATGACGTCATATGAGATATAATTTATGTAAATTTATGTTTCCTCAATGTTTTTGTAGGAAGTCACTGGTATGACGTTCTTGTGGAAATATCTAGTCCTAATATGTCCATGAGCTATGCCTTGTACATTAACAAATTAAAATTCAAAATGTATAACCTCCACAAGTCTGTCCTATACATGTTCCTGGCTTATTCACAGATGAGGTTTTACTTCGTCTGAATCAATATGGGTGATGATGGATTTTTTAAACACCTATTGGTGATCGTTGTCCTCCTGACGGATTCTATACTGCGGCGATTGTGGAATCCTATTTGACTTCAGACAGAAGTTTAACGTTTGTTCCGATTTTGGTATAAAATCCTACGATATAAAACCCTACTTCGACACTGATAAAACTGAGTCCACACAAGTCTTCCTTGTGAAACAATTTCTTTTCTAATTGTACACTATATCAGTATATACACTTCTCACCCTCGTACAATGAACTTAAGAATCCCCATTGATTGCAATATTATTTGGTTCTATTTCATTTATTCTTACTTTAGTTAAATAGACCAACCCGATTCAATTCACTTCTAACATTACATCAGAGAGTTTTATTCTAAACTTGGTACTTTGGTCAGTTCCAAGGAGTACAAGCCACTGAGCATTACTATACTTCTCACGTGCTTGCATCTGAAACAATTTTACATTTCAAGCATTTTATAGCTTTCATGAGAGAGAGTTGGGGGGCTATTCAACCCAGACTGTAGACGTGCCTTTAGAGGAATAGCCACTTCGTAACATTTCTAAGCCAAAGGTTATTTATCACAGCTCGGTCACGTCTGCTCCAAAACAACACCATTTCTTATCATTTAGGGCAAAGTTCTTTTGGCCAGAATGACAGCCAATTCAACTGCCAGCATAAAGTTACATTTCTGAGAACTCCTATTTGTTACAATTTAAAATACATTTAATAATAAATTTTTTTCCGCCCACACGTGGCAAACATCCCCCTTATAGTGCATGATGGTCCCTTTGCTATCCCGTGCATGAGTGGAACACGCTGAGCCATTTTTTCCGAGCTGCAACGTAGGGTGGTCACAATCACCCCTTGGCAATTGGCACTGATTATTTCCAACAAATATTCCGGTGTCAGGAAGCAAGTCCCTGCTTGCCTTGGCTGCATTCGACCCCATACTGACAAATGCCACCCCCAATCCGTTGGATTCAGTTTCTTTTTCCCCATCCAAAACCTGGGCTTGATAGTAAACCCTCTGTGAGTGAGTATCTTGCTTGCTGGTTGGATGTTGAGGTATCGCATCTGTACCTTGGACACTGCGAGCCACTGGTAGCCAACCTTTTCCGAGATACTTCTGGCTCTCAGGTCATCAGGCTTTCTTCCAATCTTTCCACACTAGAAAGACAAGAAGCAGCTCTCTCCTGCTTTATCTACGTCCTCTACCTCCCAACCCTTTCTTACAGCCAACTTTATGAATTTGGACTTAAACTCATGATGATATTTTGGGATTTCTTTCCACGGGCGCGTCCTTTCCTATCCCAATATCCTGGAATGTTGTGTTACTCCAGCTATGGCGATGGATCACTGGCAAGAGACTACACAATTCTTTCCCCAACTGCCTTCTTGAGGCAAACAATTGTCCCAGACTCATCCTCTTCACCTCCTTCTCCCACACTTGCGTTCTGATGCCTGAATCACGAGTTCCCTTTGGCGATCATCACCGCAATAGAAAACACAACAGGCAAGAAGATCTGTATCTTCTCTATTTAGTTTGCCGTACAAGCAGACGTTTGAAACACCTACAGCCGTTTTTCAACAATCAAGACATCGCATCACCATGCTGTCGCTTAGGGTCTTGAATGCGTTTCAACCCATACTTTTCCATCAGCAAATGTATAAGAAGCACTGCTTGTTTCTCAGAATTTGCTAGAAAGTGTTCCTTTTTTGTAGTTTGTGCATTTTGGGGGAAAAGGAAACTCGTGGACCAACAGCTTTCCCTTCGTTCTTCCTTGATGGGTAACATCTTTGGTGGAAGGGCCATGGGCGTATCCGTCAAATACTACAATGGCATTTTGTAGTGCTTTTGGACATGGGTGATGTAGTGATCACAGATTTCCTCGTAGGTGTCATCTTTCTTCCAAGGTATTCTGTAAAGGAGAGATCTGCCATCTAGTACGTAGTACTTCAGGATGCACTGTGGGTGCATCTCCTCCAACTGCTGTTGGTGCACAGCTCTCAAGTGCGTCGGCAAGTTGTGGCTTATTCGCTCTCGCATAACCGTGGGCATCAAACAAGGACGCAGGATAGCTTGAGAGTTCGTGCTTGAACAGGCCCTCAAATCTCTGTTTGGTTCACTGTTCGCAACAAGGAGCAGGTGCTGGAACAGCAGTTGTGGATCAACTGGTAGCAGCAATGGTTTCATTGCCTGCAGAGACCACCTTCTGACCCATTTATTTTGGTGGTGTCTGCCTTCTTAAATGAATACTCGAACATATTCTGGCAGACATATTCTGTAGAATAGCTGAACCAACTTCTTCTGCTTTATGTGGGTTGCTGATGTTGTGCGACGACTCCAAGTTGCAATGTTTCCTGAGTTGTCTGACTGGACAAGTGGATTTCGGTCTTGAAAGGAATTTTGAGATTGTGTCGGTGTCTTTGCAGTCCGGCTTTCTCGACGACGACATCTCTTTGTGCTGCTCGCTGGTGCAATAATGGGTCCCTGTTAGATTTGCATGCTCTCACTTTACAGAATGCACATGCAGGCACAGCTAACAAACCATCGTGTCCTCTGAGTTTCCTCCATGCACGACCACGGTCAATCCGCATTAAGACTTGTTCCATTACAAGGTCAGTAGAGAGACCCGCCCAGAACCTGTCAGTTCTTCGAATGACAATTTTCCAGAGCGGAACTGATGGTGAACATCCGGCTAGTCTTCTTCCAATTGAGCATGTCTGTCAGGTAAACATGGCCGGACTCGTGTGGTGCGAAGTGTCCTGCGGCAGCAAGGTGTTGGCAATATCTTCGCGCAGTGAGGACAAGTGGATGTCAAAATCGCCTGTTCGTTCTGCTTCAGAAACTGGAGAAGTAGCTCGACCATCGACATGTATGTAGCCACAGTTGGCCCATCGGGAATCGGGCGATCCTTGATGTGTGTTTCTGCAGGACCTGGCTTATTCTCTTCAAGACGTCACAACTGCATGCTTCTTTCGCTTGAATATCACCGCAAGTAGACATCGTATAGCTGACCTGCCTCTTTGAGATCTGGGGTGCAATCATCTCTTTCACTCAATGTTATCAATTTGACTCTTCGTTTTCGTGGGACAATGAAATCATATGCTTCACACAGAATCATTGATCAGAACTGCATAAATCGTGTATGCCCCCGTATAGCCCTAGCATAGGCCTTGCCATTCAGGATGTAGTCTACTGTATTTTTCGGCATAAACTAATTCAAGTGCTTCCGAAGTCCTGAGCATTCATGAGGTGTCCAATGGATCCAAGATAACTCCATCATGAGGTGAAAACTCCTAACTTGAGGACTACTTTCTTCAGTTCGCTAGATTTGTCCTGATGATGAATGAATCGTCCGCGTTTCAACCACAATGGTTGATCAAATGTCAGAAAGGAATTGGTACTGTTTCCTGTTGTATTCGACAACAAACAGCAATTTAGAGTAGACGCGGGACATGTTATGGGGTCGAAGTCTATCATCGGAAGGAAGTGTACGGATGATTTACCTGGATGTTCACCCTTGCATATAGCTTGCATCGTTCCTGACCACCCTGGTCTACTGGGACAAAGGGGCAAGGAAATCTTCCAGAGAAGATTTAGGTTGGAGGTAAAGATCGTTGACAATTAAATCAGGGCAGTTTCTGGAAAAGCAATGACGAACTTTTTCCCAAGAAACCTGTTGTAATAATGGATGGCAATCTTAGCTGCCGGACCCCATCATCTGGATAGGCTAAGAATCGTGGTACTGGCTTCTGACTTCGTATTCTGGTGTACAAGCTACCACTATTCCCATACCCATGGAATGTAACCATGGCCATCTAAGGTGCGGAGGTTGTGGTCTACATTGTCGGCAATGTAGTGGCCAAAGTGACCTGATATTGGGTAGGTCGTATCACTTGACCGGCAGGCAGACTTTGAGAAGCGCAAACCTCATCATAGGATAAGCATAAGCCATGAGCATAAGACTGTCTAATCAAAAATCTAGAACCATACAATGGTGCAGTTGGGACACCCTAGCCAAATGGGATGGGCGCAAGGACGGTTCGAGCCTATAGCTTGCATGAATCAATGGCCTATTGTGGCAACCTCAGGTCATTTGCACCTGGGAAAAGACCAAACAAAATAAGCTGAAGTGATTCTGGCAAGTATTTCAAGTTAAGATCATAGACCAAGTTGAACTGGTCTGGGTATGTTGATTTGGAAGTGTCCTGCCGCTTTAATGTCCGATTTGTGAGTTCACCTGCAGTCTTGATAATTCGTCGCTTCTCATCAGCTTCATTGTCCATTTAGGAGTGTCATAAATTCCTGGAGGATCTGCGCTTGAGCTTCCTGAATGTCACAATGTTCGGTCTGCCATTTATGTTCGTGTATCACAACCCGCTCTCCAAAATGTTCAAATAACTTACAGCATATACATTGGAGAGTATGGGTCTTCACATATCTTTGACATTTTATCAACAAGATCAGTGACTGTGGTTTGTTCATAGTCATTTCCTGTAGGTCAGCGATGACCTGCAGAATGCCTCTTGCGTTGAATGTTTGTCCGCCTCCCTAGCTTAGTCGGTGAATAATGCTGCTGGTGTCACTTCTGTAACGGAGTGGTATTTGCTTCCCTGTTCTGAAGTTTACACTACAAACTATGTGGTAAATGGCATCTGCCGCTGAAGGTCAATGCAAGATGCCAAACGTCCCCCGAACTTTCTCTGCCCAAGGATCGTTTTAGGGCCTTTGGGTCGCATGCTTTAAAGATAGACCTCTGGAAGTCCCACGTTCGAAGGGTAAAGAATCATCAGAGTTGGTGTCTGCTGACATCCCACAAAGGAAGCCGTGTTTCAAAAAGTTAAATGTGTGTTCAATAGAATGGCGAACTGGCGCTCTGGCTCCTCCCGAAACTTCGTTTTAACGAAAACTGTATAGATTTCTTGTTTGCAAAGTCTATCTGCATTCAGAGTGGAACTTCTGCCCCACAATCACGTTGATGGCAATCCCTCTTGATTTTGCAGCTTCCCTCACACTATGGGCACCCTTTCTCTGTCAAAGTAAACGTTTGTCGGCCATCCATCAAGCTGTTTCTCGCACATGGCACACTTTGTGTCATCCATGGTGTAGATGTCGCCTGTGGATGGAAAATTAGTTTTAGGATATTGTCAAAGCTATGCTAAATTCCACGAAAATCAGTCAAGTAGTTTACCTAATGCTATGCGCGTACATACATGTCTAATACCCCACACAAACAATCTACCAAACACCATATACACAGCACACTCTACAGCAGTCACTACACAAAGCATGCAAAATGAAATCAGTCATGCCCACAGTGTAAAAATAGCCGCATAAATCTGATGTATTGTACAGATACAACTCATGATCACCTGAACAAAGAGTCACCTGGCCGTTGAGTCCATTTACCTTAGGTGAATGTGCTGGTGTAAGGTTACCCCTGATGGGGGGGGGAGGGGTATGTGTGTTGCATAGTTTATTTGTCAATCCAATGTATACTATATGATAAGGGAAAATAATCTTTTTAATTTGATTTGAATTTGTTTGACACCTATGACGTCATAATATGATGCCTATGACGTCATTTCTGACATATATGACATCATATATACAAATTTTGACGACAATTTGGATTCCTTGGGTCACTTTCCTATCTGCTAATAATCATTTATGGGGTCTAAAACGCACCGTTTAGGAGATATCAGCCCCCCAATGCTCAAATGGTGGCCATTTTGAATTTTATGCAAATTAGGGCACTTCCGGTGGTCCTATTTTTTTTGTCTATTTTATATTGGGACATTCAGAGTGACCCCCCTGAACAAGATCCAGCAATAAAAAAACTATTGCAATTTGTTTCAGGTTCAAGCCATTCTGGGGCTAAATCTACTGGACTATAAATTGTAGTGATTCTGATTATTTCAGAATAAAAATCAGATGTTCATGTAAGTTTCCTCTGCTGGTTAGTGTATTTCACAGCAAGATCAACCATGAGCACAAGGAGCTTTCAAATGACCTCCAGGATAAATTGTAGAAAGAACATAGATTAGGGGATGGGTATAAAAAATATTCAAAGGCCTTGAATATCCTTGGAGCACAGTCAAGATGATCATTAAGAAGTGGAAGGTGTATGGTACCACCAAGACCCTGCCTAGACCCTAAGGCTGTCCCTCCAAACTGGATGACCAAGCAAGGAGATTGATCAGAGAGGCCACCAAGAGGTCATTGGCAACTGCGAAAGAGCTACAGGCCTTTATGGCAAAGAATGGTCCACGGTGTGATTTTGGACAACAATATCCCACGCACTCCAACAAGCCTGGCCCGTATGGAAGGTGGCAAGAAGGAAGCCATTACTCAAAAAATCCCACCTTGAGTCCCATTTGAGGTTTGTAAAAAAAACACTCCAGAGATTCAGAGGCCATGTGACAAAATGTTTTGTAGTCTGACGAACCCAAATGGAAATTTTTGGCCTAAATGCAAAACGTTACGTTTGGCGCAAACCCAACACAGCACATCACCCAAAGAAACACCTCCCGACTATGAAGCATGGTGGTGGCAGCATCATGTTGGAGATGTTTCTCAATCAGCCAGGGATTGTGGCACTTGTCATATAGAAAGGGGAAAAGGAATGGAGCAAAATACAGAAAAATCCCAGAGGAAAACCTGCTGCCCTCTGCAAAAAGCTGAAATTGGGACGGAAGTTCACCTTTCAACATGAAAACGACCAAAGATTCAGCCAAAGCTACAGTAGAGTGGTTAAGGAACAAAAAGATAAATGTCTTTGAGTGGCCAAGTCCAAGTTCTGATCTAAATCCATTGAAATCTGTGGCAGACTTAAAGATTGCTGTCCATCAACGCTTCCCACACAACTTGACTGAGCTTGAAAAGTTTGTGCAGAAGAATGGGCAAATGTTGCCCAAGCAAGGGTGCAAAGTTGGTGGAGAACTAACCCAACAAACACAACAGCTGTAATTGCTGTCAAAGGTGCTTTTATTTATTATTTATTTATTTTTGGGGGGGATAGATACACTGTATACGCTGTCGAGGCTCGTATGAGAGCTAACCCACAAGTATTAACTCAGGGGGTGGACACTTATCCAACCAATTTATTCCAGTTTTGTATTTTAAATTAAGTTTCTAAAATTTGTAGAATTTGTTTTTTTCCTTCGAAGTTGTGGGTTACGATGTGTAAATAAAGGTGGAAAAAGTCTGATTTAATTCCAGGCTATAAGGCAACAAAAGGTGAAAAGTTTGAAAGGGGGTGTAGACTTTCTTAGAGGCACTGTATTTACTCTGAGGTCTACACATTTGCTCCCTTCCATCCATCAATTGGGACAATCCCCTGTGCAGAGCATTGGTGCTGCTGAAGCAGTCTCCTGGGCTGTTGGCACAATCCTGAACAGGTCACCACTCTGACACAGGATACTCATTTGGCTGAAATCATCCCAGCAAGCTGATACTCATTTTGCTGACCTTGGAGGATGACAGCTGTCAACCCACCTGCTATTAATTCAACACAAGCACGATTTGAACTCAGGACCGAGGATCCTAACCACCACCCTAACCATTAACCAACACCAGCATATTTGCTGCCTTCTGTAATTATATTTCACTGACTGGCTAACTAATCACAATTACATCATCAATTCCTTCATTTTATAGCATCTCAACTCTCTTCCAGCCTAAAAAACCCTGAATTCTTCCTCAATTCCCACTGCAAAACTTGCTGCCCCCTTTTCTATTCAACATATGGTCATCATTCTCGAAACACTCCCTTTCCCCCAAAAATTATTCATGCTCCTTCGTAAATGCAAAACCTTCTTCCCTTCACCATTCTCCAGCCATTGGTTGACATATATTGCTTTGCTCATAATTTCTATATCGTTTCCTAATCTTGGGAGAACCAAAAACATGACCTCACAACCCTTTGCTTTCAGCCGCTTGCCCAATATCCTGTGTATTTTTCAAAACCTCTGAGTAAACTTTCCCGTGGAGACTGACGGTTATTTCCCCAAATCGGCGGACTGAAATGAGGGATATGGGGAAGGGGCCATGCCCCCCCCACACTTTGTGAAGTGGTATGGTCATGGGGAGCACAACTTAATTTGATGGCACGGTCCCTTATAATTCATAAAAGTTTGGATGGCCGTCGGTTTCCTGAGAAAATTTTAAAATAAATTGCATGAATTTTGAGGCGAAACCCCCTTTTTCAGCCTCTTCAATTATTCGGAACATATCCGGATGGGGAGCCCAACCCCATGAGACCTTAATTCCGATGGATCGTACCAAATGTTTTTTGTTTTTTTTTGTATAACCTTGTCGAGGCTCGTATGAGAGCTACACACAACGCACAGCAAGGGGGCATGAGACAAGAGGGCGGGAGTGGGAGGGACAAACAGTGGGGAACAGACACATTAGGAGATCTGTGGAGGGAGAGGGATGGGACGGGGAAACATGGGGAAGAGAAGATGGACATTACAGGGACCTTCAGGAAGGAAAGCAGGGGAATTGAAGGAAGTGGGCTTGGGTGGAATTTGGGGGTATAAAGATCGAGGATTTGGATGGGGGATGATAAGAGGTGGTGGTGAACAGCTGTTTTGAAAGCCTGGAGGGAGAATGGGAAAGAATAGAGTGAGTGAGTTTATTCCAAAGTGGAAAAAGAGGAAATGAAAGAGTGAGGTGAGCATTGATTTGGTGATTTTGGTAGTTTTACCAGAAGGGGGTTGTTGGGGGACCTTGAGCGCCCTGTGGAATGTGGTGGGGACAAATCGCAGAGGAGCGAGACCGTTGGAAGGTCACGTGCAGCGATGCGCCAATAGGCAAGCTTGATGTCTGCTTGAGGCTCCACCCACACTGGTCACCTTTAAAAAGGAACGAGAGGACCGCCTTCCTGACAGTTGGTGATAGCTGACCGTTGGTTACGGTTGCTGATAGCTCCTGACGGTTCCTTACAGCTTCTGACTGTTTGCTTACAGCTCCTTCCCATTATTACAGCTCTTGCAGCTCCTGACTGTTGGTTACAGTGGTGATAGCTCCTGGCAGTTGCTGATAGCTCCTGACGGTTCCTTATAGCTCATGCCCATTAGTTATAGTCCTGCCCATTGGTTACGGCTCCTGATAGCTCCTGACGGTTGGTGACGGTTGGACGTTCCTGCTGGTTCTGCTCGGTACCTGGCTCTTGCGGAGCTGATTCTTGGTGTCCCTGGTTCCTGGGGTTGGACCGTTCCTGCTGGTTCTGCTCGGTACCTGGCTCTTGGCGTACCTGATTCTTGGCATCCATTGAGCCTGTTTGTGGGTGGTTGCACAGCGAGGCAGGGCGCTGCCATCGGAAAGGCACAAACACATTTTGGGTCATTTTGTAGACGCACGACAACTTCTGCCTTGGTAAACTGAGACAGATTTGTTTTCCCCTGATTGATCTGCTGGGTACCCATGTCTAGTATTTAATTGTTAAGAGTAGGCATAGTGATAAGCATCTGCTCTTTGTCTATTTTTCGATAAATGCTTGTTGAATTCTTCGTTTGAGATTATTTTGATTGATTTGAATTCATCCATTTACACCACAATGAATAAAAAGTTCTTCAGTTATTTATTTTTCTTAATAATAAATTCCTTGACGTTCAACCTGTCCGTGCTTGTCATTTCTTCAATTGATCCAGCATTGTCTGAACCTAGATAGACTGGAGGTATTCCAAACTAATTAACCTGTCATAATCGGCGTGCACCAGCGGTAAACGCTCGGCCGCCTTATTTAAGATTGAATCAAGATAAGATTGGTGCATCGCCGAGGCGCATTCCCGGTCAGGAGGCCATGTAACCTCGAGTTAAATGGCAAATTAAGACGGTGGACACTGGAACTCGTGGTTAACTGATTGTGTGTTCGTGTTGTTAAGCATCCCACCGTACCACTAAGTTCATTGTGAGCGGTGGCCCCAGTCCGGTTCTTCTGAGGAGAAACGAGGATTAACCCCCTCATGCACTCGGTACCCATTGCCGTAACAATCCTTTTTTATCTTCTTCCTGATGATTCACCCTCTGTCGTACCATCTGCCATCCCTCAGATCGGCAAGCAGCAGCCTCTTCCCTCTCTGCAGATCTGGATACAATCAACAAACTGGTCCAACATGGAGAACATGTTTTCAATCCTGACAAATCTCACACTCTCACTATGTCTCTCTGAAAGGACCGTCTGGACCCCCCCCCCCATCTACTTTTTTCACCAATCCTCTGGAAGAACTCCTTCATTCAAACTTTGGGTCTCACTATCCACCATGATCTTCACTGGGAAAGCCACATCTCCAAGCTGTCCTCAAAGCCAGTCTCGACTGGACACCTCCATCGTGCAAAGTCCTTCCTTGGCACAACTGAGCTCCTGACCACATACAAAGCTTTGGTCCGCAGCCTGATGGAGTACTGCTCTCCCCTCTGGGGTAGTGCTCCGCCTTTCACCTTTCTCGGCTTCACACTGTTGGAAACCAAGGCATTCGGATCATTGGTGTCTCCCGTGCTGAGGCTGAGTCTTTGGGTCTTCATTTTCTCACCGCAGCAGGTCGGTGGTCTTTCTGTCTCTAGCGTCTTCCTCCGGCCTCGCACCCTCCCCGCTCTGTCTGCTATCTGTCCCCCCCCCATATTTCTGCAGGGCGCTCAAGGTCCGGCAGCAACCCCCTTCTGGATAAACAAAATTTAGAATCACTGCTCACCTTCACTCTTTCATTCCTCTTTTTCCTGCCTTTGCAACAAACTCCACTCACTCTTCAATCCTACTATTCCTCCAGGTCTTCAAAACAGCTTTAACCACACCACAAAACATCCTAAATCACTACCCCTCACACCCCAACCTCATCTTACTTACCCCATCCAAACATGATTTTCTACCCAAGTTAATTCACCCCAAACCACCTCCTTCAAATTCCCTACTTTCCTCCTGAAATTTCTGTGGAGTCCATCTTGTTAACCCTGTGTACCCCACCTCCATCCCCCTCCCTTCCACAGATCTCCTCATGTCTATTCCCCACTGTTTTTGGCTTCCCTCCCGTCCCTCTTGTCTACTGCTCCCCTTGTTATACGTTTTGTGTGTTAACTCTTATGCAAGCCTTGACATGTATTACTAATTTTTTTAAATCCCCCCATCCCTCCGTCAAATCGCATCTGTGTTTACCCTTCCTTCAATGTCCCTAACTCCTGCTCCTTCAAAACCACAAACTCCATGTCTACGATCCTTCTGCAGAATGATGAAAACAAATATTGTTGCGGGCGGAGGTCCGGTGGCGAGAGCAACGGCTAGGTGGGGGAAGTTACGTCGTCTCCCCACCAACTCCCGGATTGTAGGCCGTCGCTCAAGGATAATCCCGTGACGCGGCGGGTCGCTTAACCGACCGTGGATGCCAATACCTCCACCACGTAGCGTAGGGTCTTTTTTGTCTGGAACCAATTTACCTAATTAACCACGCGGTGTCGTCTACCGGTACAACGCCCTCAGTACGTCTTGCCCGAACCGGATCACTCTACAACTACCTTTCCGGTTCGGATGCAGCCGAGCGGACCCGCCAAGAACGTACCGGCTGGGATGAACAGATTATCGGGTATAAAAACCTGGCTAAACTCAGATCCGAACCATTGCGGACCAATGGAGGAGAAGACAAAAACAACATGGGAACAATTTCTACAATAATTTATTTACAATAAAGCGAGGAAAGCTATGCTGGTACAGGTAACAGGTTTATTGGGGATGTTTATGCAGGGGAAGATGAGAAAAGATGTAGTGAGACAATTTTTACAGCAACTTATAAAGCAGACAGACAGAGCAGACTGTCGCGAGAATAATACAGGCAAGATTTACAAGGTTCGAATACTTAATACAGTTCTACTTAATGGACGGCGACACACACTCAGACACACACTCGGACAAAATAAACCCAGTTGAAGGCAAAGGATTTTGTAGCCAGGGAGGGAGGGAGTTGAGGTCGCAGTTCTCGGTACCTGAGTTCCGGGGAAAGGGATGCTCCGTGATGCGGCACCTGACAATGTCGCGCAGCTCGGCCCACACCACACGTGTGGGAGTTGTGTGTGTGTGGAATCCAGGCAGCCAGGATCATTGGGTATCTCCCGCGATGAGGCAGAGTCTTGGGTCTCTCACTCTCAACGAACAACCCCAAAGAACTCTTGGATCCTCCACAGATCTTTCTTTAACAATCCTGGTCTGGGACAGGATTCGGGCTTCCAAGCGTCTGTTGGCAGTTTCGCTTATTTTCCAGACCCAAAGAACTCAATGACTCCAGACGAACGAACACTGTCTCAGCACTTCACGAACTCTCCGAACTCCAAGCAGTCCACCCTGAGGATGGTGTCGTAATTTATCTATCCCCTCAGCGGGGAGGGCCTTGGTAAGCTGACGTCACTGTCCGCCTTGATTGGACGGGGCTTCTATGGGGTCCGCCCTTTCTGGCGGGATTTCGGCCATACCGGGAGCCCGCCCCTCCACAAGTGTGGACTCACAAAAAGGAATTACTGTAAGAGATTTTGCCTCGGACAGCGAGTCGCCGGTTAGGCGAGTAGGTGAACACGCGGTTGTTCAGCCCACACACGCGAGTAGCAAGCGAGAGGAGGGCAAGCAGGCAGAGGGTACCGTGGTTGTCATGGATTTGGCCTTTGCAATGAAATGGAGTGGGGATATAAAGATTTATTAATCTAACTAAAAAAAACTATCGCAACGTACCCCTTTAATTTTCCCACTACACACAAGGAAGG
>CM068957.1:15209679-15220345 GCA_035128595.1 Eptatretus atami
CATCTTGACTGTGCTCCAAGGGATATTCAAGGCCTTTGAAATATTTTTTTATACCCATCCCCTAATCTATGTCTTTCTACAATTTTATCCTGGAGGTCATTTGAAAGCTCCTTGGTGCTCATGGTTGAGTCTTTGCTGTGAAATACACTAACCAGCAGAGGAAACTTACATGAACATCTGATTTTATTCTGAAATAATCAGAATCACTACAATTTATAGTCCAGTAGATTTAGCCCCAGAATGGCTGAACCTGAAACAAATTGCAATAGTTTTTTTTATTGCATGGTCTTGTTCAGGGGTCACTCTGAATGTCCCAATATAAAATAGGACAAAAAATAGGACCACCGGAATGCCCTAATTTGCATAAATTCAAAATGGCCACCATTGAGCACTTGGGGGCTGATATCTCCTAAACGGTGCGTTTTAGCCCCATAAATGTATTATTAGCAGATAGGAAAGTGACCCCAAGGAATCCAAATATGTCGTCAAAATTTGTATATGATGTCATATATGTCAGAAATGACGTCATAGGCATCATATATGACGTCATAGGTGTCAAACAAATTCAAAGATTTTATTTTCCCTTATCATATAGTATACATCGGGATTGACAAATAAACTATGCAACACAACATACCCCTCCCCCCCCCATCAGGGTAACCTACACCAGCACATTTCACCTAAGGTAAATGGACTCAACGGCCAGGTGACTCTTTGTTCAGGTGATCATGAGTGTATCTGTACAATACATCAGATTTATGCGGCTATTTTTACACTGTGGGCATGACTGATTTCATTTTGCATGCTTTGTGTAGTGACTGCTGTAGAGTGTGCTGTGTATATGGTGTTGTTCAGATTGTTTGTGTGGGTATTAGACTTGTATGTACGCGCATAGCATTAGGTAAACTACTTGACTGATTTTCGTGGAATTTAGCATAGCTTTGACAATATCCTAAAAACTAATTTTCCATCCACAGGGCGACATCTACACCATGGATGACACAAAGTGTGCCATGTGGAGAAACAGCTTGATGATGGCCGACAAACGTTTACTTTGACAGAGAAGGGTGGCCATAGTGTGAGGGAAGCTGCAAAATCAAGAGGAGTTGCCATCAACGTGATGTGGGGCAGAAGTTCCACTCTGAATGCAGACTAGACTTTTGCAACAAGAAATCTATACAGTTTTCGTTAAAACGAAAGTTTCGGGAGGAGCCAGAGCCGCCAAGTCGCCATTCTATTGAACCCATATTTAACTTTTTGGAACACTGCTTCCTTTGTGGGATGTCAGCAGACACCAACTCTGATGATTCTTACCCTGTTCGAACGTGGGACTTCCAGAGGTCTATCTTTAAAACATGCGACCAAAGGCCCTAAAACGATCCTTGGGCAGAGAAAGTTCGGACGTTTGGCATCTTGCATTGACCTTCACGCGGCAGATGCCATTTACCACATAGTTTGTGTGTAAACTTCAGAACAGGGAAGCAAATACCACTCCGTTACAGAAGTGACACCAGCAGCATTATTCCACCGACTAAGCTAGGGAGGCGGACAAACATTCAACGACAAGAGGATTCCTGCAGGTCATCGCTGACCTACAGGAAAATGACTATGAACAAACCACAGTCACTGATCTTGTTGATAAATGTCAAAGATATGTGAAGACCCATACTCTCCAATGTATATGCGTGTAAAGTTATTTGAACATTTTGGAGAGCGGTTGTGATCACGAACATAAATGGCAGACCGAACATTGTGACATTCAGGAAAGCTCAAGCGCAGATCCTCCAGGAATTTTATGACACTCCTAAAATGGACAATGAAGCTGATGAGAAGCGACGAATTATCAAGACTGCAGGTGAACTCATCAAATCGGACATTAAAGCGCAGGACACTTCCAAATCAACATACCCAGACCCAGTTCAACTTGGTCTATTGATCTTAACTTGAAATACTTGCCAGAATCACTTCAGCTTATTTTGTTGGTCTTTTCCCAGGTGCAAATGACCTGAAGGTTGCCACCAATAGGCCATGTATCATGCAAGCTACTAGGCCTCGAACCGTCCTTCGCCCATCCCATTTGGGCTAGGTGTCCAACTGCACCATTTGTATGGTTCTAGATTTTGATAGACAGTCTTTATGCTCATGGCTTATGCTTATCCTATGATGAGGTTTTGCGCTTCTCAAAGTCTGCGCCAGGTCAAGTGATACGACCTACCCAATATCAGGTCACTTTGGCCACTACATTGCCGACAATGTAGACCACAACCTCCGCACCTTAGATGGCCATGGTACATTCCATGGTATGGGAATAGTGGTAGCTTGTACACCAGAAGTACGAAGTCAGAAGCCAGTACCACGATTCTTAGCCTATCCAGATGATGGGGTCCCGGCAGCTAAGATTGCCATCCATTATTACAACAGGTTTCTTGGGAAAAAGTCGTCATTGCTTTTCCAGAAACTGCCTGATTTAATTGTCAACGATCTTACCTCCAACCTAAATCTTCTCTGGAAGATTTCCTTGCCCTTTGTCCCAGTAGACCAGGGTGGTCAGGAACGATGCAAGCTATATGCAAGGGTGAACATCCAGGTAAATCATCCGTACACTTCCTTCCGATGATAGACTTGACCCCATCAACATGTCCCGCGTCTACTCTAAATTGCTGTTTGTTGTCGAATACAACAGGAAACAGTACCATTCCTATTCTGACATTTGATCAACCATTGTGGTTGAAAGCGCGGACGATTCATTCATCATCAGGACAAATCTAGCGAACTGAAGAAAGTAGTCCTCAAGTTAGGAGGTTTTCACCTCATGATGAGTTATCTTGGATCCATTGGACACCTCATGAATGCCTCAGGACTTCGGGAAGCACTTGAATTAGTTTATGCCGAAAATACAGTAGACTACATCCTGAATGGCAAGGCCTATGCTAGGGCTATACGGGGGCATACACCGATTTATGCAGTTCTGAATTCAATGATTCTGTGTGAAGCATATGATTTCATGTCCCACGAAAACGAAGAGTCAAATATGATAACATTGAGTGAAAGAGATGATGTGCACCCAGATCTCAAAGAGGCAGGTCAGCTATACGATGGTCTACTTGCGGATGATATTCAAGCGAAAGAAGCATGCAGTTGTGACGTCTTGAAGAGAATAAGCCAGGTCCTGCAGAACACCACCAAGGATCGCCGAGTTCCCGATGGCCAACTGTGGCTACAGTACATGTCGATGGTCGAGCTACTTCTCCAGTTTCTGAAGGCAGAACGAACAGGCGATTTTGACATCCACTTGTCCTCACTGCGGAAATATTGCCACACCTTGCTGCCGCAGGACATTCGCACCACACGAAGTCCGCCATGTTTACCTGACAGACATGCTCAACTTGGAGAAGACTAGCCGGATGTTCACCATCAGTTCCGCTCTGGAAAATTGTCATTCGAAGAACTGACAGGTTCTGGGGCGGTCTCTCTACTGACCTTGTTATTGAACAAGTCTTAATGCGGATTGACCCGTGGTCGTGCATGGAGGAAACTCAGAGGACACGATGGTTGTTAGCTGTGCCTGCATGTGCATCTGTAAATGAGAGCATGCAAAATCTAACAGGGACCCATTATGCACCAGCGAGCAGCACAAAGAGATGTCGTCGTCGAGAAAACCCGGGACTGCAAAGACACCGACACAATCTCAAAATTCCTTCAAGACCGAAATCCACTTGTCCAGTCAGACAACCTCAGGAACATTGCAACTGGAGTCGTCGCACACAGTTCAGCAAACCCACATAAAGCAGAAGAAGTTGGTTCAGCTATTCTACAGAATATGTCTGGCCAGAATAGTTCGAGTATTCATTTAAGAAGGCAGACACCACCAAAATAATGGGTCAGAAGGTGGTCTCTGCAGGCAATGAAACCATTGCTGTACCAGTTGATCCACAACTGCTGTTCCAGCACCTGCTCCTTGTTGCGAACAGTGAACCAAACAGAGATTTGAAGGGCCTGTTCAAGCACGAACTCTCAAGCTATCTCTGCGTCCTTGTTTGATGCCCACGGAGTTATGCGAGAAGCGAATAAGCCACAACTTGCCGACGCACTTGAGAGCTGGCACCAACAGCAGTTGGAGGAGATGCACCACAGGCATCCCTGAGTACTACGTACTAGATGGCGATCTCTCCTTTACAGAATACCTTGGAAGAAAGAGACACCTACGAGGAAATCTGTGATCACTACATCACCCATGTCCAAAAGCACTACAAAATGCCATTGTAGTATTTGACGGATACGCCCATGGCCCTTCCACCAAAGATGTTACCCATCAGAGGAGAACGAAGGGAGCTGTTGGTCCACGAGTTTCTTTTTCCCCCAAAATGCCACAACTACAAAAAAGGAACACTTTCTAGCAAATTCTGAGAACAAGCAGTGCTTTATACATTTGCTGATGGAAAAGATGGGTGAAAACGGCATCAAGACCCTAAGCGCAGATGGTGATGCTGATGTCTTGATTGTGAAAACGGCTGTAAGGTGTTCAACGTCTGCTTGTACGCAACTAATAGGAGAAGATACAGATCTTCTTGCACTGTTGTGTTTCTATTGCGGTGATGATCGCAAAGGACTCGTCTTCAGGTCAGAACGCAAGTGTGGGGAGAAGGAGGTGAAGAGGAGAGTCTGGGACATTGTTTGCTCAAAAGCAGTTGGGGAAAGAATTGTGTAGTCTCTTGCCAGTGATCCATGCCATTGCTGGATGTAACACAACATCCAGGATATTTGGGATAGGGAAAGGAGCGCCCGTGAAGAAATCCCAAAATCATCATGAGTTTAAGTCGCAAATTCTAAAGTTGGCTGAAGAAGGGTTGGGGGTAGAGGACGTAGATAAAGCAGGAGAGAGCGCTCTTGTCTTTCTATGTGGTGGAAAGATGGAAGAAAGCCTGGATGACCTGAGAGCCAGGAAGTTCTCGGAAAAGGTGGCTACCAGTGCTCGCAGTGTCCAAGTACAGATGCTACCTCCAACATCCAACGCAGCAAGATATCACTCACAGAGGGTTTACTATCAAGCCCAGGTTTGGATGGGGAAAGAAGAACTGAATCCAACGGATTGGGGGTGGCATTTGTCAGATGGTCGAATGCAGCCAAGCAAGATGGACTTGCTTCCTGCACCGGAATATTTGTTGAAAATATCCAGTGCCAATGCAAGGGTGATTGTGACACCCTACGTTGCAGCTGTCGGAAAAATGGCTTAGAGTGTTCACCATCATGCACGGGATGCAAAGGGACATCATGCACTAATAAGGGGATGTTGCCACTGTGGGGGAAAATTTATATTAATGTATTTTAAATTGTAACAAATGGAGTTTCAGAAATGTAACTTTTTGCTGCAAGTTGAATTGGCTGTCATTTCGGCAAAAGACTTTTGCCCTAAATGATAAGAAATGTGTTGTTCTGGAGCAGTGGACCGAGCTGATAATGAACCTTTGCTTAGAAATGTACGAAGTGGCTTCTCCTCTAAAGGGCACGTCTACAGTCTGGGTGAATAGCCCCCCAACCTCTCTCTCATGAAAGTATAAAATGCTTTGAAATTAAAATTTTTTCATGCAAGCACGTGAGGAAGTATAGTATCTCAGTGGCTTGTACTCCTTGAACTGACCAAGTACCAAGTTAGAATAAAACTCTGATGTAATGTAGAAGTGAATTGATACGGGTTGGTCTAACTGTTAACTAAAGTAAGAATAAATGAAATAGAACCAAATAATATTGCAATCAATGGGGATTCTTAAGTTCATTGTACGAGGTGAGAAGTGTATAGTGTATAATTAGAAAATAATTGTTTCACAAGGAAGGACTTGTGTGGACATCAGTTTTATCAGTGTCGATAGGGTTTTATGTAGATTTTATAACCAAATCGGACAAACGTTAAACTCTGTCTGAAGTCAAATAGGATTCCACAATCGGCCAGTTAGAATCCTTCAGGAGGAGGCAACGATCACAATAAGGGGGTTTAAAAATCCACATCACCACCGATATTGATTCAGACGAAGTAAAACCTCATCATGTGAATAAGCCAGGACATGTATAGGACAGACTCTGTGGAGGTATACATTTGAATTTAATTTGTTAATGTACAAGGCATAGCTCATGGAACATATTTCAGACTAGGATATTTCCAAAGAACGTCATACATGTACTTCCTACAAAAACATTGAGGAAAACATAAATAATATATCAATGACGTCATCAATGACGTCATTTCTGACATATATGACGTCACATACAAATTTTGACGACATATTTGGATTCCTTGGGGTCACTTTCCTATCTGCTAATAATACATTTATGGGGTCTAAAACGCACCGTTTAGGCCTAAGTCACATTTGCTCTACGGCGAGGATACGGCGGCCGTACGCCCCTGAATTGACAGAAACTGCGCGGCGCGCAGAGTTTCTGCGGTGGCCTCAGAGTGGCCCTACGCCGTTTGGCTATCTTTACAGGCCGTAAGGTCACCGTGGAATTATACGCGGAGTTATAACTTTTTTCATTTCTACGTTGCGCGTAGCAATTCGACAAGCCGAAACAAAAAAAATGGTAAAAAAAAAAAAATTTACCCACTCGTTACTCCGTCTGCTGCGCACGTTCGCCTTAGGCCCCCTGCGGTCCCCTTGCAGGCACCTTGAGGCTACCTTGATCTGCCTTAAAATTCTATGGCCACCGCAGGCCCCTAAGGTCACCGTGCGACATCAAATCAAAGACCGTACGCAACCCACGTTTCTGTCTCCACAATTTCTAAGACCTAAGGCCTAAGTCACATTTGCTCTACGGCGAGGATACGGCGCTGTACGCCCTCTGAATTGACAGAAACGTGCGGCGGCCGCAGAGTTTCTGCGTGGCCTCAGGGTGGCCCTACGCCGTTTGGCTATATTTTACAGGTCGTAAGGTCCCGTGGAATTATAACGCGGAGTTATAACTTTTTTCATTTCTACGTTCGCCGTAGCAATTCGACAAGCCGAAACAAAAAAACTGGTAAAAAAATAATAAAAAAAAAGAACCCACTCGTTACCATCCGTCTGGCGCACGTTGCCTTAGGGCCCCCCTGCGGTCGCCTTGCGGGCACCTTGCGTCTGCCTTGAATTCTATGGCCGCCGCAGGAACGCCCGAAGGTCACCGTGCGACATCAAATCAAAGACCGTACGGCACCCCCACGTTTCGGTCTCCACAATTATAATATGCCGTGCGGCTACCCCGAAAAATAAAAACATATGGACTGCTACATTGTTGTGACCGTGAAATACTGCGGCCGCCGTATAATTGCTAGTGGCCGTAGATTTTGAAGACCCCACGGCCGCCATGGCAAATGTGACTTGCCTTCGGAGATATCAGCCCCCAAGTGCTCAATGGCGGCCATTTTGAACTTATGCAAATTAGGGCACTTCGGTGGTCCTATTTTATATTTGGACATCAGAGTGACCCCTGAACAAGATCCAGCAATAAAAAAAACTATTGCAATTTGTTCAGGTTATAGTGTAAATTCTACTGGACTATTAACACAGGTGGAGGCCAATTAACTTGGTGTGTGATTTTTGATGGTGATTAAATACGACCTGAATTAATTTACAATTACCATTATCAGGGGGGTGGACACTGATCCAACCAAGATACTGTTGCGGTTCTGTAAAACCACATGCCTCCAAGACAATGACATACAACATACAGTGATCCCAAGGCAGTTATTTCAATAGTATGTGTATTAATTAGTCCCTTCCATATATCATTCTCTTTAACCCTCACAGTTCTTCCACTCTTTCACTTCCACACCAGAGCCTGGTGTTGGCTTAGTGGTTAGGGTGGCGGCTTGGGATCCTAGGGTCCCGAGTTCAAGCCCCGTTAGCCACTGAATTAATACACCAGGGGGTTGACTCAATCTGTCATCCTTCCGAGGTCGGCGAAATGAGTACCAGTGTGTACTGGTAGAGGGGCATTGCATCAGCGACACAGTCACGCTTCCAAGAAATGATAGCTACCCTTTGCAGCTAAGCTGCCATACGCAAGAAGAAGAAGGAGACTTCAACACCCCTTTCTCTCAAACAAAACATGCAAGCAAGCATGCACACGGCCCAATAATGATGAAAGGAATGCAAAGAGCAACGTGGATCCTTTGCAGTGCGTGCGCCAATTTGCCATTCAAAAATTGTACACCAGTTCTCATCAGACCTTCATACCGTTCACCACAACCACGAAAAATCCCCGCAACAACTCACGCTTACAAACGCGACCTTTATTCACCATTCCATTACAAAACTTCAACCTCTTCCCCACAACACCACGTTACAATCCTCTCTCATTACGAATGCCACAACATGTTTGCATAACTCTACAACTGCTGCAACTGCCACATGGTCATCAAACTCTCACCATAGCCTCGAAGGACACGGAGACATAGGTTGGGTCATAACTCGAAGCGTGAATGTGTGCTGGAGCTCGTTTAAGGAGCACCGGGTGGCACAGGGATTTCCCTAAAATCCCACGTTTGAATGGAGGCCAGCACTCGTTCCAGTCCGGAGAGCGCTTCCAAAAACCATGGCCCCATGCTAAACTCGGAACTCTGATGCATGACCAGGTCAGCGAGCGACTGAGCCACTTTTCATGTCCGGGGCCTGGCGGGGCGGGGCTATGACTGCTATGGACCAATGGGGAAGTGCGATATCGCTAACAGGCCCGTTTGATCCTATTTTTGGCTCCTCCCCTCGTCCGGGGCTCATAAAAAGAGCAGTTCGTAGCAGAGCGGAGCAGATCGGAGAGCAGTTCGTCGTTGGCGGATCACTGGGGATAGGGAGAGGACGAGCCAGAGCAGCATTTGCCAGACATCAAACCTCACCGGGACAGAGAGAGAGGCGAATTTGCAGAGAAAATGTTATGCTTTATGAAGTAACACACACACACGCACGCACGCACGCACACACACACACCGGCCGATGTCAGCACTTTTTCGGGAATTAGCAGATCGGATCCAGTGTGATTACTGGCTACAGTATGTACTGTATTCAATCCAAAAGCCGTGAGTAGCTTTCACTCTTGTTTTGGGAGAATTTCTAAAAACAAATTATAAAAAACAACGGTGTTATAGACGCTCCAGGGAGATGTGCATAAACATTAATCTTTATAAAACAGCTGCCAATCGTCATGTTTCGGGTGGAAAAAAAAATAGGCTCTGTAATTTATAAGTTAATTTGGCAAACGGCTCGGAAATCGGGTGTTATCAAATATATTTTGCTTTGAAACCCACAAAGAGAAACCATATAACCTTTCTAAAGCACACCCGGTTCATATAAAATAACCAATTGCTTTAGAAACAGTCACGAGCACAAAGGAAAACCCGATCGTTCGAACGCTGCTGAGGTTAAGAGTTAAAACCTCTGCCACCAATCATTATAAGACACGGGATGAAACTTTGCCACCAAGGCACCCGAACCCAAGCATGCAGGCACACACACCCGTGGAGAGTCCCTTTACAGATCCAAATCTACCCATATGTACCATGTCCGTGTGTGTTGGCGACGTACCTTTAAGAAGAAACAACTGCTGACCGCACATCCTGATTGAGTCATGAACTGTACTGCTATCGACTGTAGGGCATTCAGCAAGTGGCTTATGCACTCAAGCAAGCACTCCAATGAAATGGTTGATAAAAAAAATGAAAATGTGTGTCTCTGTCTCTGTCTCTGTCTCTCTCTCTCAAACGTACCGCAAACCCTTCAATCTACCTCAAGCAAGCACTCCAATGAAATAGTTGATAAGGAATGGCTGGCTTGGCAGGCGATAGCAAGCTGACTGGTAATGGCACTTCCCACAAAAATCTAAACATCGCTGATTTCTTTACATGAAGATTTCACTCCAGATTTCGAGTTATTTTGGCCATGTGAAACGATTCTCCAACCTCAAATTACATTTTGATAATATTACTTAATTAGTCAGTGAGAGTAGATCATGGAAAATTGCATCACATAATGCATGAAATCGATCCAAGCTCCTAATTTCAAAACTACAGCATTAGATGATATGAATGAGGGAAGTGGAAAAAAATAAAACATGTTGAGCGCTTGAATGCTCATAAACCGTTTAGGCCATCAGTCGTAACTTGTATCGTGCAGTTTCGTCCCACCTATCGGGGGGGATAGATAAATCCTGTACAGAATTATTCTTTATGATGAATACATTCTCAATCCACAAGATCTCCACTCAAAATCCTGCAGTTATTGCGTATTTCCGTCATGAAAATCGCCCTTTTGTTCCGCCCGCTGAGCTGTTTGTTCTTGGAACCAGCGCTAATTGATGGTCATGTGACCACTGAACAGTGAGCGTATTTCCCAAAACAAATTAATTATTCAAGATGGCTGCGCCCATGAAGCGGTGTGTTTTATAACATTTTCGTCGTTTTCATCGACAAAATGTTCGGTTTTGAACCTTGCGAGTGCATAATTCATCAGCCAAATGTAGAAAATGATGGTGCCCTGCCGTTTTCGGTGGCTTGGTGGGAAAAATTCCGGAGTTGTGCTCGGAAATGGATTGTTTTAGATGGTCACGAACGGAAGCTGGCAATCGAGGCAAGTGAAACTGTTTTCTTCAAACTTCCATGAGATGAAGTACCAGAATCCCTGGGCTATCACGACTATTGTTACCGTCG
>CM068957.1:15239958-15253274 GCA_035128595.1 Eptatretus atami
ACAGGAGAGGAAGTCTGCAAGCTATGAGTGGAGATGGCCTTGGATACCAGAGGAAAAGAGTTTGGTGAGCAGGGCAGGGTGCCAGACTGTGTGAAAAGCACGTGATATGTCCAGGGATACGGCTCTGATTTCCTGTCTGGCATTGAGGACCTCCATCCATTGGTTTGGAGAGCAGAAGGGCAGCATATCCAGGGTAGAGTGTACCTGTCTGAAACCGAAATTAATGATCAGAAAATGCAAGCATTGGAGAAGAGGAAGGATTTTTGATGTCTTGAAGCGATGATGGAATTCCATATACCTTGCTGGATGTTTGGGAGAAGGGCTGTATTGGTCTGTAGTTTGCAAGGGATCTGTTTTTGCACGCTTTTTGTGGCGCAGGGCAGTGATGTTTTGCTGATTTCCGAAGGAGATGGCAGAATGGCCTTGAGCAAATGAGTAGGGTGATAGACCAGTAGAGAGGGTGAGCAAGAGCAGAAGAGCAGGCTCTTTGAGGACATCGTGGGTGATGCCGTCTGAACGGTTGCAGAATCTGAGTCGAGGTTTGACAGGCGAAGCTCTCCACCTTGTCAGGAGAAAGGACACAAGTCGGAGCAGTTGGGTGCAACTGGGTAAGGTGGGTAAGAGAAAGTGATGGGTTTTTGGAACACAAGATTTAGCTGCAAACACCGAGTTTAGGCATTCAGCTTTTTCACGTGCCATTTGTCATCTTTGGGGGTTCGCGGGACTAGTTGAGTAAGGTGAGGAAAGATGGGCCAGTTTCAAAACAAAAACTCTTCCACCTTCATCTCCTTCTTCACTTATAATAATGAGGCCTCATTAATCTGTTATATATTGATACCAAACTGTGTAGCAATTTTTTTTTAACCATTGCCATTTTGTTCTACTAGAAGCACCGCCCCTAGGAGCCCAATGGGTCTGTTTTGTATTTATGCCTTTTTCTCCAAGGGTCCAGGATTACACACCCAAAAATGGTTCGATTGGTTCAGCCATTTTTGCGGACCTGGGAACAGACAGACGGACAGACGGTAATATAGTAGAAGATTAACCCAACACACAATTGCCCTATGAAAAGTATTCTGATTATACACACCTTTATGCTTACTTGCTGCACAGGTAAGAAAAGGATACAAAAAAGAAAGCAGCCAATATTTCAATAATTTATTCACATGATTTTTAAAGTGTGAAAGTTAATTTTTCGCCAGGTACCCTTTCTTATGTACGACATAAAACGCCGCTCCAGGTGGGAGAGGATATTACAGGTCATAAACGCCATGCCAATTCTGGAGGAATTAACTTATCCATAAATCTGGGGGGAGCGAGGATTGGAGTGGAGGGTTAACCAGTTCGTAAGTCTGGGTTGGGGGAAATTAAACCATCCATAAGTCTGGATTGGGGTTAATCACGAGGACAAAGGGTTAAACCTGTCTGTACATCTGGGTGGGTACTAACCCGTCCATAGTCTGGGGCAGTTACATCTTATTCTCTTTATCCCGATGGGACACAAGGCTGCTACGACCTTTCACCATTTATCTCTATCCTTAGCTACATTCTGTGCCTCACACCATTATAGACTCATCTTGCCCAACTCAGCTGCCTCACTCCAACACCAAATTTTTTTTTGGTCTGCCCGACTTATTTTTTTCCTGATGGTGTCCATTTCAAAGAAACCTTGGGGATTCGGTCAGAGGACATTCCAAGCACATGGCCAAGCCATCGGAGGTGGTGACACTCAATTTCAAGGGCAATGATGTGGCTGCCAGCTCTTTCGTGCATGTCTTTGTTGATATATTAGGTCAGAATATTTCTCTCAGACATCCATTGTGGAAGGACTCCACCTTGCTCATGTCTGACTTGAATACGTCTCACCGGCACACAGAGCCATATAGAAGAACAGACTTGACATTGTTGTTAAAGAGTCTTATCTGTCTTCCAGCTGTACTGCTTAGACTTCTAGATGTGACGAAGTCGAGCGAATGTACAATGAGCTTTGCAGAGTTTTGCCCTCGATGTTTTTCTTGACTCCACTGTCTTTGCTGATGCCAGATCCTCAAGTCTCTACAGCTTCACCATTTACAGTAATGAATGCAGAAGGCATGGCATCGATATTGTGGGGTAGATGGAGGAATTTCAGAGTAAAGGTAGGATTGTATAATGTAGCATGGTCCGTGGATGAGTAAGAGACATCTCTATGTAAATTAAGTAGGGAAAACTGTGAGCTTAAGTTGTTACGTGTCACCACATGGGGATGGTGCTGTGTTAACTCGGTAGGGTTTAAGGCTAGTTTCTCCCAGTATGTGATTGCCCCGTGACATTTTCCTACGTTTTTGCATTTACAAAGCTGGCTATAAAAAGGAACCACATTCTTCCAACAACAACAACAACAACAACAGAGCTGAACGTTTCCGAGCAGGCAAAAACCCTGCCTTCCCACCGGCAGGCCACACCCCTGAGGTTGAGGATTGGTCAGTGTGACGTAAGAGGAAGGATGATGGTGTGGATACGGCGGTCAGAACACATAGGATCTCTCTGGCTTCTGGACACGGTCAAGAAGGCTGCACGATTTTCGTCGTTCATGCTGTGTGAATTTGCTCACATGCTGGAACAGGATGCTGGCCGCTGCCTGTTCAGCTGGGTCGTGAAGTTTGTATTCTTTGAGGAGAAGGTGCAAGAATAAAGAAGGGCAAGAGCAACAAGAATGTGCCAGAGACAAGAGGGCGGTTGGAATCAAAGCGTGAGGCTCTGGTTCCTCTCGACACGACAAAATATCAGCGTGATTCTCGTTGTTCATGCTGGAGCAACACGCTAGCCATTGACTGTTTGGCTGGGTCGTGAAGTTTGCATGCTTTGAGAATTGCAGGCTGAAAATATGGTTTTACCCTAAAAAAATTGCTGCAAAAGGTTTCTCAACGGTTTATTGTAGTATCAGGTGTGCTTAATAACATATCAAAAGTCAACCACAGTGTGACCACTGGAAAGGTCTAATTTTCAAGATGGCGTCCAAGATGGCCACCAAATCCTTAAAATACCTATACTCCTTCTTATGTACATTCCAGACAAGTATTGTGGGTGTCTAAACCACATGTTTTGGGGCCCGCAGGAATACATTTTGGCTTGTTCAATATGCAGTGACATATAATAATTGTGAAATCCAAGATACAATTTGCTTTGTGTACTATTTATGAACATTATTTATTAATTAATGACCTTCTGTTTTGCACCTTTTCAGCTGACCATGAGTGCAGCATCGTAACCAAGAGACTTGCCCCATCTGCCGTGAAGACTTAGGAGATGCTTCTCATGTGGTTGAAGTCGTCAGAAGGACTGATGGAATCAACAGTGCGAGTGTGCAAAGAGGGGATGACGTGTCGTTTCAGCGTGGAAAAATGTACCACTCAAATGTCGAAAGCGGTACATCATATCCAAAAGACATTGAAAGCAAAAAGGAAAGAAAGGTGAGCACCAAAGAGAAGTGCCAGAAGTATCATCCGGTCCTTTCAACAGCCAACGGATTGCCTTTTCTGTGGGTACGGTACACAGGAGGTGCAGGCTTTAGTTATGTAAAGACCGATACGTTCCGCGAAGACCATTCTTGAGTGTTTTGTACAGTCGTTCAGATGAATGGGCCTTCATGTGAAAGGCAGGATTGATATTATTGCTGTGATCTACCTGCTGCGGACTGTATTTACATCACTCATGCAGTGGTAATTTCCGGTGCTGGGCTTCGCACACCACTACAGTTCCAGAATGTCCCAGAGGCAAGCGCAGAAAGCTGGCCGGCCCAAAAACGGAAATCAGGAGCAGGCATTCATGATACGTTTGCTCTTACCTTGAGAATATATGAAGAACAGTTGACAATTTCACATTACGAGATAAAATGAAAATTTCTGACAAATACAGATTCCGTACCATTTGGAAATCAGTATCTCAAGGGAAAATTGAAAGAACAGTTTGGGGACAATGTTCATTTTGCTGAAGGGGAAGGCCTCCATGACATAGTAACAATGAGGGAAAACACATCACAGATACCGAGATCTTATTTCAAAACCCAAGCAAAGGACAAAGAATCACAGAAACAGGCGATCATTGAAACAGCGGAGTGACTCATTAAAAGTGATATCAAGTCCAATGTGCCGTCCCTTACAAATCAGTATCCAAGTGCAAAGTCGCTCAAGCTTGATTCTGCCCTTTCGTTTGTTCCTCACACTCTGCGGACATTGTTGAATGGTCTTTTCGTGGGTAAGGAGACAAGACGAAAGGTTGCAGGAATCGGACACGGAATTGTCCAGGCAGTTCGACCACGTGCCGTTGTCGCTCCCTTACAAGTTGGCCTTGCAGTGCAGGCACATCATTTGTATCAGTCACAATTCCTCGTGGATACCCTTCATGAAATGGGATTTAGTTCTTCTTATAAAGAAGTCATGTGTTTTGAAAAGAACGCAGCAGATTCAGTTGCTCCAGATATGTTAGCGGATGACATTGATTTGCTGGACATGGCACTTCTTTTCGCCGGGGACAATGTTGACCACAATATCTTTACTATCGATGGCAGGGGGACCTTCCACGGAATGGGGGTCATAGCAGCACTCACCGCAAAGTGAAAGAAGGATCGTGTCATTCCAAGGAGAAACGTTACCAACCTTGATTGTTCAGTGCAAAGTAAAATTCCAATAATCGAACATCGCTTCGCTAAACATGTGCGCCAAACCATCGTGTTTGAACAACTCCCGGCATTGGTCAACTATGATAGGACAATTGATGTACTGTGGGAGCTCTCACTAAACTTCAAACAGGAACCCGCTGTGGCAGGGAATGAGCATACATTTCATCAAGGATTAGAACACCAGCCAATCACGAATGTGTTCTTGCCAATTGATGACTTGTACTTGGGGACAAGACATGCATCTTCCATACTTGATTTTGTTTGCGATTCTAGCTATCAAACACGCATGCTCCGCCCATTATTACGTTCGATCAGCCCCTGTATTGGAAAGCTGCAGAGATCATCATGATGGCACCACAGAGTAGCCACTTGAAAAGCATGTCTTGATGCTTGGATGTTTTCACACATTCATGAACCTACTTGTGCAATAACACACTGATGGAAGGCACAGGACTCAGGAACATATGGAAGTTGTCTATGGTGGAAATGCCGTCCGCATATGATGACTGAAAATCAGTGCAAAGAGCTTTCCGTGGACATTTGCTGGTGGACAGATGTCTGCAATCACCTGGTGTTCGGATCTGCTGGAGGATAACCACAGTTCGAGTCATTGGTGGACAGCGGGAGAAACGCACTCATCGTTGGTGGCGAAAGAAATCGACTTTGGAGAGTGCTGTGGCATCGGATATGTTGATCCAAATCAAAGAAAAGATTGACACAAAGAAGGCAGAACTCAGCACAAGGTCAGAAACCAGTCAGCTGTGGATAAACTATCAGAGAATGCTGCAGCCTGCCCGAGCGGTGATCAAAGCGGATCGCACAGGATCTTGGATGATGCACGTGCGCACAGTGTCGGACTGCCTGCCAATATTTGCCGCCGCTGGGCACTACAACTATCTGAAATCTGCATATTTCTACATCCAAGAAATGTGCCAACTCGAGACCAGACATCCTGATGTATATGTCAAATTTTCCAGGGGTTTCCATGTGATCCGCCACAGCAACCAGTTCTGGGCAGGCCTTAGCTCTGACCTTGTCATCGAGCAGACATTTATGCGGTCCTTGAAGAGTAGTGGAGGCTTGACTTATGGACGTGGAATGACCGAAGAAATGCGCACGTTGTGGACCATGTCCACACCCATCACATCTGAGTACAACAACGCCATGCAGCAATTCAATGACCTCACCTACACGACCAGCGAGCAACACCGAGAATCAACAGAAGCAAGGATGAAATGAGATCACTCTGACCTGGAAAAGATCAAGGAAAAACTTTCCACTTGCACGCCATTTTCTCCAGACCCATCTCTGAGAAACAGCGTTACTGGTATAGTCGCCAAAGAGGATGTGAATGTGCATGAGTTTGAGACTGTTGGGAGTGAGATCGTTGAAAAAATGGTTGGAAAACCCGTTTTTTGGATCTCATTCAAACAAAGACTGGGCAAAAACCCTTGCAGACCAAAATTACTTGTCGCGGATGAATAATGAAGGAGTTAGGGGATTTTAAGGATTTGGTGGCCATCTTGGATGCCATCTTGAAAATTAGACCTTTCCAGTGGTCACACTGTGGTAGACTTTTGCTATGTTATTAAGCACACCTGATACTATAATAAACCGTTGAGAAACCTTTTGCAGCAATTTATTTTAGGGCAAGGTGGCTTTTTTTCACATATGCAACCAGCAAGAAGGAGAAAAGAAGAAGAGCACATCTCTTGGCCTTATCTCGGAGTCTCAGCAATCGCCTTGTAGTATGATCAAGGCCAAAGGCGGCGCCATTCGGTGTGTGTGGACCTGGAACTTAGAGGGAGCAGTGTGGCAATCTCAATCGTGAGAAGAAACTGTACGGCGGTTCATGGTTCCTGACGTAGAAGACAGTCCGTGCCACACCTCACGTATGTGAGTGCGGAGAGCGACTTCACGCCATTTTTGTGCGTTTCCCACACAATGGCTTCAAGGCTTGACGACTGAGGCTCCTAAAGGTCATCTCTGGACACACGGCTAAGTGCCAGCATAAATGGATTTTCATTTATTTTTATCTTTCCCCTTGTCTGTTTTGGTGACTGAATGGAGACATCTCAAATTAGGATTTGATTTTACTTCACTGTTCATTATTACCCTTTGATTCATGTTCATTAAACAATCGTTTGTTGAATTTACTTGTGTTTGTTTATTCGTTGTGGGTTTGAGTATAAACCCGTGCGCTTCTGTCTGGTACGCGCCTTCGCCACCCTCCATCCTGCATGCGCCATAATCTCCAAGAATTTCGGTTGTTCGCCTCCAAGTGAAAACCGTTCAGCTATCCGTTCAGGCTGGTGTTAACCTGACTGAACACAACTGGGTCAGGAGTGGGATTTAAGGCAGATGGAAACTGACCCAGAGAGAATGATCAAGTGTACACAGCAGAAAGAGGATTAGCAATGGCAACAGAGCAGCTTTTTAATGCGTGAACTGATGCCGTCTGGGCTTATCAGGACGCAGGGGGAGGGGGAGGGAGGAGAGGGGCCTGGACGTGGGGGATACGAGAGGCCGGAAGGGGGGGGGAGACGAGAGGGGCCGGGAAGGGGGGGGAGACGAGAGGGGCGACGAGAGGGCGGAAGGGGGGGAGAGGGACGGGACACGGGGGGGGGGGGGTGAGGGGCTTTTCTAACTTTTGAGTAGGCCTGCACCTTTGTTCATTCTGAGAAAAAAAGTTTCTCCAACTGGCAGAAGTAAAGTTCGAGAAGTTCTCATTTCGAGAACTCGAACCATCCCAAAGACGCATTTCAAAAGTGGAAAGATGTCGAAGCACAGTTTTGTTTGAAGTAACTGTTGTCAAAAGGGTGCAACATGAACTTGGAAAAAACAAGAGAGACAGTAGCGCAATAGTTTACAACATGTTCAGGAAGTGATACTATATTTGGGGAAACAAAACGATGCTTCTAAGACACACAGGGAATCACCTGTTTGGGAGAATGAAAATCTGGCAATTTCCCTGGTCTTGTGAAGCTTCTTGGGAATCATCAACCGAAACTTCAAAATCATCCAAAGAACATCTTGGACAACAAAGAGTAACTTACCTTTCTTCAGAATTTCGGGACAATGAACCTGCTGTCCTATTTTGTTTCGCTCCTCCATTAGTCTTGATTTCTGGATAAAAAAGAAAAGAAAAAAAAGAAAGTCATTGTTTGCTTCATCTCCAGCTGTGGGTTAGAAAAAAAAAATCAAACCTCAAAATTGTTATTCTTTTTCGAGAAAGTACCGATAAATCGTTAATAATGTATTAAAGGCTCAGTAATCTGAGCTTGATATAACCTGCTCGTCTCGATAAGAAAAACAAAGCAAAAATATAAAATAAAATAAATAGAAAGCATCTCAAAATGCAAACCCAGTCAACATCAGCTTTGTATTCAAACTAAAAAAACAGCTTTATAAAACAAGTAACATTTATCAATTAGTGTTGTCCATATTCTCATAAGGATTTGTTGAAAATTTGACGACGAAAGTTCAAATGGTAAATAAACACAGAGGCGATAAGAAAAAAATCCCCTCGATGTCTCACGCTGCGCAGCAGTGGATGGGTTAAAAAAAAAGGACTATGTGTACTTACTGTGACTTTGTCCTTTGACATTTTGACCCAATTATCAATTAGTCTTCTCCACACTCTCATCATCAAGGTTTGTTGAAAATTTGATGATTAAAAACTCAAATGGTAAAAAGGTTATGGCCTTCACGCACGTACAAGTGATTGCAAAACCTCTTCTCCCACCATGCGGGGACGGGCTAATAAACATTGCAGGAATGGAAAGAGCGAATCTGTCCGAAAAAAAGGGAACATGATGTTACATACATCATTGACATTGCGTTAAAGAAGCTTTCTACGGGATCAGGGCTGATAACACAAGGAGAAAGACACGAAGTCCGTGCCCCCAGAGGCCATATTGCCCTCAAAGCAAGGTTATGAATCATTGTCACGCAGGGAATGAGGTCTGGATCGACTCAATGAAAGCACGGTCATGTTTTCACCCGTATGTCTGTCTGAGAGCAGGATATCTCAAAAAGTTGTGGATGGATTCAGACGAAACTTGGTGGACAGGTTGGGTGTGTGACGAGGAATCGATTCGATCTCCGTGAAGATCTGAATGTTGATCCGAATCTGAGAAATGTTTTCATCAATTCTTCACCATTGAGAGATGGGGTGAGAAACGATATACAACATGATATTTCGAAACGTTCTGGAGTGGTTGGTTAGGTAACAAGAACAAGCCGATTCAATTTTGGTATCGGTCCAGGTCCTGATCCGGCTCATCAGTGGATACAAAACAAGCTGTTCAGCCTGGCGGAGGTATGCACTCCACCAAGTGCCGTTCTAGTTAAATATGCATTTACTTAAAATATTATTCAGTCGTGGTTAATTCACACATAAAACCAGCAATTCCGTATCCTCCTTAAAACGAGGTAAAGCAATGCCGGCCGATAAATCATTCACAAACAGTGTAGTCAGTGACCCCCCCTCCCAGTCAGTGCTGACCTCCTTTCCCACAATCATTAACCCCCCTCCCAGTCAGTACTGCACCTTTCTACCCTTTCCTAGAGGCAGTGACCCTTCTTCCACATCCACGTGGTCCAAGAAGCCACCTTGACGTGGTTCACGAGCACTTGTTTCCACGTAGATTTGTTGAAGATATGGACCCATTTGCCACACGTAGCAGCCTGTCCCACCCAGGCTTCCACGTGGCATCCAGATTGGACCCGGACTGTGCAGCTGTTACTCACGGGGTCACGTTTACTGTCTGGTGGAACATTTACTTAGCATCTCGTGGGTGTGCTCATGGTTTGAAAGCTATTCGCTTTGTAAAGCATCCATGGCCCTCTGATCGTGTTTGTGAGATGATATAAAACTTGGCTTCACGACATTCCAGCATCCCGTCGATAACAATGGAAATGAGACAATGTGATCAAAATTGCTTTGTGCCAGTCTCGTGGGCCTTTTCCCCCCAAAAATCCAATTTAGTGGGGCAACTTAGCTAAATATAGCATAACAATTGTGCATTTTGTGAGGAAAGCACCAAAATTTGGCACACTAGTAGCCTATCATATTATGAACAGATTTGGATATTGGGCCATCTCAAAATTTTGATGGCAGTGGAAAATGGCTGCCACAGCCATCAGCGGCTGAATTTGAGATGACCCAATATCCAAATCTGTTCATAATATGTTAGGCTACTAGTGTGCCAAATTTGGTGCTTTCCTCACAAAATGCACAATTGTTATGCTAAGTTGCCCCACTAATTCCAAATGTTGATGTTCCCAAAATCTAGGTGCTTATGGGAGAACTGAATAGAAGCAACAAATCAGCATGATCACAATGAAAAAAAATTAATGTTTTTAAAATGAAGCGATATTGGGAATAAACAATGAACTTGTGTGCGTTATGTTTTTACAATTATTTTTACATGAAGGGGGAGGGTGGGCTTAATTGGAACATGGGGTTCATTGAAACATTGCAGTTTTCGAAGAAACTAAGGATGATGATGTTTTGATGGTGCTGCCATGTAGAGCGGTCGATAATGACATTACCCTACCATCATATCATTTGGAGTTGTTTTTCGCAATTTTGAGCAAATGTTCTGTTATCTTAATGATGGTGTTAAAGGTCAGTACCTTTTATGTACAGTATTATAGATGCAGGTACTAAACCACAATACGAGGCAAAGTAGATCTTGTAACTAAAGCACTGTGTTGTGTATTGCACACAAGATCGTCACATGGCCATTGGGGGTTAGTTGGAACAGAAAGCGTGGGGTTAGTTGAAATATGTTACAACTAACCCCACGTCCGAGAAGTTGCCCATCAAAGTTTCTCAGACACTGCAGCCATAACGAGGCAAAACGCTGAGTATCCGACATTTTAATTCCGGCTTTGTGGCGGTACGAAGCATTGCTCGCAAATACTCGTCTTCCCGGTAAATTTGTCTGCCGACAGCCTCGAATAATCGTGTCAAAACTAATTGTAATCAACTTATCTATCTGAGAATAATTCATTATTCTGTGCTTTTAAGGCTTTACCTAAACTTCAGTCACACTAATAATTATTATTTGAGTGAATGAAGTTTAGGTTAAGCCTCTTAAACTGTGGTTGGTTACAACTTACCCAAAGGTGCATGCATGCAGCACGCACGCCCCCTAACCCCACCCAACCCCAAAAGCAATCATTTTTACCTCCACCACCGAAGGTAAAGGAGGTTATGTTTGTTTGTGTACAGGATATCTCAAAAGATTGCGAATGGATTTGGATGAAATTTGGTGGATAGGTTGGGTGTGTGAGAAGAAAGAATTGATTGACTCTTGGTGAAGATCCAAATCCGGATCTGGATCTGATTTTTTTAAAGTGATTCTTCACCATTGAGAGATTGGGCTAAAAACGATATAGCACGACATCTCAAAAAGTTGTGGACGGATTTGGACGAAACTTGGTGGGCAGGTTGGGTGTGTTGCAAGGACGAATTGATTCGATTTGAGTGGAGATCCGAATCCGGATCAGTCCACAACTCCAGATACGATAATTATTTAATTTTTAACGTGATTCTTCACCATTGAGAGACGGGGCAAAAAACGAAATAGCTCGACATTTCAAAAACATATTGGGCCCAATATGTTCTCGTGGATCAGGCATTTCGTGGCGGAGGTATGCACTCTTCCAAGTGCCCTTCTAGATTTCATATGTATTGAGGTGCGTATAACAGAAGTGGTCTCGGAATGTGGGATCACCCGATATTGCTGAGACCACAGCTGATGTTGACCACAGCATTGAACATGGAACAGGTTTGTACCATTCAGTTTTTTCCCATGGTGGATACTTCCATCCATCCATTGGGACCATACTCTGTACAGAGCGTTGGTGCTGCCAAAGCAGTCTCCTTGGCTATTGGGCACAATCCTGGACGGGTCGCCACTCTGACATGGGATACCAGCAAGCTGGGACTCATTTTGCCGACCTCGGAAGGATAACAGGTAGTCAACCCCAACTGGTATTAATTCAACAGTTGAGTGGGATTTCAACTCAGGATCCAAGGATCCCAAGCCCACCGCCCGAACCATTAAGCCAACACCAGGCATGAGAGTCCCTATCATTCTGTTTGAATTTGGCACTCCGTCTGTTTTCAAGACTCAAGAACATGCCTTTTTGACCGTGGGGATTTCTACAATAGGCATCAAATGTGTTGGAGAAGAAAGCTTTGGTTTGGGTGATTCACATAATATAATGGAGATGAAGGCAAATGTTCAGCTGATGGAAAAACCGTAATTCTGATCAAAGGTCACTTTCACGTGAAAACTTGTTCAATACGTCAGAGACATTGATTTGTCTTGATCATGACGTCATTTTTTTCATTATATGCAATATCTGCTTTTCATTCAGTTGGATTTTTGATTCAAGTTTGGTGAGCGAGTGGTGAAGCAAGGTGAGATGCCGTTGGAAATTGGCACGCAGATTTGAATGAAATATGGCGCGCCATGCGTGTGCTGTACAGTATCTATTGTGCTTCTGTCGATTCCCAGCCATGGGAGGCTGCTTGCTATTGTGTGCTCACACACACACACACATATATATATATATATATATATATATATATATATATATATTGTGGTGTGTTTGCTTGCTTGTTTGATTTGTCCCATGGCTAAAAGGAAAGGGTTGGAATAGAAATCAGAATAGAAGATAGAGATATAGTTAATAGACCCACACAACGCACTTCATCCCGTTAACCCACTCAGCATGAGGGGAAGATCTGACTGCACAAAGACTAACAAAATAACTGCCTGAGGATCACTATGCTGTGTGCCATTGCCTTAGAGGCATGTGGTTTTGTAGAACCGCAAAACACACACCACACACACTTTTATAGATAAATCGTATTCATCATCAATGCAATGCTTTTTATTAGTCCACTACTGGTTTCATTGGAGGGGACTAACTAAGTTTTTTGTCCTCAGTCTGTCCCACCTGTGGCTTTTCAGACTTCCCCCCCCCCCCCATACCCTTTAACATATTCAACTGAAACTTTACATAGCTTTATTATAATTCCAGAACAAGCTTGAGTTTCAGGGTGTTTTGTCACTTTTTTCAGTTATGCCCTTTTTAAACTTAGGAAAATATCACACATTATGCATGGGTCAGTTTTCAGCTGCCCCACCTCCACCCCACTGCTTTACACCAATTGGCTAGAGAGCTTACCTGACTCCACCCTCATAAAATCATGCACTACAATTGCACGAAGCATCACAGATCAGAAGGCCTCAGGCCCCAGGCCTGGGTATTAGTCCATAGCCCAGTGCAATTGGAATGATCCCAGGTATATAAACACGCTGTATTGTTACGAATCTGGAACCCATCGCACACAACAGCCAGTGTCCCTAGAGAACAGTTATATCAATAAGTCTGTGTTTCTAGTCAGGGTTCCTTCCCCTTTGTTTAATGGGTGAATAATTGTATGTGCGCTGTGAATTATTTTATAGTTAGACCTTTTGTTACATCAATTACTACAACAACATCCTCCTTCGTTTCTCATCCCACCATCATCCATCGGCACCATTAAACACGTGCGTGTCAGCACGCACATGGGCGGAGTTTCCTCGGCCACCAAAGCTCCGACTCCGCCCCAGAGAGATGGAATGTTCCC
>CM068957.1:15278275-15293835 GCA_035128595.1 Eptatretus atami
TAGACTAAAACAGATATGACTGCAAAAAATAAAAATAGAAGAAAAAAAACAGAAAAGGATAGAATGAAAATGGTAGAACTCAATTGGATGAGATGTTATCCTTCAATTGGTGGTAAGACTTGGGATTAGATGCCTCAAAGATAGTGTGCAGAGCTATACCTGCCCAACATGAGTCTCCTGCCATTCTGACCAAGCCATTCTCGTAGAAACAATGATCTTCCCACCTGCCAACACCTGCTCGTCGATCCTCACCAGCAGGAGTCCAGGTGCAGCATGTAGAAACGCATGCCTTTCCTTGCTATTGGAACTATGACTTCCTGCAATGGTTTCTCCACAAATCAGACCAAGTGAACCCAAGGAAGCAGAGACTTCTGGACAATTCTTTTGACTTGTGCCACACTCCTGTGTTTAACCACCACACCACGTTTGACACATAATTCATTATCAATCTGAGATTGCAAACTTGAACTTCCTTCATGGCAACCTTGGAGTGTCCCAGCACCCGAACTGATGAAACCTCTGTCCTCATATACAGTTTTATTTCTTACACTTTCGAGATGAGACTGTTGCGATTCAAGCCCACGCCATTTACAAGTAGACCCCTGCCTGCTGAGCTGGTATGCCTCACGAGAGGCAACTAGATCAACTGTGCATGTGAGCATTTTGCCATTAATCCTAGACATGTGGATCTCACAACTTTTGCGACAGTTCTGCATTGTTCTCTTAGACAGCTCAGAGCAAGTATCAATAAGATCATTCAAATTATCTTTAGCAACACCTATCTCACCGATTGTGCCATTGACATTCACAGTCTGGATCCCCACCTTCTTCCGCTTATGGTGGTTGTTTGGATATCTGCCATTATGCTGTATGGATGATGAAGTGGTCGGGTGTCCGGGTGATGCTTCTGCTTTAGCAAGCACCCGAGAATATGATATCATGGTGTCACAGGCAGTAATCATGTCACGGGTTGGCAAACAAGGACCTTCCTCAGCTTCGAGTGCATGCAGAGGTACAGTGCAGGCACGCAACGACGTTGTCGGCATGCCACGGTTAGAGCCAGCTTCAGCTGCACACGGAGGGGATGGTGAGCGGCCATCCGCATCAGCCTGACATCCAAGCAGTGCCTGCAGTTGTCTCTGTGCTGGCAAAGTTGCCTCTTTAAACTCCCTTGAGACATGCCGCTCAACTTCAGGGTCTTTGGGAAGAAAACAAATGTTGAGACGTTTCAAGAAATGATTTAAAAGTACAGAAATCTAAAACTAATAAGTAATAGCATTTAGCAATTAACTAAACCAACAGCCAGCATCACTGTATCTCTGGAGCCTGCCTTACCTTTAAACAGCAGAACAACTGGCTCCAGAAAGAGCTTTTCAGGTGAAATGCCAGGACTTCGCATCAGCGAAACACCACTGTATGTGCCAAACTGCGAGCACAGAGATGGCATGGTATAACAGGATGGTGTAGACGTACAAGCCATCCCACTTGTTGCAAAACTGTGTCGAGATAGAGTCGACTTCGATGTCCGTGAGCCTTCGGGAATGAGGTCTTGGCACGACTTGGATAAGCATCTTTGGCGCGGACGAGCGATGCAATCATCTGTTTGGACATAAGACAAATCAAAAAGCCTTTATACGAAGCAAAGTTGAAGGAGTCTTAAATGTAATTTCATGCACATGAGAAGTTGGGTTGATGACACTTTAAGGTCATGCACCTGAGCTAAGGAACTTGATGCCCAAATAATGTATAATCAAATGAAAATTGCCATCGTTCTTCAGCACTCACGTCGAAGGTGAACACATCTCTGCGCTTTCCGTCGAGTGCGAAAGGAACTACAGTTTCTGCCCAAATGTCTATCAGTCCCTTGGCAGTCATTATGTAGTCGACTCAAACGCCGGTCCGTCTCGCGGAGGCTGTAACCACCAGAAGGCTGGGATGAGGGAATTGCACCATCTTTGGGGCGAAATTTACCCCGACTTTGTCTGTAAGAAAACAATTCAACAGCTGCAGGGTTGGGCCTCACATTCATCCAAAAAGGGTTATAAACAGGGGTTCATATAATTTTTATTAAAATCAGGTTCTCCAACGAGTACCAGCAGAAATGGTTTGGTACTCACAAAAAAATTGTCAGCTTCGACTGTGCTCGTCTGCTTTCCCAAGCGCCATTCCGATTTTTAAAGCACCTCTCAGCTTTGTATGCATCTTACCCCTTTGCAAGTTCTCTCAGAACATCCGCTCCAGCCGACACTCGCAAGCCCATCTGTTTTTTTCCTTCTGGATGCTCCTGAACCTCTTCTTCCTCTTTGCTCATGTGTTCTCCATGGATCTTTTTTATTTTCTAATTTTATAAGTTATAAACTTACAATATAACTGGAAAAGTATATTGTTAGAATTTATAAACTTAATTTTGTGCACTTAAATTTTGAAATCGCAGTATATCAATTACCACTGAAGAATCTTACTTTCACTCGCTGAGAAAACCTTCCATCAAAAGCCTCTGTTGTGGTAGTATGCTTCTGAGCTTTCTTATAATCTTTGAAGTACGCATTAAGTTTTTTTTTTTAAACCGCACTCGAGTACCTGCGTACCAGTTATGTGAACCCCTGCTTATAAACATTCCATCATTAATGGCATTTATACAACCATTTTTCTTCCTGGACTAATTGGGTATGTAGTCCAGGCATTGGCATAGAACCCCATATACATTTCTGACCGCATAGACTTTGACAGTTGATTTGAGCATGGAATACCTCTAGCTTAAAGAATCTACTAGGTGGAATTCTGAAATTTGTAGCAAAATCCAGAAAACAGCCATTTTCCAAAATGGCCACCACCAGGTCAGCGCCAAAAAGAAATGCATACAACTTCTGATAAGAACGTAGTAGAAGGACGATTTTGGTGTCTATTATCTGGTTTTTATGTATGGCCGACAAAGTGGTGGCGTCAAATAGCATTTTAAGATGTTGCCCTGTTGCCAAAATCCAAGATGGCCACCCAAAATCCATCAAACATGAAAATGTGTATAACTTTTGATAGGAATGTAGTAGAAGGACGAATGTCGTGTCTATTATGGGGTTTTCAGGTATGTCGACACAGTGGTGGGTCCAAAGGCATTTTAGACGTTGCCCAGTTACCGAAATCCAAGATGGCCGCCACCAAAATCCATCAAACATGAAATGTGTATAACTTTTGATTTTGATGGGAACGTAGTAGAAGGACGATTTTGGTGTCTATTATGGAGTTTTAGGTATGCCCGACAGTCTTGGCGCCAAAAAAACATTTTGATGTTTCTCAGTTACCGAACACCAAGATGGCCACAAACTAAATTCGTCAAACATGAAAACGTGCATAACTTTTAAACAGAAATGGTGTTGGTGTGGCCATCTTGACAGTCCTAGGTAACAGTATTATATTTAACATTATCTAGTTTGCCAAAATCCAGCATGACCGCCAATCAAGTATGGCAAACAATCAAATCACTTAAATAAGATACACACAAAGTTTTATAGAAGCATGACAAACATTTATCGAGGGCTAGTACAGATTCTTAATATTTCATAACAATACTGACAAAAAACATTGCAGAATAATATTACACAGTACAGTCATTGCCTGTCGTGGTATGAATAAGAGTTCAAGCACAGAGAGTGGCAAGTTATGATATTGATAAACCAATTAGTTCTTACGTCCATCCTGACGTTGGATGAACAGGCAATATTTAGTGTACTGACCTATCTGCGCTACCAAGATGTCACTGACCTAATTGACTGACTACTTATTAGTGATTTTGACATGCTGATTCTTGTTGTTTGTGACAAAAGATCACAGTTTTGCCCAGCCTTTTTGCATGGGCAGCGCTTTGTTGTTACACTTGACCATGCATTTACAGATAACAAGCTTCCCATGGGGTAATGAATTGAGACATTTGGCAGGCAAGAGGATGTCATTATCCATTACCCAGCCGTAATTCGTCGGATCTGGAGCTGAATGGGGGTCACCAAGAAGGCACAGGACATTACGCACAACAAAAAGCTCTCTGGATATGGCCACGAATGACACTTGATGTGGGGGGTAGGGCTTCCAAGGGCTTCGGCGTCGTAGCTCGAATATGGCACTCCACTCGAAGCTGGTCGAAGGTCCGAGATTCTGGCTTGGACTTTGCACCAGCCCACACATGAACGAGATACTCCTCAGCCTTCTGCACGACCTCTTCAGTTAACTGATTTGACTCTGCAAAATCGGCAAGGAACTTCTGTGGTTCACATGAGAGAGACGCGTGTTTTGTGCCAACTTACTAAGCGAATCATCGCCAGTGAGGACATGCGCCTTCACTATGACCCTGCACAGTCCTCCCAACTTATCTGCGAGAACATGCAGTGGTATATAACGCCTATGCTCACCGGAGCCAAACTCTATCCAAACTCTTGAAGACCCTCTCTCGCATTTGAGAGATAAAGCGAAGTAAATACACTATTGTGTCAGTATCATTAGAGATCACGAGCAGCCCGACTACTCCCGCGATCCACCTCCCTTGCACAGTGAAGAACTAAGCGATCATCAGCTTCTCTTCCACACGACATGTCAAAGCCTCGATAGATTCACAGGTTTCGGCAGACGGTGGGGTTGACGATCTTCCTGCGCACAGCAACTGTGCTGGCACAACTTCCTCATCTGTGATGCATCCGCTGAGCACGACGGGCAGCTTGACTACCAGAGGAGTTGATGCCAGCTGGCGGGCAAGCTGCTGCAACTTGGTTTTATTGGACGGCGATGTCCAGAACTTCTCAAGTTGCTGTGGTATTGGGACATCTGCAGTGAGCTCAATGAGGTCAACAGACCACATCCGCCAGCACGACGGAACTTTCTCCAGCTTTAACGGATGACTCCAGGTAGCTGTCAAATACGACGTGGAGGCTGGTCCTGGAGCAAATTGAGCGGCCCGCAGATAGGACACAGCTAATTGCGCGATCGAATGTTCCAAAGGATGCTAAGTTTGGAAATGACCGAATTTTAGACATGAAGTCTAAAATAACGGATATGTCCCCCCCCCCCGGGAAAATACATGTCTTCAACCGTTAAATACTTCTCCAGATCAGCAATCAGTGCACTCTTGTCAGGTTTGGAGGGGAGGTCACCTTCAAATATTGTCGAAATGGGGATGATATCATGGCCATAGATAGAGTCGAGTGTCATGCCCCGCTCTTTCACGATCTCAGTCACGCTGAGCTGCCGCTATCATCTTGGGCGACACAGTTACAGGAGCTGTAGTCGTCGCAGAGGGTGGTTGTAGTCCATTTGCGGCAGGTTTCTTTTTGATATGGTGACCGATAATTTTTTTGTCTTCTCCAGGAACCGCTCTTTCCGAAATTCTTGTGACCAGTCGATCTCCGTTCTGTTGCACCTGAAGCAGCCGCACTGCCACTTCATCATCTGCCAACTGTTTGGTGATGAGGTTATGGAGCTTGATGCCTGGAGCCTCGATGATGTAATGATTGCCCTATCTCTCACAAAGTCCAGAAGCCTTGTCACGTTTTCGTTGAGCTGAGCAGCTTTGCGACCAGTGAGTTCATGATGAATCCTTGCTGATTCGCTGTGATTCATTGATACATCATTCATCATCTCCCTAAAATGTTAGAGACAAGCATAATTCGTGAAATATAAGCTGCCACTCAACAGTGATCGCCAGATTTCTTGTTTGGCCTACAATACCACCTTCACTCTTTGATGCTCTGTATCGATTGCTCCAGCTTCATATCTGGTGAAACGGCATTAAATAGCCAGCAGCTTCATCCTTCACGACGAACTGACCGCTCATGAAGCGCTGGAAGACCTCAGGATGAGTTGCCTCTAGGACGACCTTTATCGATTCTAGATAAAATGAGCCTAACGCATGTATTTAGACAGTCGCTCTCCAGAATATTGGAAGAGATTTTTCTACGGAGGCCATGTGTAGAGGGAAGTTTCCTTCTCGGTCTGATGCAACAGCATGCTTAATGTTTCTAGCTATCCGTTGAAACAGTTGCAAGTACTGGACATCTCAGACTTCGTACACACTCGTTGAGAAAGCACTCAAATTGATCAGATTCACCATTTACCACTTTTAGACAGTGTTAAATAAATACAATACTGGTATATTCATTGCAATGAACAATTGAACATCAGTTCTGATCACTCTTTCATGCATACCAGGAGCTCTAAGCAGTCGTCTTAGGCTGTGCAGCATCAGAATGCAGCAGCAACGACTGCACCTCGAACTGAAAATGTTTCCTTATTTCTCCACTAAGTTATTGATCGTCGATATAAAAATTGGGGCTGAGAGCTTTGTCTCCAAACTCTAACAAAAAAAGACGAAAAAGGCTACACTTTATCAAAAGGTATACACATTCCCATGATTTGGGTAACAGTAGGCTACTTTGGATTTCGGTAACTGGGCAACGTCTAAAGTGCTTTTGAACCACCACTGTGCGGGCATATTTGTAAGCCACATAAGACACACAAAATTGTCCTTCTACTACATTCCATTCAAAAGTTATACACATTTTCATGCTTTACAGATTTTGGGTGTCGGCCATCTTGGATTTCGGTAACTGGGCAACTTCTAAAATGCTTTTTGGACGCCACCATTGTGTCGGGCATACCTGAAAACCCCAGAATTGACACCACAACGTGCTTCTACTACATTCCTATCAAAAGTTATACAGATTTTCATGTTTATCGATTTTGGGTGGCGGCATCTTTGATTTCGGTAAATGGGCAACGTCTAAAATGCTTTTTGAGCCACCACTGTGTTGGGCATACCTAAAAACCCTATGATAGACACCAAATAGTCCTACTACGTTCCTATCAGAAGTTATATGCATTTCTTTTTGGCGCTGGCCTGATGGCGGCCATTTTGGAAAATGGCTGTTTTCGGATTTTGCTACAAATTTCAGAATTCCACCTAGTAGATTCTTGAAGCTAGAGGTATTCCATACTCAAATCAACTCTCAAAGTCTATGCGGTAGAAATTATCGGTTCTATGCCAGGGCCAGGACTAATGTACCAGATCGACTGATTGAACAAAGTAAACATGATAGAAAGCAGAGAGAAAGAGAAAGAGAGAGAAAAAGAAAAGAGAGAAGAAAAAGAGGAGAGAGAGAGAGAGAGAGAGAAAAAGAGAAGAGAAGAGAAAGGAAAGGAGAAAGAAAGGAAGAAAGAGAAGAAAGAAGAGAGAAGAAGAGAAAGAAAGAGAAGAAAGAGAAAGAAAGAGAAAGAAAGAGAAAGAAAGAGAAGAAAGAAGAAAGAGAAAGAAAGAGAAGAAAGAGAAAGAAAGGAAAGAAAGAGAAAGAAAGGAGAAGAAAGAGAAAGAAAGGAAGAAAGAGAAAGAAAGAGAAAGAGGAAGAAAGGAAGAAAGAAACGAAAGAAAGAGAAAGAAAGGAAGAAAGAGAAAGAAAGGAAGAAAGAAACACACAAACACACAGGGCTTTCAACAAATTACAGAAGGGAAGGGTCATGTTTAATCTGCTTCAACACAGCAGGACACCATCACAAAGCTGATTTATATTTATTTCACATGTTTATTTCAATAGGGATATGTCTATTTTTGGATGTCACCACACCTTCCTCAGTATTTTCTGGAAGCTTGGGAACTTATCCAGTTTATTACCGTACAAAATTGGTTTTAACTATCATGGCATTTTCGAGGAATGTAACCCCCGTGATATTTGAGGGTTTACTGCATACACCACAAAAATGACAAGGGGGAGGGTGGGGGAAGGAGGGTATATTTTATGGTGGTGGGTAGTGAGAGGGAAGGGGTGAAAATGTGGCATGACCATAAAGTTAACTCTGCCCATCACACAAAACCAAACAAGAACCCCAACAATGAGTGCGCTTTCCTCAGAATTAAGCAATTGAAGGCAGGCTAATCTGACAATCGATAAAGTTGCACATCGGAAGGACAAAAAGTTGGAAAAGTTCAGATTGCATATTGTAACAAAACTCACCTCTCACATGTGTAGCATTCACAGTTCTCATTGTTTTCACCAAAAAAACCATCTCCATAGTAACATGTCACCTCCTCTCCTGGACCCATGTCTCGAAGGACTTGAACGCAGGCAGAGTCACGCCCAGTGGACACAAACTGCAGATGATTGCAAGAAGACATGACATCAAAACAACACAACAATGTGGCTTTGGCATTCACAGCTCAAGAAATGGTTTCTTTTTTGTTTTAGTCAAAATGTAAACTGAAGACTAAAAAAGTAGAATGCAACAATATGACAACTATTTCAAGAAAAGGTCATAATACTTGGTGAGCAGCAAAGTATATTTGGAGGACATATCAGTCCTTGGAATAAAAATGGAGAGTGCAGCCTTTCCAAGGATATTTTAATTTAATATAAAGCCAGTATTACAACGCACCTTGCAACTTGGACGGCAATCTGGCAAGATGAAAAGAAAAAGAAAGAAAAGTTTTAAAACATTGCAAATCAATTTTGCAGGGATTAAAAAAAAATAAATAAAAAAAGACGTACAGAGACAACAATTAACGAGAGGCACAATGCTATTTAACTGCAGGAACTTATGGCCGGGTACCATCCTACACACACCCCCACCCCACCCACTTTTATACAACCACACTTCGATCGGACACCTGACCAAGGTCCTGTTTATCCAGAGAAAACATTAAATTTTTTCCTTCAATCCAATATAACCACCAAATCATGTGACATCACTTCTTCGTCATCACCTGCCTCTTCCCACCCCTACCCCTTCCCCCTCCCACCACAGTCCATCCGGACTCCCACCCAAGTCCAGCACGAAGAAGCAGCATGAGGAGAGGGAGAGAGAGAAGACGCAGAGGCAGCGCGAGGAGAGAGGGGGAAGAGAGGCAGCGCGAGGGAGAGAGGGGGAAGGGAGCAGTGCGAGGAAGAGAGAGGGGGAAGGGAGGCAGCGCGAGGGGAGAGAGGGGAAGGGGCAGCGCGAGGGGAGAGAGGGGGAAGGGAGCAGCGCGAGGGGAGAGGGGGAAGGAGAAGCGCGAGGGAGAGAGGGGAAGGGGGAGCGCGAGGGAGAGAGGGGGAAGGGAGGCAGCGCGAGGGGGAGAGGGGGAAGGGAGAGCGCGAGGGGAGAGGGAGGAGAGCGAGGGGAAGAGGGAAGGGAGGCAGCGCGAGGAGAGAGAGGGGAAGGGAGAGCGCAGGGGAGAGAGAGGGGGAAGGAGCGGCGCAGGGGGAGAGAGGGGAAAGGAGGCGCGCGAGGGGAGAGAGAGGGAAGGAGGCGGCCGAGGGGAGAGAGAGGGGGAAAGAGGCGGCGCGAGGGGAGAGAGAGGGGGAAAGGAGGCGGCGCGAGGGGAGAGAGAGGGGAAAGGAGGCGGCGCGAGGGGAGGAGAGAGGGAAAGGAGGCGCCGAGGGGGGAGAGAGAGGGGAAAGAGGCGGCGCGAGGGAGAGAGAGGGGGAAGGAGGCGGCGCGAGGGAAGAGGGGAAGAGCGGCGAGGGAGAGAGGAGGGAAAGGAGCGCGCGAGGGAGAGAGGGGGGAAAGGAGCGGCGCGGGGAGAGAGAGGGGGAAGGAGGCGGCGCGAGGGGAGAGAGAGGGGGAAAGGAGGCGGCGCGAGGGGAGAGAGGGGGAAAGGAGCGGCGCGAGGAGGAGAGAGAGGGGAAAGAGGGCGGTGAGGGAAGAGAGAGGGGAAAGGAGGCGCGAGGGGAGAGAGAGGGGGAAGGAGGCGGCGCAGGGGAGAGAGAGGGAAAGGAGGCGGCGCGAGGGAGAAGAGGGGGAAAGAGGGCGCGAGGGGAGAGAGAGGGAAGGGAGGGAGGCAGGGAGGGCAGCGAGGCAGCACGAGGGGAGCAGCGCCGAGGTAAGAGAGGGAAGGGAGCAGCACGAGGGAGAGAGAGAGAGAGGGAAGGGAGGCAGCGCGAGGGGGAGAGAGAGAGGAAGGGAGGCACGCGAGGAGAGAGAGAGAGGAAGGGAGGCAGCCGAGGGGAAGAAGAGAGAGAGAGGAAGGAGCAGCGCGAGGGAGAGAGAGAGAGAGAGAAGGGAGGCAGCGCGAGGGAGAGAGAGAGAGAGAGGGAAGGAGGCAGCGCGAGGGAGAGAAAGAGAGAGGGGAAGGGAGCACGCGAGGGGAGAGGAGAGAGAGAGAGGAAGGAGCAGCGCAAGGAGAGAGAGAGGGAAGGAAGGGATGGCGCGCGAGGGAGAGAGGAGAGGAAGGGAGGCAGCGCGAGGGAGAGAGAGAGAGAGGAGCAGCTGAGGGAGAGAGAGAGAGAGAGGAGGGAGCAGCGTGAGGGGGAGAGAGAGAGAGAGAGGAAGGAGCAGCGTGAGAGGAGGAATGGGAAAGCAGCTGAGAGGCAGCAATGGGAAAGCAGCGTGAGAGGAGGAATTGGAAAGCAACGTGAGAGGCGGAATTGAAAGCATCGAGAGAGCAATGGGAAGCAGCGTGAGAGGAGGCAATGGGAAAGCAGCGTAGAGAGGACAATGGAAAGCAGCATGAGAGAGGCAATGGGAAAGCAGCGTGGAGAGGAGGCAATGGGAAGCAGCGTGAGAGGCAGGCAATGGAAAGCAGCGAGAGAGGAGGAATGGGAAAGCACCGCGAGGGGAGGCAATGGGAAAGCAGAAGTGAGAGGGAGAATGGGAAGCAGTGCAGAGGAAGGGGAAGGCAGCGTGCCAGGGCATTACCAGGGCAATAAAACACGTCCAAACAGCAGCGTTTTCTTTATAACCGCCGTGTTCTACATAAAAGCAGGTGGCAGCATTTACAAATCAAAACTAATGCTATATCGTAAAGGCCTGCGTGCACCTGCAGTCCCCCCCATTCCTCCAACCTCCTCGGGGTCAATACTAAACGTACACCCACACCAGCAATTTACTCAACCTTTCACTCGCACACATGCACGGTTTCCCCACACTCGCACTGCATGGTGGCACGTCCGCGCGTGCCTTCAAGGCTTTGGCACTGCAGAAGTTCATGGTTTGCGAGACGGTCGCATAACCTCCTCCACAGCGCCACGGGTCCAAGTTCGAGTTCAGATCGCACGCCCACACGTAACCAAGAACAGGCACGCACATACCCCACGGAGTCATTTGTTCCCATTTCTACCACATCCATGTGTGCTGTCTACATACGTCTTCGCTTGCAGAAACTACAGACTATCAATATATTTGTAATGAAAGCACGCACAAAACTATGTAAAGCAAAAAAAAAAGAAAAGAAAAAAAAAGCGCCTCTTCACTTGCAACAACAAAAAAAGTTCCTCTTTGCTTGCAGAAACTACTGACTATTAATATATTGCAGTAACTTAGTATATTTATATTAATATTTTGTAATGAAAGCATGCACAAAACTATTGCAAAAGCAGGTTATGAAGCACGGCGTTTCACTTTCTGCCCATTCCACAATCTTTTCTTCACTCAATACAATTGTTCGAACAGAAGAAAAAGTTGAGTTTAACGCTTTGCTTAAATAAATAAGCCAAGTTGTTAAAAAAATCAATAAATAAAGAAACAAACAAACCGCTATTTTGGTAAAATTTTCAGATTTCACTGCAGATTTTGACACACATTTTGTTCACCAGATCCGATTCTCAAAACATTATTTCAATCATATACTTTAATTAGTCCATGAGAGTATATAGTGTTTCCAAATCGAGGCATGTTTGAATAGGCCGAGCCAAATGGCGAATTAGGACCCCCATCGAGTGTGAGCGGGCAGTCTGAGGGTGTCCAAGGTTGCGCCTGATAAAGGATATAATTAAATAAGGCTGTTAATCATCTTCAAAAGGGGTGTTTTAAATAACGCAAACACCCAATTTTAACTCTTGCACTTCCTTGGAGTTTTCTTCAGATGCATGCAAATTTTCAGGCTGCTAGGTTTTATTGTTTTGGAGTTATGGAGGAGACACACTGATCTCACACGTGCGTGCGTACACACCCTTTTATTAGTAAAGAGGATAGAAGATGTACATGAGGCCTTTAACCATACTGAATTATATGAAGAGAAAAATATGGCCACGATTTCTGGGTGGCTGGAGGGAAAGGCGTGGCCAAGCTAAAAGGCGGTGCTTGTGACGTTTGCAGAAAGGAGGGAAGGCGGGGCCTGCAGAATGGGCGGTGCTTATGATCCACCCACACATCGACACAAACAGCTCTATGCAGTGTATAAGATATGATTTCTTGGGAATGACAAAATAATTATTTCTCTGAAACCGAATAACCCATCAATACTGGACTTTGCAGTTGTGATGCACTACCCTTGCTGTATACATTTTATTTAACAATGACATCATCAGTTACATGGTTTGGCAGCCACATTGGTTTCACAGAAAAAAAAAATTGGAAACCGTTTTAGCTATGGATTTTAAACTTTGCAGTTATGATCCGCTCCCGTTGCTCCATGCAATGTGATGCGATTCATATTGATGCGTTACGCCATTGCAGAGAAAACGGGTTTGAAAGTTTCGGTTTTCAAACGAACATGGCTGTCACAAAAAAAAAAAATTTGCGCTCTGCCCATGATTGGGTGAAAGATCACGTGTGTGAAGTTTCGTCTTGATCGGATAAGGTTCATTTTTCTATCCAATATGGCTGCCACACCACGTGACCTATGATATCATTTTCACAGATGATATCATGGTGGTAGATGATATTTGCCAAATTTCACTTTGATTGGATAAGCGGTTCCCTATCAAAACAAAATTTTATTAATAGTGTTGAAACTCTTGCAATCACTCAACTTCAGATGTGCATGTGTCTCGGCATGGCGGTTGGCAGGGGTAAATGGCAAAGAAAAGCCAAAAATGTGGGGGGAGGGGGGCAGGGGTAAATGGCAAAGAAAAGCCAAAATGGTGGGGGGGGGGGCAATTGAGTCTGGGGTTGACGGTGTACGGAATAAAGTTTATGGTTCAGGAAAAATTGCAAAATAAATCACGATAGTCGTTGAAAGAAGTGAAGAAGAAGCCAAGTGAAAACGCAAGTACAGATGTCACGTGCCATGGTTAATGAAGGCGGCTGGCCCGAGCCAGAGTTGCGCACAGTGTTTGCGTGTAGAGTACATGACGCTGAAATCGTTCTGTCCATGCCGGAGAATCGAGCTTTCTTCTTCTGGGGACATTTCTGCAATGCAGCCGACCAGAAACTGCATCTTCTCGTTCTTTTTCCTGCCACAGACAAGGGACAACCTCAGGAAGTGACTTTTGGCAAGCATAAAACAACCATAAAAGCCCCAATTCCCACACATGTAAAGTTGTAATTCTGTGTCACATAAATACAATGTTCAATGGTACCATTGCCTTGTAACAAGCACTTTGGCTCCATTCTTCTCAGATGAGTAGCGGTTGCAGGGTCGTATCTCGAACCCGCTCGCATCGGTGAAAATGCGAAGGTAGCGAAGAACCTAAGGAATGAACAGAACTTCAATCAATTCCGATGCCGAGACATTTTATACATATTCAGACAATACTCGTTCCGCTCAGAACACACACGTGTTCTTTGAAGACTTTTTCCTGGAGTTTTGACTTGCGAAGAAGGTGCTTGTGTAACGTATGGTGGGCTGTGAGGGCCAAGAAGGCATCATCCAGGTCTCCACTTGCCTGCAGGCGTTCTAAAATTTTCCGTAGAACCTCTTTTCGGATGTTGACAGAGCGAAACCTTTTGAACACGGATAATCAAGCAGAGGGCAGTCTTAGATTTATACCATCACAGTAAGCTAACTCTTCCAACAACATTTTGTTATCTACGTCAACGTGTTATTCCCACCAGATTACCATAAATGTACTTGCTTCACGAAAAGATGAGTGCCTTGCCACTAAAGCAATGTACCAGTTACTTCTCATTTATAAGGCTGGCTCAAAATAATTGGGATTCCCCTGTTTGGTGATAAAGACAAGGTAAAGGCTCATCATTGGTGATATACTGAGATGAGGACATGCTTACAAAGGAATGTTTAACTACATGTGTTAGACTTCTCATTCCGTTTTACCTCAAGTAGGAAAAATACCGTGTATTCATCTTATGAGTCTGGAAGCCAAGAAAAGGATCAAGCACGAGGCTGGTGGCGATGTCGTCGTTGTCGCACAGATTCCGTGCAGCCATTTCTTCTGAGGGACAAGTCTCCAGCATCAGTACAAATTGGTCCACCTGCAACACCCCGTGCTCGATTTACTGTCATTTTCGATCCAATGCGTTATTGTATTGCTCACCCTTCATGGAGCCTTGTGGAAAATGGACACAGCTCACAAAAGTTTTGCAGTTGTAATTTTATCTGGAAATTTAATTTACGATTACAGATCTCAGAGGTGAGCAAACCACAAATTCAGTTACACTTTAGGACTGGATGTGATCGTGCATTCGTTTGTTCGTGTTCAACACGTGACTGCCGATTCGCATCATTGAGAATGAGCATGATGGTACTGCCGACGTGGATTAGGACAGGAATTTTAGACTCTGTCCAGGGTGCTGGCGATAACTGACAAACTCTAGGTGAAGGACACTGTGGGATCTTTGACATCCAACAACAAATGTCAACAGACAGGGAATCCAGCTTTATATCGATCAGACACTTTGATACACAAATATGAAAAAAACAAAAACAATAATAAGTGTGTGTGTGCATGTTACATCTCAGAACTCAGAACAGACAATTATCACAAGTTACAAGAGAAACTAGAGAGTTCATAGAACACTTTAACCTATGCAGTCTTGGGAAGAGTTTTTTTTATTTTTTTTTCCAACTCTTGCTTTGCCTTTCGAGCACAGATCGACATAATACCTTTGTTCATGAATTTGAATGACGGGTGGAATGGCAACCATAGGAAGTCCAGAGCTGAACCTTCTGCCAAAGCCACCCTCACAATGCGCAGTAATTTGGTTTCAACTCTTGCTTTGCCTTTCCGAGCAAAGTAATTCGATTGGTTGAGACGGCGTAAAATCTTGGCCAAGTAAGTGCAAAACTGAACGTTTTTGTAAGTGCAAACAAAGGCGATTTGTGTTCTCACAAATATTTAATTTAATTGAAATAAAATAAAACTTAAAGGCTGCAGGAGGGGAGGGGGGGTAAAACAAACAAAAAACCCCCACATTTCTTCAGAAGTTTCCCACCACTGATGCACCCCACCTTATTTAGCACGTTACATTAGTTATTCGTGCCTGTTGTCTGTGTCCTTTATGACGTCCCTAAAAACAGTGAGTTTCCTGTTAGGAATGATGGGAGCTTGCTCGGGGCAAGATTCTGTACAATTTGCCAAATTCATAGCCAAAGTACTGATAAACTGCAGGTTCATGTTCCGATTTGTGTTCAAAATATAAAATTCAAAAGAAATCAAGTAGTTCCTCGAAGCGATCATGGATTGAAGTCTGTGGTCAGACAGAGTGAGCCAAATCCTTAACTCCACTTCACGCACGGGGTAATCATCAGAACAGTGGGCACAGAATGTACCAATAGATCGAAACAGCTAATCAGACGCATGCCAACATCGGAAGCTTTAGTTAGCATATTAAAAGTGTTCTTACAGGTCACAGATACAATATCAACAGTAAAACATTGATGGAGCATTTAAGCAAATATATTTGAACATATTGTCGCGGGGGTGGCCCGCCCA
>CM068957.1:15308354-15329237 GCA_035128595.1 Eptatretus atami
ATTTAAAAAAAAAAAAAATCTCGGATTCGGATCTTCACCAAAATTGAATCCGTTCGTCCTCGTCGCACACCCAACCTGTCCACCAAGATTTGTCCGAATCCGTCCATAACTTTTTGAGATATCGTGCACACAAACAAAAGACAAAGAGACAGACATCCAGATGTGAAAACACACATAACCCCCTTCCACCAAAGGTGGCAGGAGGTAATGATATCATGAAATGTGCAATGAGGATTGCAATTACACAAATCACTCTATCAAGGAAGGTAAAAATGCTTAAGTTAAGGCTACAAGTATAATTTACATCTCTGTTGAACAAATGTGTGGACACAGCTGAGGTGGGGGATCCACTGATGTGCACCCACAGTTGAGGTTGTGGACCCACTGCTTGGACAGGTTTTGGGATGAAAGGGTCAAAACCTCTATTTATATGAAAAATGAAACCAAGCTGATGATTCAGGTAGTAAGCAATTGACCTATCTTACAAGTTTTCCAAGCTCTACTTTTGGTAAATAACTATTGAGAGGTTTGTGATTAGGGGAGGGGGAGATGAGAGAAGTTGAGTACAGGGTGTTGTGGAATTAGTGTCACTTACAAGATCCTTTAAATGGTAATTTGTTGCATTCGGGATAGCTGTTACTGTTCAATAAATGATTGTAATTCTTTTGAGGAGCTTATTAAAACCAATGAACAACTGTGCAATGCACGGGGAAAAGGAAGGAAAGGAAAAGGGGAGGGGAAAGGAAGGGAAGAAAGGAAAAGGAAAGAAGGGAGGGAAAGGAGGGAAGGAAAAGGAAAGAAAGAAGGGAGGGGAAGGAAGGGGAAAGGAAAAAGGAAAAGGAAAAGAAGGGGAGGGAAAAGGAAGGGAAAGAAAAGGAAAAAGGAAAAAAGGAAAGAAGGGAGGGGGAAGGAAGGGGAAAAGGAAAAAGGAAAAAGGAAAAGGAAAGAAGGGAGGGAAAGGAAGGAAAGGAAAAGGAAAAAGGGAAAAGGGAAAGAAGGGGAGGGGAAGAAGGAGAAAGGAAAAAGGAAAAAAAGGAAAGAAGGGGAGGGGGAAGGAAGGGGAAAAGGAAAAGGAAAGGAAAAGGAAAGAAGGGGAGGGAAAGGAGGGAAGGAAAAAGGAAAAAGGAAAAAGGAAAGAAGGGAGGGAAAGGAAGGGGGAAAAGGAAAAAGGAAAAGGAAAGAAGGGGAGGGGGAAAGGAAAAGGGGGAAAAGGAAAAAGGAAAAGGAAAGAAGGGAGGGGGAAAAGGAAGGGGAAAAGGAAAAAAGGAAAAAGGAAAGAAGGGAGGGGAAAGGAAGGGGAAAGGAAAAGGAAAAAGGAAAGAAGGGGAGGGGAAAGGAAGGGAAAAGAAAAAAGAAAAGGAAAGAAGGGGAGGGGGAAAGGAAGGGGAAAAAGGAAAAAGGAAAAAGGAAAGAGGGGAGGGGGAAAGAGGGGAAAGGAAAAAAGGAAAAGGAAGAAGGAAAGGGGGAAAGAGGAGGGGAAAGAAAGGAAAAAGGAAAGAAGGGGAGGGGGAAAGGAGGGGAAAAGGAAAAAGGAAAAGGAAAGAAGGGAGGGGGAAAGGAAGGGAAAAGGAAAAGGAAAAGGAAAGAAGGGAGGGGGAAGGAAGGGGAAAAGGAAAAAGGAAAAAGGAAAGAAGGGGAGGGGGAGGAAGGGGAAAAGAAAAAGGAAAAGAAAAGGGGAGGGGAAGAAGGGAGGGGAAAAGAGGGAGGAAAAGAAAGGGGAGGGAAAGAAGGGGAGGAAGAAGGGAGGGGAGAAGGGAGGGGAAAGAAGGGGAGGGAAAGAAGGGAGGAAGGGGAGGGAAGAAGGGAGGGGAAGAAGGGAGGGAAGAAGGGAGGGAAAGAAGGGAGGGAAAGAAGGGGAGGGAAAGAAGGGGAGGGAAGAAGGGAGGGAAAAGAAGGGGAGGGAAAGAAGGGGAGGGGAAAGAGGGAGGGGAAGAAGGGAGGGGAAAGAGGGGAGGGAAAGGAGGGAAGAAGGGAGGGGAAAGAAGGGGAGGGGAAGAAGGGGAGGGGAAGAAGGGGAGGGAAAGAAAGGGGAGGGGAAAGAAGGGGAGGGGGAAAGAAGGGAGGGAAAGAAGAAAAAAGATCCACATCACCAAAACGCCTTCTTGGTCTTCCGTTTTATCATGATTCGCACGTGGATTCTCTTGTATACCTGATACGTTTTAATAACAACTGTAATATAACAAAAGGTTATTGAACTTAAAAAAAAAAAAAGAATCACAATTCACGATGTCGAACGATGCTCAAATAAATTAAACTCGCTGTGCCAACAGCGCCTGATGTGATGACCTTGGGCTTGACCACCAAAAAATATCAATCCGAAACAGCTGTATCCACATTTCCGGTTTATAGGCGGTTTCTTCTTCTTCTTCTTCTTCTTCTTCGGCAATGCATCAGGTGCGCAATTTGAGGTTTTTTGTAAAAGTGTGCACGTTGGTTTATCAATCACGACATTCGTGTGCAGAACAGCAAAAGGACACGCTCGAAAAGGTCAAGTGAAAGCTTTGAAGCAAAGAGAAGAGGAAACTCCCTCAAAACGTCCAGGTGTTGCTACTCCTCTGCGGGGGTGAGGGAGATGGGGGGGTGGTGAGGAGGAATGGGGGGGGGTGGTGAGGGAGGAGGATGGGGGGGGTGTGAGGGAGGAGGATGGGGGGGTGTGGGGGAGGAGGGGGTGGTGAGGAGAGGAGGGGTGGTGAGGGAGGAGGATGGGGGGTGGTGAGGAGGAGGATGGGGGGGTGGTGAGGGAGGAGGATGGGGGGGTGGTGAGGGAGGAGGATGGGGGGGTGGTGAGGGAGGAGGATGGGGGGTGGTGAGGGAGGAGGATGGGGGGTGGTGAGGGAGGAGGGATGGGGGGTGGTAGGGAGGAGGAGGATGGGGGGTGGTGAGGAGGAGGAGGATGGGGGGTGAGGGAGGAGGATGGGGGGGTGAGGAGGAGGAGGGGGGGTGAGGGAGGAGGGGGAATAGGGGGTGAGGGAGGAGGATGGGGCGGTGAGGGAGGAGGAGGGTGAGGGAGAGGAGGGGGGGATTCTTCCCGCGAATGCACGTGAAGTCCGAACGTTCCTGTTTCGAGCGCCGATTCGCGATGAACTCCATTTAAAGAACTAACCGAACAGGTACTCGTTCTGGTTCACACAAACACAGGTGATTCCGGACGCGCGCGGTCCCGACCCTCCACAAGGACAGGGGAGCCCGTAGTCACCAGAGATAAACGAACTAACCGTTGTCGTTTGACACTGCGATGAACGTCCATCGTTTCCACGATCGTCCCACATGAGGCCGCTACGATGACAAACGGCCAGGAAGATGTCGCCCAAGGAAATCCCGATCTGGGCCGCCCGGACCACCGAGGCCTAGCTCGCCGTGGCGGATGTGCACACGAAGTGCGGCGGCGTCGTCCGGCACGTTCCCGAGATCCCGGTCTCGAGCCCCGTTACCAAGGCGATGAGCCCGGGCTCGAGCGGCCCGGCCGGTTGAACGCGCGCTAAACGGGCACAGCGGTCGTGGCTCATCGGTCCATGAGGGTATTTACACGTTCTCGCCCAATCAAAAGGCGAAAATCTTGAGCAGCCGTTGATTTCTAACTGAAGGACGCGCGGACAACGGTAATTTTATTAACACGCTTTATTCATTCCTCATTCATTCCCTAATTTCATTCCCTCTTTTTTTTCCAGAAGCTGGTTAATATCTGCACCTGAGCAAGTCTCCACATCTATAAAAAATATTTTAAAAAATAAAAATTAAAACCAGCGCCTTCTGATGAACGTGTTCAGGCTTTTCGATTTATTACGTACGCATGGTTGGGGGAAGGGAAGTGCCCGGAGTGGCGAAAGTCTCAAAGGAAACGATGAGAGGAGAATCCTGGCCAAACGTCAAAAATAACAACACATGACAAAAAGTACGGGGAGACTGATCTCCGAGTTCAGGCACATTGACACCCGGTGTTCAATCAAGGCGATGAATCAATGTCGTGTGGTAATGATGTGGGGAAATAGTCTTAGTCTTGTTGATAATAGTTCTGTCATAACTTTCAAGTTCCATCTTTGTGTTGTATTCTCACGGAACGATGTTTTTTTACCCTCAATTCCAGACCTTTGGCGCTGTAATAGTGTTAGTTTTAATGGAGGTTCACAATGATATTTACAATGTTATGCTTGGTGTTTCAAAGTGCTTCCTGTGAAAGGTAAAGGATTAACGAATCGAGCAGGATGTGTATTTTTACCTCCAGTCCGGTTGCCGCTGCCTGACGAACGTTCCGGGAAATCGAAACGGAACGAACCCGCCTCCTCCGTGTCGTCAATGCGCGGAGCTGGGTCCGTGATGGCCGAAGGGTGAGAGCGGCGAATTGAGCAAAGCCGCGGCGACCATGGCTCGGCTCGTGGATTACTTTGCTGTGGTGGGTTTCGAACATCGACGTGAGGCAACAGGTAACTCGTTCGTTCAATGATTGGTCATGAATCTACACGGAGCGGGTCAAAACGTTAAAAAAAAAATTCGTTATTCTACCATGAGGGATCAATGTACATTTCATGAAAAGTGTATGGTCACCGCCGTGCCGCACGTCGGCCCCCTCATCTCGCGTCCGCACGTCGGCCCTATCTCGCACGTCGCGTCCGGCCCCCTCATCTCGCCGTGCCGCACGTCGGCCCCCTCATCTCGCCGTGCCGCACGTCGGCCCCTCATCTCGCCGTGCCGCACGTCGGCCCCCTCATCTCGCCGTGCCGCACGTCGCCCCTATCTCGCGTGCCGCACGTCGGCCCCCCTCATCTGCGCCGTGCCGCACGTCGGCCCCCCTCATCTCGCCGTGCCGCCGTCGGCCCCCCTTCATCTCGCCGTGCCGCACGTCGGCCCCCCTCATCTCGCCGTGCCGCACGTCGGCCCCCCTCATCTCGCCGTGCCGCACGTCGGCCCCCTCATCTCGCCGTGCCGCACGTCGGCCCCCCTCATCTCGCCGTGCGCACGTCGGCCCCCCTATCTCGCCGTGCCGCACGTCGGCCCCCCTCATGCCTGCGCCGTGCCGCACGTCGGCCCCCCTCATCTCGCCCGTGCCGCACGTCGCCCCCCTATCTCCCGTGCCGCACGTCGGCCCCCTCATCTCGCCGTGCCCACGTCGCCCCCCTCATCTCGCCGTGCCGCACGTCGCGCCCCCTCATCTCGCCGTGCCGCACGTCGGCCCCCCTCATCTCGCCGTGCCGCACGTCGGCCCCCCTCATCTCCCCGCCGTGCCGCACGTCGGCCCCCCTCATCTCGCCGTGCCGCACCGTCGCCCCCCTCATCTCGCCGTGCCGCACGTCGGCCCCCTCATCTCGCCGTGCGCACGTCGGCCCCCTCATCTCGCCGTGCCGCACGTCGGGCCCCTCATCTCGCCGATGCCGCACGTCGGCCCCCCTCATCTCGCCGTGCCGCACGTCGGGTCCCCTCATCTCGCCGTGCCGCACGTCGGCCCCCCTCATCTCGCCGTGCCGCACGTCGGCCCCCCTCATCTCCCGTGCCGCACGTCGGCCCCCCTCATCTCGCCGTGCCGCACGTCGGCCCCCCTCATCTCGCCTGCCGCACGTCGGCCCCCCTCATCTCGCCGTGCCGCACGTCGGCCCCTCATCTCGCGGTCCGCACGTCGGCCCCCCTCATCTCGCCGTGCCGCACTCGGCCCCCTCATCTCGCCGTGCCGCACGTCGGCCCTCATCTCGCCGTGCGCACGTCAGGCCCCCCTCATCTCGCCGTGCCGCACGTCGCCCCCCTCATCTCGCCGTGCCGCACGTCGGCCCCCCCTCATCTCGCCGCTGCCGCACGCTCCCCCTCATCTCGCCGTGCCGCACCGTCGGTCCCCCTCACTCCTCGCCGTGCCGCACGTCGGCCCCCCTCATCTCGCCGTGCCGCACGTCGGCCCCTCATCTCGCCGTGCCGCACGTCGGCCCCCCTCATCGCGCGTGCGCACGTCGGCCCCCCCTATCTCGCCGTGCCGCACGTCGGCCCCCCTCATCTCGCCGTGCCGCACGTCGGCCCCCCTCACTCGCCGTGCCGCACGCGGCCGCCCCCCCTCATCTCGCCGTGCCGCACTCGGCCCCCCCCATCTCGCCGTGCCGCACGTCCCCCCCCAACCCGCCGTTGCTGCGCGTCTGCCCTCCCCCACCTCGCCATGCCACGCATCGGCCCCCCTTCACCTCGCCATGCCGCGCGTCGCCCCCCCCCCCCCACCTCGCCGTGCCATGCGTTGGCGCACGGTATACAACGATAATACAGCACATATCTCAAAAAAGTTATGGACGGATACCGCATAAAACTTGGTAGACAGGTGGTGGTGTGACAAGGGACTAAACTGATTCGATTTTGGTGAAGTTCTGAATCCAGATCTGGATACAAGAGTTATTTTATTTTTTTTACCTGATTCTTCACCGTTTAGAGATAGGGCCAAATAACGATTCACAGTCCAAAGAAATGTCGAGGGGGAAAGAGCAATTTATGATGCATTTGGAAGAGAAGCAAGGCAGTGGTATTTTATACAATTGTTACCGCATGCAATGGTCTTCCAGGGCAGGAAGTAGCATCTGGGGCAGTTGATTTGTTTCAATATGTATACAGAAGTAACGGGCGTAGAGGAGTAAACAGACGTCGCCTGGAATATAACAATAGAAGGAACTTAAATGCAGGAGAAGGGCATTACGTCCATCAAAGCCCATGCTTTGATTGCCAACATATGGTAGTTTGGCTGTGCTCTGTCCTTTTAAAATTCTGAGCGTCAATGAAGGATGCAGCACGTAATATTTTTCGTCTTTCGTTTGACTCGAATCTCAGACCTTCAAGACTCAGAGTTGATGTTGCAGACTGTTGCACCGCCAAGCCTGATGTAAAATGGTCGGTCCTGTACCTCCTTAAGATTAACCATGTATGATTAAGTTGTATATGTCCAAATTTTTGTTTGTTTGTTTGTTTTGTCTGTACATTATATCATGTCAAGTGAGAATGTGTATATTATATTTGATTATTAATGTTATTGTTGTGCACCATGCTGTATTCAGAGCGTCTATTCTGCTGAGGGAGTGGCACTCACTTCGATGTACATCTCGCATTTCTCTACATTTCCGTTTTGCTTCTTTTTAAAGGGTGAAGGGTTGCAGTTTCTCAACCTGTAATATTGGTCACGTGCTTTTATGCCACCCTCACATGGCACATGTTGTGACTCTGGACTGCCTTCATGTTTCCTCTTTCCCATGAATAATTATTTGGCCATAAATATGCAGATGGAGGAAGGAAGGGGTGGTGCATTGGCGGAACTAACCTTGCTCTGTGGGTTCTTTCTCAATTTGTACTTTTAAACAACTTTTTTTATTTTTTTTGTCATCTGCACCCACCTTCTTCCATTTGATAAATGGAAAGGCTGTATCTGTATTGTTGCGATTATTACACGAGGTAATTACATAACGTGAAAACCTCTCAATCAGATGTTCTGCACATCACTCGTACCAAAAAGGCGCTTCGAAATAATGCTGGAAGAATCATTGAACAATTACATCATCACACCATTTGAAAGCCTTTATCCCTGAGCAGGGGTCAGCTTTTTGCGGGCTCCAACCATGGTACCCTTTCTTGGGGCAATGTTTTTACGGCCAGATGCCCTTTCTGACGCCAACCCTTTCGTCACTTCGACCCTGCAGGGATAATTACCAGTATACTGGTGCTCAATTTGCCGACCTTCGGAAGGATGACAGGCTGAGTCACCCCCCTGATGCTAACTCAGCAGCCAGCGGGCTCAAACTCAGAACCCAAGGATCCCAAGCCACCAGCAAAACCAATGAGCCACACAGGCTCATAATCTTTGAACAATTACATTGTCAATCTGCATGTTCAGTATTTAATGGCGGTGAGTGTGTGGAAATATACAGGTAATGGATAAAAACAAAATAGGACCGCCTGTCTGAAGCTCACGTGGATCAGGAGCAGCAACCACTCACCCCCCCCCCCTGCGTCCATCAAGGTGAAAAAGGTTGTGGTCAAGTTTCATCAAAATTTGTGTGTAGTTGGAGAAGAGAGCAAATACCTATTTTGTGGGGTTCAACTCCCACCCCTCATAGACCCTTAATCAGTGCAGATTTTGATGCGGTCGATACACTTTGGTACATTACGGGTGATGAAGGTTGTCGTAAGTTTCTTCAAAATTGTGTGTGTAGTTTTGGAGAGAGAGAAAATACCTGGTTTGGGGAGGGGGGGAGGGTGTCAACCCCCCCCCCCCCATAGATCCCCTTGAGTGCAGATTTTGATGCAGAAATACACCTTCGTTCGGCATCAGATTTGAAGCTTGTGGCCAAGTCATTCAAAAACGTGTGTTTGGTTCAAGCGATAATGATTGCCGTGTTTACTCACTGACTCACTCTCTCCATGACTCACTCTCTCACTGACTTACTGACTCACTCACTCTCACTGACTGACATCATCTCTCACTGACTGACTCACTCTCTCACTGACTGACTCACTCTCTCACTGACTGACTCACTCTTACTACGACTCTCTCACTGACTGACTCATCCTCTCTCTCTCACTGACTGACTCACTCTCTCACTGACTGACTCACTCTCTCACTGACTGACTCACTCTCTCACTGACTGACTCACTCTCTCACTGACTGACTCACCTCTCACTGACTGACTCACTCTCTCACTGACGACTCACTCTCTCACTACTGACTCACTCTCTCACTGACTCACTCTCACTGACTCACTCTCTCACTGACTCACTATCTCACTCTCTCACTCTCTCACGACTCACTGACTCACTCACTCTATCACTGACTCACTCACTCTATCACCGACTCACTCACTCTATCACCGACTCACTCACTCTATCACCGACTCACTCACTCTATCACCGAGCTCACTCACTCTATCACCGACACACTCACTCTATCACCGACTCACTCACTCTATCACCGACTCACTCACTCTATCACCGACTCACTCACTCTCTTACTCACCGACTCACTCACTCTTTACTCACCGCTCACTCACTCTCTTACTCACCGACTCTCACTCACTCACACTCACTCTCTCACTCACCACTCACTCTCTCACTCACTCTCACTCATCTACTCCATCCCACTCTCTCACTCTCTCACTCTCTCACTCTCTCACTCTCTCTCTCTCTCTCTGACTCACTCTCTCACTGACTCATCTCTCATCTCCACTCTCCACTCTCTCACTCTCTCACTCTCCACACTCTACTCTCTTACTCTCTTACTCTCTTACTCTCTTACTCTCTTACTCTCTTATCATCTCTCTCTCACTCTTCACTCTCCACTCTCTCACTCTCTCACTCTCACTCTCTCACTCTCTCCTCTCTCACTCACTCACCACCACTCACTCACTCTCTGGCTCTCTCACTCACTCACTCACTCTCTCTGTCTCTCTCTCTCTTCTCTTCTCACTCATGACAACTGACTTCACTCACTGACACACTGACTCACTCACTGACACACTGACTCACTCACACTAACACACTGACTCACTCACTGACACACTGACTCACTCACTGACACACTGACTCACACTGACATCACTGACTCACTCACTACACTGACTCCACTCACATGACCACACTCACTCACTGACACACTGACTCACTCACTCACTGACTCACTGTCTCACGACTCACTCACTCACTTCACTGACTCACTCTCACTCACTGACTCACTCACTCTCTCATGACTCACTCTCTCTGCTCACTCACTCTCTCACTGACTCACTCTCTCACTGACTCACTCTCTCACTGACTCACTCTCACTCACTGACCACTCAATGACTCACTGACTCACTCAATGACTCACTGACTCACTGACTCACTCAATGACTCACTCACTCACTCAACTCTCTCATTGACTCACTCTCTCACTCACTGACTCACTCTACTCACTCACTCACTGCAACTCACTCTCTCACTCACACTCACTCACTGACGCACTCACTGACTCACTCAATGACTCACTCACTCACTGACTCACTCTCTCACTGAAAAAAAAAAAACCCCCCACTCCAAAAACTTCCCCAACTTTGACCCCAAAACTTTTTCTTCTTTCAAACTTTTTCCACTTTGTTTGAAAAAACTCCACTGATCACTGACTGACTGATCACTTCATCTGACTCACTTCAATTGACTCACTCACTCAATCTCTCACTGACACTCTCTCACTCAATGACTCACTCACTCTCTCACTGACTCACTCTCTCACTGTCTCATTCTCTCACTCTCTCATTCTCTTACTCTCTCACTTTCTCACTCTCTCACTCTCTCACTCTCTCACTCTCTCACTCTCTCACTGACTCACTGACTCTCTCACTCACTCTCTCACTCACCTACGAACATTGCTCGATCGCATAAGCTCACCTGATTAAAGTCCAGTTGAGCTAAAAATGTAAACACCTGGGTAAATGAGGGATACCAAGCAACGGTTTTGCACACCTGTGTGGCCCATGTGTTAATTAAGCAAATATCATGCCAGCATACTCCGGGTCACGTCTGAAAATGCTGCACAGGCCTGGGTGCCTATAATTATGGCTAGCATCGTTGCAAGAGGAGATCCCTCAATGCCTCCATCTACAGAGCATGTGTGGTCGCCCAATGGTTTGATGAGCATGCCTCTGATGTTATCCATATGTCATGGCCTTCTCAGTCACCAGATCTGAACCCAATCGAGTATTTGTGGGATATTCTGGAACAACACTGAGACAGCGTTTTCCACCTCCATCAAACAGGTGTGAGCTGATTGACTTTTTTGTGGAAGAATGGTGCCGCATCCTTCCTGCATAATTCCAGACACTGGTGGACTGTATGCCACGACATACAGGCTGTACTGGCCGCACGTGTTGTCCCAACGCCCTATTAAGCGACTTTACATTGGTGTTTCCATTTGTTTTTTGTCCACTACATAGTACATATAAAAATTACAAAAGGATGTAGGGATGTTACTTCAAAAAGTATGTAAACAAGGTCGGGATGGTCACAAGAAATGATCATGTGAAATCATCCTTATATTTTTCCTTGAATAATGTTTCTCCCTCGAAAAGACTGTGTGCATGCGTGCGCGCGTGGTTGTTCGTTCGATATAACTTTTCACACACAAAAACACACTCTTCGTGTTATTGTAACGGTATATAATGACAGTAACAACTTGGGGGTTAATTATTCATCAGTTATCTCTTAATGAATGTTCGTGCAAGTGTTTGGAACCCCAATGAGCAAAAAGCGGCGTTAAACAATTGGTTCACTTCTGCCAGGTCTGTCTGTCCTGTCTACAAACGTCAGTTTATGATCGAGGAACAACTGAATTGAAATCAAATTTTACATCCTGAACACAAATGGAAAAACGAAACTGTGGTTACCTCCATCATAGAAGGTGGAAGGAGGTTATGTATTCACCCCTTTCTGTATGTTTGTGTACAGGATGTCTCAAAAGGTTGTGGATGGATCCGGATGAAATTTGGTGGGCGGGTTTTGAGTGTGACGGGGATGCACTGATTAGATTTTGGTGAAGATCTGGATCCGGATCCAACGAGTAGAATTTTTTAAGTGATTCTTCACTGTTGAAGGATTGGCCAAAAATGATATATAGCACGATATCTCAAAAAGGTGTGGACTGTTTTGAACGAAACTTGGTGGACAGGTTGGGAGTGTGACTAGGAAGAATTGATTTGATTTTGCTGAAGATCCGAATGCATAATTTTTCGGATCAGATAAATAAAATTTTAGCAGTGCTAAATCTGGATCAGATAATTTTTTAATTTAGCAGTGCTTTTCCTCTGAATTCGTTATGATTGCGCATGCGCAGAGAGCAGTGAGATCATTTGTTTTATTCTGTCGTGTCATTTTTAGGGATGTCATAAGGGACACAAACAACAGGCATGAAGAACTAATGTAAAGTGTTAAATAAGGTGTTGTAAAAGACGCTGCATCAATGGCGGTAAATTTCTGTGTTTTTATTTTTTTTTACGACCTTTAAAATATTTATTTTATTTCATTTGAATTATATACTTGAATACTGTCGAACACAAATTGCCTTATTGTCACTTTCAAAAATCTTTTGTTTAGCAGTGGCATTTTACATCATCTCGACCAATCAAATTTGCTCCTCGCAGACTCCACTTATATCCTTTTTTTTCTTTTTCTCAAGACTGTGTGGGTTAAGGTGTTCTATGGGCTCCCTAGTTAACCTTGCAGAGGATAAGATATTGCAATTGGATCTGTTTTGTTTGCCTGTCTGTCTGTTTATCTGTTGGTCTGCACAGCACGTGAGTATGTGTATTAATTTACATTAGACCCTTTACAACCCTAAGACGTATTAAGACCACAAAGATCCTAAAGACCCCTAAAACACTTTAAGACCCTATAGACCCTGAAGACCCTTTTGACTCCTTACACCCTTTAGATCCCTTAGACCTCAAAGACCCTTTATATCCTCTTCGACCCTTCAGAACCTTGAAAACCCTTAGACTGCTTTCTGCCCTTTAGACCTTCACACCTGTCAGACCTTTTAATACTCTGTAGACCCCATTTGACCTTTAGACATTTTAAGACCCTTTAGACCCCTTCAGACAATTCCGACCCTTTAGACCTTAAATTTCACCCTTGAGACCATCCATCCATTGGGACCATACTCTGCGCAGAGTATGGTCCCAATGGATGGATGGTTTAAAGGGTGTAATTTAAGGTCTAAAGGGTCGGAATTTAGACCCTTCGACCTTTTAAGACCCTTCAAACACTTAAGTCCATTTCAACCCCTTCGACCCATTTAGACCTTTTCAGACCTTTCCACCTTTAGACTTTCAGACCATTTGACTTTTACAACTTTTCAGACCTTTTGACTTTTACACATCTACAACTAGACCATTTGGACCTTTTCATTTGCAATATATGACCTTTCATTCAGTAGATCCTTCCATTTATTTGCCACACAAAATGCACCACCCAAAACAAGTCCTGGTGAGGGTCTGCAATCTCTGATTGCTCTTTCTTGTTAACCTCCGCCATCGAAAGATGTGGAGGTTACTGTTTTCACCCCTTTCTGTTTTTGTTGTTTGTTTGTTTTGTTTGTGAACAGTATACGAAAAAACTCCTCGACGGATTTCGACGAAACTTGGTGGGGGGTTAGGTATGGTCCAAGGATCATGCCATTAGATTTTGGACTTGGTCCAAAATCAATATGGCCGCTATGGCGGCCATTTGAAGAAAAATTTGAATTAATTTTTTTTTTTGCATTTCTACATGTTTTAAGTGATTTCCAACCCCCCCCCAAAAAATTGTTACCCCCCCCCCCAAAAAAAAAAATTTTTTTTTTTGGATTTCTACATGTTTTAAGTGATTTCCAGCCCCCCCCCCCCCCAAAAAAATTGTTAAGAGAATTTTTTTTTTTGCATTTCTACATGTTTTAAGTGATTTCCAACCCCCCCCCCCGCAAAAAAATTGTCACCCCCCCCCAAAAAAAGATTTTTTTTTTTTGGCATTTCTACATGTTTTAAGTGATTTCCAACCCCCCCCCCAAAAAAAATTGTTGCCCCCCCAAAAAAATTTGAGATTTTTTTTTTTTTTGCATTTCTACATGTTTTAAGTGATTTCAACCCACCCACAAAAAATTGTCACCCCCCCCCCAAAAAAAGATTTTTTTTTTTGCATTTCTACATGGTTTGTGATTTCCAACCCCCCCCCCCCAAAAAAAAAATTGTTAGAGAAAAATTTTTTTTTTGCATTTCTACATGTTTTATTAAGTGATTTCCAACCCCCCCCCCCAAAAAAAATTGTCACCCCCCCCAAAAAAAAGATTTTTTTTTGCATTTCTACATGTTTTAAGTGATTTCCAACCCCCCCCAAAAAAATTGAGAAAAAAAATTTTTTTTTTGCATTTCTACATGTTTTAAGTGATTTCCAACCCCCCCCCCCCCCCCAAAAAAAAAATTGTTAGAGAAAAAAAATTTTTGCAACTTTTTTTTCAACAAAATTTCGATTTCTTTTTTTGCATTTCTACATGTTTGAAGTGATTTCCAACCCCCCCCCAAAAAAAAATGTTGGAGAAAAGAACTATAACTGTCAGCACTGTTGACATCATATTTAATGAATAAGAAAAAGGTTCACTTGAGTGACCCAGCAGTATTGGTGGCGGAGGTTTTGCACTCTCCCGAGTGCTCCCCCTCTAGTTTTCCATCTGTGTTTGATGCTCAACTCACCTTCCCCCCCCCCCCCCACCCAACTGTCTTTCAATGCAATAAAATGCCACTTTGACATGCTGCGTCCACCTGAACGACTGCGAACCCTCCCACACGCTCGGCCAGAATGGCGCTTCAATGTGTGCTGCACAAGCGATGAGAGCGCATGCGCAACGTCTGTGGGGTGGAGGGAGCTTATCTCTCTGCAGAGAGGACTGTAGATGGGCGGGCTATAAATATGGTGATGTTCGCACAGACACACGGAGATGTAGAAAGATGCCACGGTGAGCACACAGATGAGCACCTACACAACACACCACTGTCAACTCTTATTTTCGTCCTGTGTCCCTGCCCTTGTCTACCCGCGTAAGTGGGATGGTGAAATCTTTGCCCATTCTTCACGTGAAAATTGCTCCTTTTCTGCCAAGTTTGGGGATCATCGGTGGACTGCAATCTTCAAGTCTTACCATGAATTAAAGCAAGGTGACTTCACTCGAATGGTGACAAGTCATCTGCAAGATCATGGAATCCATCCATTGTAGTTCACAAGGAATCTGTATGCAAGCAGAGGCCATTCGCCACATCGTACCTGTTTATTTGTGGGATTTTTGGTCGTTTTTTTTTTCCTGGGAGTGGGCGGGGGTGAGTGGGTGAAGGCGGTTCTTGGGTGAGAAACACACAACGTCAACCACACACCACCCCTTGATGAGACCCCCCCCCCCCCCCCACAGACAACACTCCACACAGATGTACACAATCACCCATCCATGCTCAAGCTACTTAAAAGTCCTGCCAACGTCCCTCTACCCCTCTATCTCCATAATTTCCAGGCACCTATCTAATTCTAATTTAAACTTGTCTGCTTTTCTGCTGCCACGTTCCAGGGAGACCATTCCATGCTAACTACTCTGAGTAAAAGTCCCCTGCCTTACTACCGTCGTAACTCCCCTCTTCATCACTCAAGCTATGGCCCCTGGTCCTATCACTGTCTACTCTGCTTTATTGGTTCACGAAAAAATATTTTCACAAAAAAATATTGACCACTATATTCGTTATTGTGTGTGTCTGTCTGTCTGTCTGTCTGTCTGTCTGTCTGTCCCGAGCATAGCTCTGTGGGTTTTGATCCGATCCTGATGAAATTTTGGTGGGAGGTTATATCATGATCTAGTTGTGTTTTCCTGAAAATGGGCATGGTGCGCCCATTATGGGCGGAGCCACGCCCAAAAAACGTGTTTTTAGGGGGTAGCCGATTTCAATTTGCATCTTCTCCAGGGGTTTGTCGAATCTGGCAGGGGTTTCAGTATTTGGTTAGCCCAGTGGCACCTGCATAGCCCCACAGAGCTCGATTTTTCATTTTCGTCCCAAGGTCAAGGCCACAAAGTCACGAACTTAGAAAATTGCGAATTTTTTTTAGGGGGTAGCCGATTTCAATTTGCATCTTCTCTTAGGGGTTTGTCGAATCTGCAGGGGTTTCGGTATTTGTTAGCCCAATGGCACCTGCATAGCCCCACGGAGCTCGATTTTTTTATTTTCGTCCCAAGGTCAAGGTCACAAGGTCACGAAATTAGAAAATTGCGATTTTGACATAAAAATCAATCTTCTCCGAGGGGGTTGTCGAATCTGGCAGGGGTTTTGATATTTGGTTAGCCCAATGGCACCTGCATAGCCCCACGGAGCTCAATTTTTCATTTTCGTCACAAGGTCATGAACTTAGAAAATTTCGAATTTTGACATAAAAATCATACGACCGCCCAAACTTTGAGAGTGAGGATGACAATATTTTTTATGCATAATCTTGAGGTCATTCCCCACCTAAGTCTTGAAACCATTTTGCTCTATCTCGAACACCTTGCCCGTGGCTCCCCCTTCAAGTTTGTTTTTACGCTAATTCATCAAAGTATGGATAATCCGAGGAGTGCGAAATGCCATATAGCCTATATGACGTTATGTTGTTCCTGGAATGTTCCAGAGAAGTTTTGCACCAAAGGTCATAATCCTTGACCTTTGACCTTTAAAGTTCACAAAGGTCAAATTTTCAAAGTTGTGGAATCGAACCGGGTTTTCGACCTTCTTCGACGAAATAATTCCATTAAGCTATAGCACGTATCCTGTTTCCTTATTTTAATGTCCACAACATTGTTTTGTGACCATTAAAGGTTATGCAAAGGTCAAATTTTTAAAGTTGTTGAACGAAACCGGGTTTTCAACATTTTGCAGCTAATAACCTGTCACTCGTACCACATCATGTTGATCATTTTTATAACTTGGTCAAACATTATCATATTGTCTCATCCTTGACTTCTGAAACAATCTACATCGTCAAATACCGCTCGTGAACCATCGTCATCTTCAGACTTCTCATAATCTGCACTTATTTTATCGATACCTTTCATTATCTTAAACATCTCTATCATATCTCTTCGTAACCGCCTCTTTTCTAGTGTATAAAGCCGTGTCTCCTTCAGCCGCTCCTCATAGCTTCATCTAGCTCGGCCCAGAATCAATCTAGTCGCCCTGCGCTGAACCATCTCTCTGGCATCTATGTCCTTGCTAAGTTCTGGTGAATAAAACTGCACACAATATGATAAATGTGGCCCTCACTAAATTCCTATACAATCTTAAAACCACCTCTTGGTTTATAATTGATCCCCCCTATGAATACAACCTAAAACCCTATTTTCTCTGTTCATCTAACTTATTCACATTTTATCTGCATTTTTCGTAGCTTTGTCACTTTGTAATGGTTTGTGAAGACCATACATAAATTTTTATTTTATTTTTAAAGAAGAAGAAGACTCTTCCAACCAAAACGAAAAAACTAGATCGACTCCGCTAATTTGAGCAAAAAAGCAAGAGCAAACCCGGTCTCAAGCGACATTTCACCGGCTTCACAGCCGGCTTCCTCATGCACAGTTACACTTCCTGATAACATTGCATACAGGGGACACAGGAACATCAAGGTCTCTGGAGATGGACTTGTAGCCTTGAGATTGTCCATGCTTGGCTACAATCTTTTGTCTGACCTCCTCAGACAATTCTCTGGTTTTCTTTCTTTTCTCCTTGCTCATTGTGGTGCACACAGTGACACAAAACAGCAGAATGACTCCTTTTCTCGATTCAAACTGGATGAATGAGTGATTTTTATATTTCAGGCACCACGTGTGAGTTCAATTCCAAAGTAAAGGAGAATCACCTGCTTGAAATCTAATTATTTCCAACAACTTCTAAAAGGTGCCAATAATATTGTCCGGGCTATTTTAGGATTTCTGTGTGGAATAAGCTAAGATTTAGTAATTTTTTTCAGCGTTTTGGTTTTGTTCCACTGCAAACCAAAGAAATACATTTGTGGATCCCAAAATATGATTTAATTTCAATAATTTTCTGGAAGAAATGGTGTATTGTTTGAAAAAAGTGCGAGGGTGTCAATATTTTTGGCCATGACTATACATACATACATGCATACATACATACATACATACATACATACATACAGTAGATGTAGAATTGCCGAATTTCATTTGGGTATGATAACATATTGCTGTGAGAGCCATTGTACGTAATAAGGAACATGCAGCGGACCAAAGGTCAATTTTATTTGATCGATTCGGTTACAATTCTCATACTTCATATGCGATTTCACATCGCATGTCTTTGGAGCTGCTTGTAGGTAGATTCCTTACCTGCCTGAATAATATAGTTATGGTTCATGGTTGGTTACATTTTGTCTGACACTATTACCTCCGCCACCGAAAGTTATGTTTTCACGTCTCTGTCTGTCTGACTGTTGTTTGTTTGTTTGTGTATGAGCAGGATATCTCATAAAAGTTATGCACGGAACCGGATTAAACTTTGTGGACAGATTGGGTGTGTGCCAATGACGAATGGTTTCGATTTTGTTGAAGGTCCGGGTCTGCATTAGAATTGCCGAGCTGTCGACCAAATTTCATTCTCCAATTTTAAAATCTATTCCTCACCATTGGGAGATTCGGGCCAAAAACGAAAAACAGCATGATATCTCAAAATGTTGTCCGGACGGATTCGGACGAAACTTGGTGGAAGAGTTGGGTAAGGTGACAAGAACACGCCGATTAAATTTTGGTTTCGGTCCGGATGCAGATCCGGTCTATCGGTGGGATACAAAATGTGATCTGTTCACCCTGGGTATGCGCTCTACTGCATGCCTTTCTCGTTGTATTAACGGTTTTAATCAGCACCACGTGCAGCTAAACATCATTGCAGTCAGTTGAAGTTGCACGTAAAACCTTGTTGAAGTTAAGGTTTCCTTTTTTTGATTCTCAGTTGCTTGAGCGAGTTACTACAAACTTGGTTAGAAACCGGATGTGTTTCATGTTTTGTTTTTTTGTTGTTTTTTTTCCTTCTACTTTGCAGCTGCTTCTGGGGGCTGAGGATCTCGTGGCCTTTCCTGCCATTTGGAACATGGCCGAAACATTTCCTTGATGTATCTTGTAGATAAACTCGGAATGTGCAATGAAATGTTGTTGCGTTATTTATTTATTTTTTTCCAAGTTGTGGGTTCCACAAAATACTTGTTTCATGTCGTCATGTATTAATACATTTGGTCTCAAAGAAAACTTGCATCCAGCACAGAAGATTCGAAACGACATTTGAAACACTTTTATCTTTGTTTGCTTGGCTTTCCTGAAGGTTTTTCAACAACGATGGTTCCAAGTGTTTGTATGAAATTTGTGCCAAACCCCGTGTAATTCGTTTTATCATGTGCTCCTCCATCTGCGATGGATTGAGGTTATGTTTTCACCCCCCCCCCCCTTTTATTTATTTATGTGCAGGATATCTGAAAAGGTTGTGCACGGATTCGGATGAAATTTGGTTGCTTAGTAAGGTGTGTAACGAGGAAGATTTGATTATTTTATTATTCTGGTGAAGATCCACATGCAATGATTCTTTCATTGATTTTTCTATCATTGAGAGATGGGTCCAAAACCGATATATGACGAGTTATGACAAAACATGGTGGATGAGTTGGGGAGGTGACGAGAACAAGCCGATTCAATTTTGGTCCAGGCCCGAATGTAGATCCGACCTATTGGTGGAATACAAAACGTAAACTGTTCAGCCTGGCGGAGGTATGCATTCTACCAAGTGCTGTTCTCACTTTGTTTTTGTTTTGTTTTGGGGTTTTTTCGTGATATTTTTTGGCAACAAGTTTACTATTATTTGAAATGTCTACATATTTGTTTTTGGTTTTTTTAACCATTTGAAGGACAAGGATGCTGTGAAAACGATAACAGTTTCTATTTTTCAGAGTAATGTAATGTAAACGAACTTCCCATTCCACCGAGTTCATTTAGATGCCAGTACGGTAATTTATTGGGATGGCAAAAGGTCTGCTCGTTCGTGGTTAATTGTTGGAAAGTTTTCGCTCATTACGCTACGCAATATGCCATTCTCTCAATGCCACTTCTGCTTCGTTCACACGCCGTGCTTCACGCGACCAATGCGATAAGCATGTTTTCCTCGTGGAAATTCAAATGAAATGTTGCACTCATTCAAAGTCCATCATTCTCTAGAACGGTTTACTATTTAGCTCTCTAAACACACGATATGAAACAAGAACGGCACTCGGTAGACCGCGTACCTCTGACAGGCTGAAGAGTTTACATTGTGTAGGCCATTGATAGGCCGGATCTGAATGCGGACCTTAACCAAAATTATATTGGCCCGTTATTTTCACATACCCAACTCATTCACCAAGTTTTGTCATAACCCGTCTACAACTTTTTGAAATGTCATGATTATATATCGTTCTTGGCCCCATCTCTCAGTGATGAAGAATAACTTGTAAGATTAAAAAACAAAAACTCTCTCGTATCTGGATCCGAATCCGGATCTTCACTGAAATGAATCAATTCATCCTTGTCACACACCCAACTTGTCCACCAAGTTTTGTCCAAATCTGTCGATAACTTCTCGAGATGTCATGCTATATATCGTTTTTGGGCCCCATCTCTCAATGGTGAAGAATCACTTTGAAAAAAAATTCTCGAATCCAGATATGGATCTTCACCAATTCGGATCAATTCGCCCTTGTCGCATTCCCAACTTGTTCTCCAAGTTTCGTCTGAATCTGTACACACCCATCCTGTCTACCAAATTTCATCCGAATATGTCCATACCCTTTTGAGATATCCTGCTCACAAACAAACAAAGCGACATACAAAAAGGGGTGCAAACATAACCTCCGTCCACCTTTGATGGTGGAGGTAATAATTATACTTGAGTTGTGAGGCACATCAAAAAGTGTAGAGGACTTTATTTTTTTTCTTCTAAATACAAGGTTCAAAGTTCACGGAGAGCTGACGAGAGGTATATCCACAGACAGTATTGTCAAGTCAGGCCAGATCTGTGACTTGCTTCAGGTACCATGTAAACCTGTACTAACCTGTTTCATGGTCGGGTCGTCAGCAACTAAACCGTACCCCTCCGCATGGTTTCCTGGTGAGGATGGTGTACGGATATGGACACCCACCAGGATTAAAAACAAAACCTATCAAAGGGTGGAGGAGTTCCTTGTCAGGCAACGGATATCCATATCTCGTGTCCAACTGTTTCTGCGTATGTCCATACACAAACTGGAACGGCACTCTTCGACGTCATGACGTTGACAGATATGCCTCAACCCACATTATTATTGAAGGCTTTTATGTAAAACAAAAATGGCTGCCGAACT
>CM068957.1:15333386-15362463 GCA_035128595.1 Eptatretus atami
CCCACAACTTCCAAGTGAAAAACAAATTTTACAAATTTCAGAAAATTAATTAATAATACAAAACTAAAATGTCTTGGTTGGATAAGTGTTCACCTCCCTGAGTTTATATTTGGTGGAAGCATCTTTGACAGCAATTATAGTTGTGAGTCTGCTGCGATAGGTCTCCAGCAACTTTGCACACCTTGATTGGACAATATTTGTCCATTCTTCTGTACAAAACTGTTCAAGCTCAGTCAAGTTGTGTGGGGAGCGTTGATGGAAAGCAATCTTCAAGCCATGCCACAGATTTTCGAATGGATGTAGATCGGGGCTCCGACTGGGACACTCAAGGACATTGATCTTTTGTTTCCTTAGCCACTCCAGTGTAGCTTTACCTGAATGCTTCATGTCATTGCTATGCTGAAAGGTGAACTTCCATCCCAATTTCAGCTTTCTTGCAGAAAGCAGGAGGTTTACCTCCAGGATTTTTCTGTATTTTGCTCCATCCTTTTCCCCTTCTGTCCTGACAAGTGCCCCAGTTTCTGCTGATGAGAAACATCCCCATGATATGATGCTGCCACCACCATGCTTCACAGTAGGGATTGTGTTCTTTGGGTGATGTGCTGTGTTGGGTATGCGCCAAACGTAACGTTTTGCATTTAGGCCAAAAAGTTCCATCTTTGTTTCGTTCGACCACAAAACTTTTTGCCACGTGACTTCAGAATCTCCGGAGTGGGTTTTTTGCATACCTCAAACAAGACTCAAGATGGGCTTTTTTGACTAATGGCTTCCTATCTTGCCACCCTGCCGTACAGGCCAGTCTTGTGGAGTGCTTGGAATATTGTCACATGCCCACAGTGACCAGCCTTTGCCATGAAGGAATGTAGGTCTTTCAAAGCTGCCATTGGCCTCTTGGTGGCGTCTCTGATCAGTCTCCTCCTTGCTTGGTCATCCATTTTGGAGGGACGGTCTCATCTAGGCAGGGTCTTGGTGTTGCCATACGCCTTCTATTTCTTAATGATCATCTTGACTGTGGCCCAAGGGTTATTCAAGGACTTTGAAATATTTTTATACCCATGTCCTGATCTGTGCCTTTCCACAACTTAATCCCAGAGGTCTTTTGAAAGCTCCTTGGTGCTCATAGCCGAGTCTTTGCTGTGAAATACACAACCCAGTAGAGGAAACCTACAGGAACATCTGATTTTATTCTGAAATACTCAGAATCACTACAATTTGACACAGGTGTAGGCTAATTAACTTGGTGTGTGATTTTGAAGGTGATTGGTTACACCTGAGCTAATTTACAATTGATATTATAAGGAGGTTGGACACATAAAATCCAACCAAGATATTCGAGTTTTGTATTTTTAATTAATTTTCTGAAATTTGTATTATTTGTTTTTCACTTGGAAGTTGTCGGTCACGATGTGTAAAAGAAGGTGTAAAAAGTCTGATTTAATGCAATTTAATTCCAGGCTATAAGGTAACAAAATGTGAAAATTTTGAAAGGGGGTGTACACTTTATATTCGCTTTATGTATGTTAGGCTCCGTTGGGATTGATTATTCTTGCATTATCGATATACTGGTATATCGGTCTTTAAAAAAAAACAACAATATATATATATATATATATATATATATATTAATTATTGTTGCGAATTCGCGCCCGCCGGCGTGCGAACGACCACGTGACTCGAATCGCGTACGTCGCCCACCGGACGGACAATTCCGTCGTGACCCTCCCGGACTAACGCCGGGATCCAGTCACGGGTGGGCCTTTCGGCCTCACCACGATCGTGCCAATCGGCCACCCGCGTGGGATAGGGTTGTTCGCCAAACTCGACCTACCTAAGTACCCACGCGGATGGTAAACCGGGCGACCGCACCTCGCCGCAGGTCGACTTCGGACACGGGCCGCTTAAGCGATCCGTTCCGTACTATCGGGATAACCGAGCGGTGTTATCGTCGCCTCGACGGTTCCTGATTAAATTCGGGCGTCCCCGCGCCCACTCAAACCTTTACGTGAAGCAAGATGAAGACCCAACAAAGGAAAGGACGCAGCGAAACGGGGGAAGAATTCAACAAGTACGCATTTTTTTACACGACAACACACAAAAAGCAACATATAGCACGTATTTACAGCCAGAATGCACATATATCAAATAGAACAAAAGAACACAATGACGCAGAGATACTACGGCTAACGCGAACACTCGGCAACACTTAACAATTTTACTTATTAAGACCGGCGCCACACACACACGTTCACACAGAACCCAAAAGAAAATGAGGAAGTCGCGACTTCCCTGCTCTCAAGTCCTTGGCGACCGTCCTCTGCCGTGGTCCCGTCTGCCTGACTCCGTGCTCGAGCGTGGTCGGCGAGGTCTCTCCGGCGTGCCTCGTGCCTGCCCGTGCTGGCCCCTCGACGCCACGGACCGAGCACCGACGAACAGAGAGAGACAAACCAAGAGAGAGAGAGAACACGCCGAACCAGAGGCACAACCGAACTGCGAGCACCGAACCAAGAGAGAACGAACAAGAGCCGAACCAAGAGAGCACGAACAAGAGCGAACCAAGAGAGCATGAACAAGAGCCGAACCAAGAGAGCACGAACAAGAGCGAGCGAACCTCCTGCGCCTCCGACTCTTATACCCCCGGCGCCCCGCCCCGTTCTTGGCTCCACCCTCCTTCGAGGCGCTTCGAGAAGGGGGGCGTTCCCTCTCGTTCCCCCCTCCCCGCGCCATCCGGGGGGCGAGGAGAATCCGTCCTGGCGCCGGGCCAGGGAAGAAAACAAGCGGGAAAACCGCGTGCCCTCGCTGTGGGGATTTCTTCCTTCCCTTCTCGCGTTCGACGGTTTCCAGCGCGGAAACCGTCGTACATGGACCGCGGAGGATGGCGTTCGTTGGTGTGGGTAGTGGCGAAGATGGTGGTGGTTGTTGTGAGATGGCGGTGCTGGCGTTGTTGGAGTGGTGGCGTGGTTGAGGTTGAAGTGTGGTTGGTTCGAAAATAAAGCAAGAACAGAAAAACGCCTAACTCAAAGGATCGCAGCCCGAATGAATCCCATTAATTCCCTCCAAACAATGGGTTTGGGCTAACTACACATGTACTTCAGAAATATATCTCACCTACGGGACCTGAATGGTGTAATGCGAATTTCCACAGCCGTAACAATATATATATAAAATAAAAATTTTTATGCAGGTTCCAAAAATACGGAATTGTCCAATGGTGTATTACGGATTCATATATGACATACACATTATTGACACACGGTAATTTTTCAAAGTATTCCCACACGGGGCTTTTTTTCTCCATGATGAGAACGGTTATTTTACTTCCAACTTCAACTTATATTAAAAATGATTCGCCGTACCAGTATGACTATTGTGGATCGCTGCGTCTGTCGTCAGCACAGGCTTTCTAAAGCACACCAGATTCATATAAAATAACTAATTGGCAATTGCTTTAAAACCAGCCATGAGGGCAAAGAAAAACGTGATTGTTTGTATGGTGCTCGAGTGCTGATGGTTAAAAGTAAAAACCCACTGTACCTACTTCCTGCTGCATCTTAACGTCATAAGTTTCACTGTTCCAGGTGCAGCCAAGTACATACACAAGGATACACAAGGTATTTAGATTGCAGGTGGAGGCTATTCAGCCCATCATGCATTCACCATGTCAACACCAGACCAGTTTTATCAACACAAAACCAAAAATATAAAAATGCAGTGTTTTTTTTTGTTTTGTTAATTTGTTTGTTTTTGGAAAAAGTTTTTTTGTGTTTTTTTTTGTAGATTTTTTTTTTCTATCTTTCCAGGGTAGGGGACATAGATGAATCCAGTTCTTGTGTAAAAAAATACACAATATCAACCACACAACACCACTTGATGGGACCCCCACAAACAACACTCCACACACATGTGTATACAATCACCCATCGATGCTCAAACTACCAAAAGGTCATACCAACATCCCTATACCCCTCAATTTCCAATACTTTTCTACACCTATCTAATTCCAATTTCAACTTGTCCACTGTTTCTGTTGCAACTATCTTTCCATGGAGACAGTTCCATGCATTGACTACTCTGAGTAAAAGTCCCCTGCCTTACTGCAGTCTTAACTCTCCTCCTCTTTACTCACAGGCTCTGGTCCTATCACTCTACTTGGCTGAATAATTATTATTCTGCACTTATTTTATCTTTACCCTTCATTATCTTAAACATCTCTATCATATCCCCTCATAACCGCCTCCTTTTTAGTGTATAAAGCCGTCTCCTTTAGATTCTCCCCCGCCCCCGACCTCCTGGGGTGAGGCTTTCTCCCCCCGACCTCCTGGGGTGAGGCTTCCCCCCCCCGACCTCCTGGGGTGAGGCTTCTCCCCCCCCACCTCCTGGGGTGAGGCTTCTCCCCCCCCCCGACCTCCTGGGTTGAGGCTTCTTCCCTCCGCCGACCGGCTGGGATGAGGCTTCTCCCCCCCCCCCCGCGACCTCCTGCTAGTGAGGGGGTTCATAGGAACGCAGTTCCAGGGAGCTTATGGATGGCACATCATCCCTCAGTCCACAAATACTTGCAACTTCTTCTCTGTAACTGCACATACGGTTTTGATAAAACTTTACCACAACGTTCATCACCCATGATCTACCAAAGATTTTTCACACCATTAAATAATATCGGGGTCTAAGAGGGTCTACAGGGGGGTGTTTCCCCCCAAAATATGCATTTCCTTTCTTCTCAGAAACCACACACACAATTCCGATGGAACTTGACCACCACCTTCATCACCCATGATGTACAAAAGTTTGTGCATGACATGATAAAATATTGGGGTTTTAGGAATTCTACAGGGGGGGGGGGGGTTGCGTCCCAAAATACGTATTTACTTTGTTCTCCGTTGCATATTTTGTGGGTCATCCAGGCCTACCAATGGTTCCCTAGTTATCTTGTGCAGCCGCTACCAGGTGAGCGCTCAGGGGTATTGCCCCGATGTTTCTAAGTGGTCTAAAGTGTCTTAAGGCTCTTAGGTAAAAAAAGTGTCTGAAAACACCTAGAGGGTTTAAGGGATGCAAAGGATGTAAATGTCTAATGGGTCTAAATAGGTCTGTGAGAAAAATTGATCTAAAGAGGTCCAAGGGTGAAAGAGCAAAAGGGGTCTCAAGTGTCCAAAAGGGTCTTCAAAGGTCTATATGTAGGTCTGAAAAGTGTCCAAATGGTCGAGTAATGTCGAGAGATCTCAAAAGGGTCGAATGCGTGTGAAGGAGTCTAACGGATGTAAACTGTCTTAGCAGGGTCTAAATGTGTATGAAGGGGTATAAAGGGTGTAAAAGTCTTCCGATTCCAATTGGTCTTAGGGGTCTAATACGGTCTAAAGGAGTGAAGCTGTCGTAAATAAATTACCTCGGGAGTGCAGCACGGCAATAACAGGCCAAATGACCTCCTCATGACTGCTAAAAACCCATATTTAATTGAATCGTAACAAATATGATCCTAGAAAGTTTTTTCGTGATTAACCTTGGGAGCTCAAAGCAGTAATGTCACAGACAAGCAAATGTTTCATCGATTTGTCAGTAAAGTGTAAAACGATCGAAAGTGACCGGAAGCGTTGCTGATGAACCTCGTGCACGCTCCTCTACAGATGAAAGGAACTCTGAAAATGTTGTTGTCAAGATGCCCCAAAAATGAATTGTTGAGAAATATTAGTCAAGAAAACAGGAGTTAGCTGTTCTTCCGTCACAAAAATCTTAAAGTCAAACAAATACCACCGATATAAGGTGACCTGTGTTCAAGCTCTCCATGGAGGTGATGCTGACTGACATGGAATTTTGTGAGTGGGTAATGCACAACAGAGTCGATGTGGAAGGAACATGATTGTCGGACATCGTCTTCGGTGATGAATTCTCCCTGCGTTCGACCGGGAGTTTCAAGCATCATAATTGCCGATATTGGAGCGGTGAGAATCTTCATTGGACGGATGAATCTCATGTTCAACATGATCCTTTAATTGCGGTGCGGTGTGCTTTTTTTATGGTGACGTTCTGTTAAGGCCTCTACTTTTACGAAATTGATGTTTCCGGTGCTAGCTACCTCTCAATGTGACGAGAGGTTTCGCTTCCTTATATGGATGGTTATGCCTTGAGTGCGGTTGAGAAAAGTGTGGATTCAACAGGATGGGGGCACTGCCACATGATGCCACGACTGCCTGAAACTGGCTGGATGAAACAACACCTTTGAGGTGGATAGGACGCCGTGGCCTTGTAGAACGGCTCACACAAATCCAGATATAATGCCATTAGTCCTACGGGGACACTTGAAATCCATGGCTTACAGCACGAGACCAAATCAGCTTAGCAGGCGGAAGGAAAACATTCTGAAGCAATGTGCTGACATCAGTCTTTCCTTCTCAATAAACATACGTGCAAGAATTGTGGTGTATGCAAGACAATGGGAATAAATTTGAATATTTAGTAGATTAATTAAAAGTAAAATGTGGATTTTTACCGATGGTGGGCCGAAGGTGGGCAGAGATTATGTATTCACCCCTGTTTCTTTGTTGTCTGTGAGCAGGATATTTCAAAAAGTTGTGGATGGACTTGGATGAAATTTGGTGGACAGGTTGGATGTGCGAAAAAGTCAAATTGATTAGATTTTGAGATTTCGGTGAAGATCCGGATCCGGATGCGAGAGTTTTTGAAAGTGATTCTTCACCATTGAGAGATTGGGCCAAAAATGACGTATCAGGATAGCTCGTAACATTGTGAATGGATTCGGACGAAACTTGGTGGACGAGTTGGGTCGGTGACGAGAACAACCTGCTGAGATTTAGGTTGAGTTTCGGATGCATATCCGGCCCATCAGTGGGATACAAAACGTAAAATATTCAGGCTAGCGGTGGTACGCTTCTTACAGAGTGCCGTTCAAATTTGTTTGTTTATTTATTTATTTATTCCCAGAACCTATCATTTTGTATTTTTTAAAACCCTCTTCTTTTTCGATGTACTCTCTTCCCATTTAGGTTTAAAGAAAAATATATTATCTCTGTTTGAGGCTGAGAATCGGGAGATTTGCAGCGAATAAACTGCCTGTGATGAGTTTGTCTGTCTTTTGTACTTGGTCTGGTTTGTAAAGATGATCTGCCTTCATGCCTTGAAAGTGAAACTGAATCCAAAGCTGAATCGAACAGATAATGCCTTACAATATCGCTCGTCATGTTTTTGCATTTCCTTGTTTGCCATGGTTCAACTTTCAACATTTTCACTTTAGCACGGGCTTACCATGTAAACTTTCTGCTTCGTTAGATACACCCCAACTCTGGCCACGTTTAATAGTCAAATAAATTGCCAAGAACTTCACCTTGAAACAACCTTAATTGATGCCCTTGCGTGAGCCCACGATGCCACGCGCACGCATTGTGGATAGCGCGGCACTCATTGACTGTTTTGCTCTGTGAGTGTTCTTGTTGCTTTCGTTTTTCGCAAACATAAACCCATGACCCGTGGGGCAGCTCATGTTTTCCGCTGGATGGATTTGCTGCAGCTGTGTTGATAATGTCTGTGTGTGGTGCTGAAAACTACTCTTCCTTTGGCTCCACGGTATTAACCCTTTCGCTGCAGGGCTCGCGTCGTTTGCATGAGTTCCTCCACTTGTGTGAATACATTGTCTTCCGATAACGTGCGAATTCCTCTTGCGGCGCCTTCGTTGATGATTAAAACCTTTTTTTTTTGAAAAATCCATTGATGAAATCAACGGAACGTTGATTGAGGTATGTATGCTACCTGCCAAGCGAAGCGAGGAGAAGATTGCATTTTCGGGCATTAACCCTCCAACGAAGGGTGAATGTCCGAAACGTCAACTTCTCCTTGCATCCAATGTCGATCATCATACCTCCATCAACATTCTGTTGATTTCTTCCATTGTTCTACCTGTGTACCGACCGACGCAGCTCGACACTAGTCTTCACCAGAAAACCGAGTTCCTCATTCTACATTTTGTCCATGGCGTGCAAATGCATTGTGGATTGATTGATTGAAATAATTGTTTGAGCACACTCTGTGCTCTCAAGCGATAACTACAAAGGACATGATTTGTGAATCTGCACTTCTCGACTGGTTATGAAGTTGCTTGTGCTGAAGAGAAAAGCTGATCCTCAATAATATCCCTTGTGATCCAAAACGACCTCCGTCCATATAGCTTCCTGACCTTCGAGCGTTTGACGGCCTTTGTCACCGACTCACTCCAACTCTTTGACATTTTCTCTTCCTGCACGATCAAAAGGGCAATCGTTGCTTTTGTTTTTGTCGCCGGGCTGTGAAGCGGTTGTACAAGGCAGTTTTTACTTGCTGTGTTATTATTACTCGGTGTGCCTCCCATCACTTCGCTGGCTCACTAAATCAAAGGACAGCATGTTGTGTGTGCTTCACAAACATCTTGCTTGTCTCTATACCTCTTCGTCTCATTCAGGATGAAAAAATGATGCAAAACACACAAAAAGAAAATGACATTTTTGCTGTTGCTGGTGTTTGGCATTTGTGCTCCTTCCTTCTACACACACATACACACACACACACACACATAAATACAGGGTGTCCCAAAGTCTGGATCCATAGGCAAAAATTTATTTAAAAGTTTTATTGCAGTAAATGCTCAAATTAACGGCCTGGAACTTCGCGACACTTGTTTATACGCTGAATACAAGAACGTTGAACATTTCTGAACCGAAAACGTTGACCTTTAACAGTGGCATGTGTTATTGGATGCTTATCAGGATTCTTTCTATTGAATTCGGCAGCAACTCCTCCATGTGAAGAATCCTGTCCTGCGTACATGAGAATGAGTTCAATTCGATCTTCTATTGTTCGTTTCGAAGCCATCTTGGATCTGAAAGAAAAATAAAAATATGAAATTGTATATTAGGAAAAATGCCTATAGATCCAGACTTTTGGGACACCCCATATATATATATATATATGTATATATATATATATGTATTTAAATATGTATAGATATATATATATATTTTTTATTGCTTTGATAAATATTGCTATATATAATTTTGTGTGTTCCTGTGTAATTTTAAAGGGATCCTGATTTGGTACAATAGAAAGACCCACTTCCTTCAGGAACTTCCTTCAGGTCGTGGAGAGATTCACTTACCTTGGCAGTGATATTCATGTCTCTGCTGGCTGTGAGTCATCTGGGTTGGGCCTGGGGAGTCATGGATTCACTGGATAATGGGGTGTGGTGCTGCGGTACCTGTGTGGGGAGAAAGTCCGAGTCTTCAGGTCCTTGGTGCTTCCAGTCTTGCTCTCCGGATGTGAGACTTCGACTCTGACCAAGGATCTGAGACAGAGACTTAATTCCTTTGGTACCAGGTATCTTCAGAAAATCCTTGGCTATCGCTGGTCGGACTTTGTGTCCAACGAGCGGTTGCTGAGAGAGACTCAAATGAGATTTGTTACCTGCATAGTCCGTGAGTGTCAGCTGCGGCTGTATGGACATATGGCTCGTTTTCATGACGCTGATCCTGCTCACCAGATTCTCTCAGCGGGGGAGTCTCGTGAGTGGAGGAGGCCAATGGGCCGACCACGTGCCTCGTGGTTGCAGCAGGTTGATCGGCATCTCAAGGAGATGGGGATGGGCCAGGCATCTGCCTGGGGGATGGCCATACGGAGGCCCCTGTAGTACCGGTGGAAAGTGGACGCAGCGACACGCTGCTCTGGGGCATGCTCCCATTCCTGACCTGACCTGACCTGACCCTCAGGAACAGCCCAGTGTGGAGAGGTGGTGGGGGGGGGAGAAGGGATAGTGGGGCAAATATATATGTATACAGTATTTGTGCCATGGGTAATAAGCAGGGTCAGAGGCTGTGTCTGTGCAGGAGGAGTCACTCTGGCACGTGAACAGGTGAAAGGGGGGGGGGGGGTGGTTACGCCCATAACCTTATCCTGGGTACTACCAACACATGTGCAAAATTTTGTGGAGATTGGCCCAACCTTGTTTTTATGCTTCTGCCAACGAAGTCGCCAGAGGCATTATTTTTTCGGGTTGTTCATCTGGCTGTCCATCTGTGTGTCCGTGCGTCTGTCCATCCACGACAGGTTTTCATTACCATAATCACTTAAGAATGGCTAAGAATTGAACATTCCAGGCACCCACACGAAAGGACCGGTTCAGGTTAACCCAAGGAGACCTCTGTCTGGTGTATAACACCTCAGCAACCACCCTCACACACACAACAGTGTGTTTTGTGGTGACCAGAGGGCAAGGAAGGTAACCAACTCCAGGAGGACATTTGCAGCCGCAGCTCACACCATTGAGGTGTGGATGGCCGTTGGCTCACAAGGAGCTCCTTTTTGGATTTAATCCTGCTGGGTGTCCATGTCCATACACCAGGGAGACCTGGAGGGGGGAGCCAGTTTAGACGCCGACAATTGACCTTTAACAGGTTCGTGCAGGTTTTTACATGATACCCGTAGCAAGCCACAAATCATCTGGCCTGACCCTGACCTGACAATTTTTCATTATGATGAGCATATAAGACCGTTTACTTCGCTGACGGGAATACCAATCTTTTCTGCGATGGGTAATCTATGGTGCAAGAACAAAAAAGGACTCTGGGTTGATGCCGCCCTCCATGCGGGGATCACAAGCGTCGCAAGTTGGTGTTTACATTTTTGCCATGTGTGCCTATGTACCCACACACAAACCTTCCTGTTTTGTTTTTTTTGCGTCACAAACCTTACTACGATTTCAATGAATCCAACGAAGGTGGATTAATTGAAATCCCTTAATTTGGTCTCCTCCTCCTCCTCCTCCTCCCCCTCCCCTATACTGGTGCTCATTTTGCTGACCTCGGAAGGATGACGGGCTGAGTCAACCCCACCTGGTGTTAATTCAGCCGCCAACGGGCCTCAAACTCAGGACCCTGAGATTCCAAGTCAGCCACCCTAACCATTAAGCCAACACCAGGCTTGCAATTTATTTTCAAGTTAACAAAAAAGAATTGCTGGGAGATCCTGCCCTCCATGCGGGAACAACCAGTGTCACAAGTTGGCATTTGCGATTTTGCCATATGTGATCACCTACCCATCCATGTGCAAACCGACTTTTTTTTTTGTTTTTCTTTTTGTGTAGCAAACCTTCACGGGAGTTCCCTGGATCCACCATCGTTAGATTAATTACCTCCGCCACCGGAGGTGAAGGAGGTTATGTTTTCACCCATTTCTGTCTGTTTGTCTGTGTGCAGGATATCTCAAAAAGTGGACGGATCCGGATGAAATTTTGTGGATAGGTTGGGCGTGTGACAAGGACGAACTGATTAGATGTTGGTGAAGATCCGAATCCGGATCTGACTACTGGAATTTTTTCAGTGATTCTTCACCATTGAGAGATGGGGCCAAAAACGATATATAGCTCGATATCTCAAAAAGTTGTCGACGGATTCGGACGAAACTTGGTGGACAGGTTCTGTGTGTGACGAGGAAGAATTGATTTGATTTTGGTGAAGATCCGAATCCGTTTCTGGATACGATGATTATTTAATTTTTAAAGTGATTCTTCACCATTGAGAGATAGGGCCAAATACGATATAGTACTGTAGAGCATGATATTTCAAAAATGTAATGGGCCCGATGTGTTCTCGTGGATCAAGCATTACGTGGCGGAGGTATGCACCCTACCGAGTGCCCTTCTAGTTGGTTTATGTATTTTTTATACATTCCCGTGATTACTTCTACCATTTATTCAGGCACGAGCTGCCTTCTGAGAGCCCATTTCAGCAACTGCTCTTGGTACTCAATCATATTCTTTCTCTCGGTCAATGAAAACACGATACGGTTTCCTTTTCTTTGCCAAATACTTATTTTGGCATTGCCTCAAAAATAAAATCGTTTCTGTTGTCAACCTTCCTGGCATCAACACAAACCGGTTGTTGTCTATATTTACAACTTTTCTTAGTCTTCTTCCAAGAGGCTTTGAACCACGTTTTCAAAAACTTTCAACGGCTGCTCAATTAGTTTAACTCCTCATTGTGATTGTCGATTTATGTGCAGATGGAGGAGGTCAAGGTAATGTCCTGCAGAAATTCCCCGAAGAGGACTGGCCCAATGCACCATTTCCACAAGGCCTGGAGTTGGTGAGTTTTGCTGTAACCACATCAATGTTAAACTCATAACAGGGACTTTATAGCATAGGCAGTTTGTGGCACGGGGCGTTCTCTTTGTACCCCACCGATCCCCGGCACCGTGGTAGTTTTCTTTTATAAACTGCTATGGACTGTAGTGTGAAAGACGTGAAAGATTGACATAAAAGAAGGAATTGGCTTTTACTATTAGAAAAAATAAATAAAATAAAATAAGTGAAAAGTGTTCTTCTTTTTTGTCCTGAGCCTTCACATGCAAAATACAGGGTACCGCTGCCTGTGCTTGCGACACGTGGCTGCTGGTTGCATCGATTTTACGGGACAGCTGTGCCACTGATGAAATGGCACCTGTAAGTTAAGGCAGAAATTTGGAATTTGTTCATGCTGTTGGTCTGTGATAACGGGTCCCAGTTTAACGCTCACCTGACGGACGGCATACTCATTGGTTCAGTGTCCCTGCCTGCACAACGTCAGGGTGCCAATTTATCGCTTGGTCAGGTATCAAACCCCAGATTAACTCAAAGGTGAGTGTACTTGCTCCCTTTGAGTGATCCTGCCAGCCTTAATAGAGGATGAGTTATTATTACATTGCAATCGACAATTTTCAAACATATTTTATCTCATCATTTTAATTATTCCTTATAAATCTTGTTTACTTTGTAGAAATGCAAAGCTTGCATTTTGTTTTTTATTTCAGAACCTCTTCCTTAACACCTAGTTTACCAATATATTCGACCTTTCCTTGCTAACGTTATAGTTAAACGCATCTGTCCTTTTCACAGTTCTGTCAGCCCGGTGGTTGGCGGGTACTGGTTGAGCGAACGCCTCCGTCCTTTTTCGTGGCTGTTCTGACCGACATCGATTCAGAGAGACATTACTGTGCTTCACTCACTTTCCTTGAGCCTGCGACTGATCCTAAGGTTTGAGCAGTGGTAGAGAACTAACTAGCAACGAATGGCTGCACCTACACGCCCTCACCCCCCCCCCCCGCTAACTTCTAATTTTTACTCCTTTAGTCCGATACCTGATGCTTGGTGTTGCATTGAACTTTCCCACCAGGATGCTGCAGGAATCGAGGAACATAGCGAGGTGACGAGTTGTGAGAGATATCCCGATCTAATTCTTCCTGCAGAAACATTTGCTCCCAAGAGTCTCGTTCTCGTCTCTCGTTTCGACTTTACCGAGATTTTCCGGGTAAGAAAGTCCAGCTGGCAATCTTCACAAAGTCAAGATGGGATCTCTTGGTCATGTCCTCGCATGCTAGGCGCGCAGTAACTCGGTGAATAAAACGTTGGCGTAATTTACCCTCTTGGCCTATGTTCATGGTTTGTGTGACTGACTTTAAACTAATTTGAAAAATGTTTTGATATTTTAAAATGAACTGGAAATAAAAAGTGACAGTGAACCTTTGAATTGCACAGACGATCGGGGATTAAGTTTTTGATGGTCTCTGTGCTTCTTTCATTGAAAAAAATGGTTGTCCAATTAATCCGAAGACAATAAAGCCCTGGTTAAAAAATAAAAAAAATTAAGTCAAACAGGCCGTGTGCCCACCCACCCACCCACCCACGCTACATTGCTGGCCTTTCATGATCGCTTGTAAGGGGTAGCGATGGGTCCTGCTTTCTTCTTTGGCTCTGCTCTAAAAGGTTGGAACGTGTTCCTGTGGATATCCGTCGATGACGTGAAAGAACAGAAAAAAACAAAATCGAATTTTGCATCCGGACATGATCGGAGAATGGAAGTCTCGTTTCGACATCCATTAACATCACACGAACCTTCTTTAAGGTTAATTTTCGACTCTGAAGCAAAATCGTTGAAAATGTGGGTCATCAGTTGAGTCGAGTAAACCTGCGTAAAGTACAGTTCAGGTTGTATTCATCAACTCCCGCCTGACACTGTTTTGTGCTGCAACTGTTTGCTGTTGGTTTGCCACTGTCGGGCTTGATAATGTTCACTTGTGCTCTTGGCCAATATACGTAGAATTGCCTGAGACTCCTGTATGCCGCCTATGTGGATCACTCTCGTGTGCCACTGGAAACCATGATCGGAAAACTGCTCAGCGCGGTCATTCCCGTGTTCGGAGGAGTGCAGGTAAGTGGGCCACAGAACGTCACGGTTTCGATGTACGAATGTGCAGGGACAGTCGCGCCCATTTCGTGCATGCGCGCGTGCGTGTGTGTGTGTGTGACGCCATCACTTTTGATCACTGATCACCTTTCTTTTCTTTCCTCTGTTCACTGACTTTCTGATTATGGCAAAATATATTGTGTTTTGATGTTGAAAAGTCTTCTATGATGGTGCATTTCCATTTCCAATAGCCTGATGTCATTCCGTGGGATCATGTGTGAGATAGGCTGGCAGGCTCATGTCATGTAAGGGGGAGTCTCAAGTGGTTGTCTGTCAGAGTGAGACTCATTGAAGATCAACGTTAAATTGACAGTTCGGTAGGGGGATAAAAATCTGGCACAACCGGCGAAGAGAGTGAGAGAGGAGGGGAAACACTAAATCAGCAAGTGAGAAGGTTGGGGAGGAAATGTAGCGATAATTATTAATGATGGGGTTATTAAAGGGGTATCTAGAATGGCACTCGGTAGAGCTAATACCTCCACGAGGCTGAACAGTTTACGTTTTGTGTCGTACTGATCGGCCGGATCTGGATCCAGACCAAAATCGAATCTGCTTATTCTTGTCATCTAAGCAACTCACCCCCCTAGTTTTGTCATAAGTCGTCCACAACTTTTTGAAATATCATGTTATATATCGTTTTTGGCCCCATCTCTCATTGGTGAAGAATCACTTGGTAAATTGTAGGATCCGCATCCGAATCTTCACCAAAATCTAATCAATTCGTCCTTGTCACACACCCCATCTGTCCACCAAATTTCGTCTGAATCCGTCCACAACTTTTTGAGATATCCTGCACACAGACAGACAGACAGACAGGGGTGAAAACATTGCCTCCATCCATAACCTCGTTCGGTTGCGGAGAGGGAATAAAGATCATGGATCAGGGTGGTGGATTTATGGAAATTATTAATAACGGTCACTCGTATAACTTTCTGGGTGCCACTTTGTTCAAGTGTCACTTGAATGCTTTAAAAGACCCTTTGCATCAATTTATCTTATTTCTCTTCTTCATTCTGCCAGAAGTTGTCATTGGGCTTTGAAGACCGGCAGTTTGTTCAGGCACCTCTTTGTACCAGCCTGCCCATTTCGGGCTGCAGTGTTGCGCTGCTTTTTCACCAGCTTGGTACGCCAGCACTACGCCACCCATGCTGAAAGAACGTCATCGTTTAAAGTTTGTCACATGAGCCACCACATGTTTGTTGGATCAGTGCCGTAAATTGTTGGCCTTCAGGCTCTTATTTTTGAATGGCTAAACTCTTCCTTATGTTGTATGCTGAACCAAGTGTCTCCACTTGTGGTTTCTGTTTTACTTGCAACAGTGGTAGTGATGATGTAATTCTGGAAACATACAATTAGTTTTGTTTTGATATGTCATCTTGTGAAGTTTCACTGCAGTTGAGGTTTCTTTTGCTTTGTTTTGTTAATCTCTGCATTTGTGGCATGTTCCAGTTTTGTTCTCAGTTGGAGGAAAGCTCACTATGTCTTGCTATTTGGCCCTTTGCATGATGATGATAATAATAATAATAGTAATAATAATAATTGCACCAGGTGGTGTTTATAGTATGAGATTGTTGTCATTGCTTAAATACAAACGTTTGAAGGTGACTCACAAGTCAAATCCAACTCTGGTCACCTCCACAGGTATCCGTAATGTCATTATGGTGATGTGTGCTGTCCTCACCGACCAGAAGATATTGCTGCATTCGAGTAGCTACCAAAGGCTTTCTGAAGCGTGCCGTGCAATCATGGCGCTTCTCTTTCCCTTGAAATACAGGCATGCACCTTCCGCTGGCACGTCCGCTTCCTCTGGCACTTGCATCACAATCCCACTTACTGCTCTTTATCGGAACATGTCGAGTCGGTCAGCGATCATCCCCTTTAGTATTATTTTTTTTCTTATAATTCACTTTTTTCCTTCGTCGTGTTGTTAGACTTTTCTTTTTCCACTACTGAGCTGATTTAAGGACGAAAATGATAAGGATCGTTACACGGTGGACAAAAGCACCATCTTTTTTGTTTCACCAAAGCACCGCAATGAGCTTAAGGGTTGAAAAAGGGTCGTGCTTCAAAAATTGGATAACCAGAAGGGTCCTGTGTGTCATCAGTCATCATCTTTTAATTACCTTATAAAACAAACACAACGGTAAAATCAAATTATAAAATGCTTGGGTGAAATTTTCAGTCGTTGATTAATTAAGTTCACATTTTTGAGGTCGAGGAATTCAATGGTGATACGATTTCCATTAATCTCGTCCATTAGGTGATACGATGTCATTGTGACATCATGATCTCTTAATTGTCGAATAAAAACAACAGATAAACTGTAGAATTTCAATTTCTAAATGTCATAATTGGATTTTAACTGTTCTGTCTTTATGTTTTTTTTTATGGCTGAGGATGTTAACGATGATGGTGCTTTCTTTCATCGAACTGAAATAATTGAGGTTGTGATGTCATTATGATACCATATCTAATACCCCTGAAACGAACAATAATTGTGGTGTATTGGTTTCATGGTACATTATGATGATCTGTAACTCTCTAACTATTGGTGCGTGATAAAAATAATTAAATGGTGGTAGCCATTCTATTTTCTTTTTCACCTCGTTGTACAAAGCTGGGAAGGATTGAAAGATGTGCTTTCAGGGTTCTTTGTACACAGTTTAGTCTGTGAAATAACATCGAGTGTAGAGCAATTTGGTTCTTTATTTTTGTTAAGTGAGAATCGGTTTTCTCACACCTTCAGGTATGTGACATCTGATTAGTCCTGGAATGGTAGTACGGCACTTTTGAAATGACGTAATTTCGTCCCAGATTTCTTGGCTCGCCTGCACAGAAACCCTGAGTAATGAAGTCCATCGGGGCGGCCTGCACTGATTTCATGCCTGCCAGATAATGATTGTAGAATGAAACAACTAAAAATACTTTGAAAGAAGCCGAAAATATTTATACACGTACCTGTGCAAAAGGCCTATGCCTCTGCATGACAAAACGGTTGGTGAACTTTCTGATCAACTCTTCCAAAAAGTTTACATCTTGTTGTCTGTACTGCAAAATCTCCTGACATGTGGACCTGTGAAAGGCCGAAGGTGACCCAAATCTTCGTGCTTCTTAACACAGATGGGAAGGTCATATCTGGGCTTGGTGAAAGCAGGTGTGTGTGCGTGCGTGCGTGTACCAAGGCCGCCGCTAGCAAAATGTATTAACAGGAAACTATGGGAACCCGACTTCTGTCATCCATGGATATTTATCGTATATCCTATAGCAGCAGGAGTAACCGATATTTCCTGGTCTTATTTTTATGGCGGCCGAAAACTCTTCCCTCCACCCATGAAGGAATGGAGTCTGCGATTATTTAATGTTCCCTTTCACAAAGCTGCAAAGACTTGGGCACGATAGAGCGATTAAGAAGGAATAAAAATCATTGTTTTTCAGAATTTTAAACTTTTTTTTTCTTCCTAAAACACACCCCGGCACTCACTGATGAACCTCTGTAAGTTTGTCGAAGATCCGTTCAGCCACCTCTCAGAAAAATGGCAACACAGACGAATGGCTCTCTTACAGTACAGATTTCCACGAGTCAAATTTGCATTCAGTAACACAACAAATGTGGTTAACCATCTTGAAATTGCCACTCTTTCATTTAAATGTTGAAAATTATGTTTAAAAGCCGATCTGAATTCGGATCTTGCGCTCGTAAACGGCAGGTTAAAAGTGCCCGACAAGCAGAGCCGAGTCACTGAAAACACACACGGCACATGCGGAAAAGGCCTCGTTGGCATTCGGACATCATTTTGAAAGTCATGTATTGGGATGATTTCTTCATCTCTCTTCTTTCTCATTATTCGTTGTTCCTCATTCTTATTTTATTTTTCTTCAAGAAGCAGCATTCTTAAAGATTTTTTTGTTTTGTTTTTTTTTTTCTCCTTAATTTGCTGGCATACTATTTTTCACTTGTAATACAATATGATATTTGGCCTTAAAGTCAACATTAAAAAAATCTTTGAACATGTTTTGTGCCGTGTCGGTCGCACCGTCCAAACAGCTACTATTTTTGTTTCAGCTACCCATATATCCCCATCCTGCCCTCAAAGCTTTTGGAGGTCCTCAGCACACCTACTCCGTTTGTTATCGGCATCCACTCTATGTTCTGTGTGGATTTACAGGAGTTGGTAAGTCACGCATCAGTCTTCAAATTTTACCATAAGAGCAAAGCACTTTGGTTATATGCAAACTCCTGTCTCTGTCTCTGTCTTGTCGGTCTGTCTGTCTGTCTTTGTCCTGTCTGTCTGCCTCTCTGTCTTTGGGTCATTCCATGTCAAATCATCAAAGAATCTGCCGTCATCTCTCAGATTTTTGTTAAAACTTTGGGAACCAATTGGGACCCATGAAAAACGGCAAGAACTCAAATATTTTTGCAACAGCCTCTTAATTAGTGAGATACAGACTAACGAACTTTGGACTAATTAGCACGACGTCGCGAATTCAAATGGCCATATCTCTAAAGATATAACACCTAGAGAGCTGGTTTTGGTGTCATTTTAAAGGATTTTCATGCCCTATGAATTTGTCTGGGCACATTTTCCTACCTCCAACCACAAAAAAGTTATCACAAAATATAAACTTCAATCGTGAATCCCCAAAAAATGTATCCTTCAAATTTCCTCAAATTCATCCCAGAGGTACCTTATGATGTCAAGAAGCTTCCACATAAGTTTTGTGATGGGCACTCCAATAGTTTCTGAGATATGAGCAATAATGTAACATGTACGTATGGCATATAGGTTCGAAAATCAGCATTTGTAATGTATTATACAATCATTCTAACCTAGCCATGACAGGGAACACAGGGAACGACCATCAATTGCTTTGAAGTATCATATACTTTCATTTTCAACTGGGCCTGAGGGAAGAAAACAAGTGCTGCTGTTGCTGCATTGAAGAGGAATTGAAAGCCTAAGTCAGGTTAGTGAACACTGTGTACTTGAACTCACTTATTGATTGTATAATACATTACAAATGCTGATTTTCGAACCTATATGCCATACGTACATGTACATTATTGCTCATATCTCAGAAACTATTGGAGTGCCCATCACAAAACTTATGTGGAAGCTTCTTGACATCATAAGGTACCTCTGGGATGAATTTGAGGAAATTTGAAGGATACATTTTTTGGGATTCACGATTGAAGTTTATATTTTGTGATAACTTTTTTGTGGTTGGAGGTAGGAAAATGTTGCCCAGACAAATTCTAGGGCATGAAAATACCTTTAAAATTACACCAAAACCAGCTCTCTAGGTGTTATACTTTTAGAGATATGGCCATTTGAATTCGCGACATCGTGCTAATTAGTCCAAAGTTCGTTAGTCTGTATCTCACTAATTAAGAGGCTGTTAGCAAAAATATTTGAGTTCTTGCCGTTTTTTCATGGGTCCCAATTGGTTCCCAAAGTTTTACAAAAATCTGAGAGATGACGGCAGATTCTTTGATGATTTGACATGGAATGACCCCTTTCTCTCTCTTTCTCTCTCTCTCTGTCTGTCTGTCTGTCTGTCTCTTGTCTGTCTGTCTCTCTGTCTCTCTGTCTCTCTGTCTGTCTGTCTGTCTGTCTCTCTGTCTGTCTGTCTGTCTCTGTCTCTCTGTCTGTCTGTCTGTCTGTCTGTCTCTCTGTCTGTCTGTCTCTCTGTCTGTCTTGTCTCTGTCTCTCTGTCTGTCTGTCTCTCTTGTCTGTCTGTCTCTCTGTCTGTCTGTCTCTCTGTTCTGTCTGTCTCTCTGTCTGTCTGTCTGTCTCTCTGTCTGTCCTCTCTGTCTGTCTCTCTGTCTGTCTGTCTCTCTGTCTCTCTGTCTGTCTTGTCTGTCTCTCTGTCTGTCTGTCTCTCTGTTCTCTCTGTCTGTCTCTCTGTCTCTCTGTCTGTCTGTCTGTCTCTCTGTCTGTCTGTCTCTCTGTTCTGTCTGTCTCTCTGTCTGTCTGTCTCTCTGTTCTGTCTGTCTCTCTGTCTGTCTGTCTCTCTGTTCTGTCTGTTCTGTCTCTCTGTCTGTCTGTCTGTCTCTTCTGTCTGTCTGTTCTGTCTCTCTGTCTGTCTGTCTGTCTGTCTCTGTCTGTCTCGTCTGTCTGTCTCTGTCTGTCTGTCTGTCTCTCTGTCTGTCTGTCTGTCTCTCTGTTCTGTCTTGTCTGTTCTCTGTCTGTCTGTCTCTCTGTCTGTCTTGTCTGTCTCTCTGTCTGTCTGTCTCTCTGTCTGTCTGTCTGTTCTCTCTGTCTGTCTGTCTCTCTGTCTTCTGTCTGTTCTCTTCTGTCTGTCTCTGTCTGTCTCTCTGTCTGTCTGTCTGTTCTCTCTGTCTGTCTGTCTGTCTCTCTGTCTGTCTGTCTCTCTGTCTGTCTGTCTTCTCTGTCTGTCTGCTCTTCTGTCTGTCTGTCTCTCCTGTCTGTCTGTCTCTCTCTGTCTGTCTGTCTCTCTGTCTGTCTGTCTCTGTTCTCTCTGTTCTGTCTGTCTCCTCTGTCTGTCTGTCTCTTTCTGTCTGTCTGTCTCTCCTGTCTGTCTGTCTGTCTGTCTTGTCTCTCTGTCTGTCTTGTCTCTCTGTCTGTCTCTCTGTCTGTCTCTTCTCTGTCTCTTCTGTCTCTCTCTGTCTGTCTGTCTGTCTCTCTCTGTCTCTCTGTCTCTCTGTCTCTCTGTCTCTCTGTGTCTCTGTCTCTCCTGTCTGTTCTTCTGTCTGTCTGTCTCTCTGTCTGTTCTGTCCTCTGTCTCTCTGTCTCTGTCTGTCTCTCTGTCGTCTGTCTCTTCTGTCTGTCTGTCTCTCTGTCTGTCTCTCTGTCTGTCTGCTCCTCTGTCCTTCTTCCTCTGTTCTGTCTCTCTGTCTGTTCTGCTCTGTCTGTCTGTTCTGTCTCTCTCTCTCTCTCTCTCTCTCTCTCTCTCTCTCTCTCTCTCTCTCGTTCCCTGCTTGTAGGCAGGTTCACTGCTCATAGTAAAGCAGTCTAATGGCAAGGATTACACTGAATGGTTTGGCTTTGCCTTCCCAGCTGCAATCGGGACAGGAATTTGTAATTTGTTTTCAAGTCTGAGCGGTAACTCTCCTACTCTTTGTGCCATTGGATCTTTAACATCCACTAGCTAATGTTAGCAGATAGCTTCCCAGTTTAACTTGCATGTGAAGGGCGGCACACTTTGTGATAAAATTCCTCTGATCCGACATTTTGTAATGCGGTCGAGAATGGAACCCAGGCTAGGCAACTCAAGGACACATTTTGTTTTTTTGTCACACTTCTTGTTAACGATATTGTGAGTCTCTGATAGTTGCATGATTAATTTATTGTATTTGGAAGACGAATTTATGTGAGGAGCCTCTTTTCTTCTTTGCTTTGAATGTGTCATTCATTTTGTTCTAACTTGCATGGAACAGCAATACCTTTGATCATTTTCCAAGACATGAAACTATGTTCTGCACAGTTGGATGCGATTGTTGTGGATCTTGACGGGGGCACAGTTTCGGTGCCAGAGTGTGTCCATCTCTCCATGCTTCCTGAACCAATAATGAAGCAAACCAGGTCTATACTCTCTGTGGTAAGGCCATCGTGCATTCCTCTTTTGACCGAGGTCCATCATACAACCTATTTGAAAGGTTCTCTGTGAAATGGGAGCTGAACCATGTCATTAAGGCTCTGCCATTGATTTTGCTAGGTGATACATCCTGACCTCGAGGTTGCAGACCACGCATTTCCCACAAAGTTTACACCTTCTTCACTTGTTGTGCTGGTAAGTGGTGTGCATGTGCACAAGCATGTGTGCACATGTTTTAAGCTGGACAACAAATTATATTGCTAATTACCCTTGCCAGAGGTATTGCATTTGGGTCCATTTTTTATTTGTCTGTCTGTCTTTGTTTGTCCGCACAGAACTTTAGTGTTTTTCTCTGCAACCACTTGTCGGATTGATACAATTTTCACCAGAAGAGCGACTACTCATGTACAATGTTTTATTGAAAATTATGACATTATAGGTCATGTAGTGTCACAGCCATGTTGGAAAAACGGAAAAACTTTGGACCTCTGTATCACTGAAACCGCACCAAGGAAAAATTGAAACTTGGCACATAGCAAGTACTCCTCATGGGGAATGAGCGTGATTTTTTTATGACGTCATAAGTGCCTTTGTTATGATGTCATTGCATATGAAGAACGCTACATCTGATCAGTATGAAAATTTTTGAGGGTCATCTAGGGATAAAATGATCCACACACACAAAAAAAATTGACGATGTCATTGGTCACGTGATTTGGCAGTCATATTGTTTTTTTTGTTTTTTTAAAACCTTCAAAAATCTTCTCTGAAACGGCTGAACAGATCGAGGCAAAACTTTACCCGTATGACCGCCTTTCCATGAGGAACAAAAGGTTCACACATATGATGTCAGAGGTCACGTGGTTTGGCAGCCGTATTTGATTTGCCCTAAAACCTATAAAATAATAATTTTCTTCTCCAGAACGACTGGACAGATCGAGGAGAAACTTCACAAAAATGTTCCCAAAGCCTTGGGGCCACCAGGGTATTCACGATTAATTGATGTCACGTGGTCTGGCAGCCATATTGGATTGAGCGAAAATTAAAAAAAAATTGTCTCTTGAACCGTTTAATCAATCAACGTGAAACTTCACAATTATGATTTGTTGGTGATGGGGAATATATGTATGTTATATATATATATCTCTATTATAATACCAAGCTTGCACACTAAAACTCGGCTCGCCGTCACACGATCCCTATGAAACTGCTGTGGCACTTAGCGGACATGCCGACAATGTTTGGGAAGTCTTGGCGTTCCATAATACCACTTGCATTTTGCACAATGCGTATTTTTGTCATTCCCGTGTACGGTCTGTCGTCTGCTACCAGCTATGTTGTACTGCTATCCCGTGCATGTGCACGGGTATCGCTAGTACAGTCATGCGCCACTTAACGACGGGGTTACGTTCTGAGAAACGCGTCGTTAAGCGACGTCGTCGTTGTGCGAACCTTTTCGGTTTTTTTTTGTTTTTTTTGTTTTTTTTTGTTTTCGTTTTCGAACATCGTACTTGCACAAACCTAGACACCTAGGCTATTTGGTGTAGCCTATTGCTCCTCGGATACAAACCTGCACAGCATGTTACTGTACTGAATACTTGTTGGCAATTGTAACACACATCCAAGAGAGACGGAAGACACGTTAGTTTTACCTTTGTGCAGTTCATGATGGCCATCTGTTTGTTAGCAGCAGCTTACAATTCCTCTCGCCTCCATTTGAGAAAGGTGAATAAATAGCGTTTGGATTTTATAAATACGTAATCATTGCATCGATGTTATAATTTACAAATGAAGAAACAAGCACCTGTCAATTGTGATATATATTTTCGGAACAGTGCGATTGTTTTAACAACATAAAAAGCTTCACTAAAAACAAATTTGTGTTTTTAATTTCGACTGTAACAACAACGATTTATTCGCGGAATTCTTCAATTCAAAGTTAATTTACTTGCTAGAAGGTAAACATGCAAACTGTTCAGTTTGAAAGCCGATTTCTTGAATCCCGATTTAGCACGACCCTGCTTTTTTCACGATGACATTTTATGGACCTCAACGATCGCATTGTAACAGGGCCACACTGCGTTGTTTATTATCATTATGAAGTATTATGTACTGTAAAGGTACATAATTGTATGTGCTATTTTTATACGACTGGCAGCGCTATGTCGGCTAATCACTCGGCGATAGGAATTTTTCAGCCACATTTTTTTTTCATTTTTTTTTTTTTTCAGAGCTGGCAGATCCGTCGATTAATTGCGATCCGTCGTTGCCCGGAACGTCGTTAAGCGGCGCATGACTGTATATATATATATTTTAAATTTCAATCTGATTGGACACATGGTCTGGCAGCCAGAATTATTTAATTTTTTGATTTGGATACGTTTTGAATTTTGTTGATGTTTTTTTGTTTGTTTGTTTTTAATAAGGTTCACTTGGCCGTGCCTGAATAAGTTTGAGGGTAGAGGAGTAACAGCTGAAATGTGAATCCTATCCAGGTTCCTTCTGATGACTTAATCTTTGCTTTTTGCTTGTTTGGGTTCCTTCTGATTATTCCAATACAGGACTGTACCTATTTGGTCTTCCAGTTGATTTGAATTTAATTTCTTTTAATCCCATTCTAAATTCTATTGAATCATAATAAACGTCATGGTTCAGGGTCAAGTGTCCAATCAAAGCGGGGTTGCATCAAAGCGGGACGTATTGATACTCGGTCATCACTGCCAGCACTTATAAAGTGGCAGCTTTAGTTATGTCTCTTATTAATTACGTAACACACCAGGACACAAACACCACACAAAACTGCACAAACACTACACAAAACAAGTCCGAGCAAGGGTCTACAATCTCTGATTGCTCTTTTTCTTTTTTCACCTGCAACTGTACCATAGAATAGCTTCTTAGGATTGCTGCTGTCTAAGAAAGGCATTCGTACAATGTGGAATGGAAAAGTCCACATTGCACATTTGGTGCTTTGTGTTGACTGCTCGTGCGTACAAAGGGAACGAGGTAGAATCGAGATGGTAAGAGAAAGATCATGTAAATCGGTGTGTTTGGACGACTGGCCTGGGAACTCTCCACTGATGGTCTGTCTGCCTGGCGCTGGACATCGCTCGCTCGCGCTTGCTCTCCACCAGCCACCAGCTCGCTCACGCTTGCTCTCCACCAGCCACCAGCTCGCTCGGCAGACAGCTCGCTCTCGCAGGTTCCCAGACACGTTTGCAGGCGAGAGGGTAAATTACCAACATAATATACTACGGAGATAACTATACTTGGGTTTCTTTATTTGTCTTCGTATGTGCTACCCCAGGATCTCTGAAAACCATCACAGTTTATAATTATGATTTCAAAAATGTAAGTTCACCATGTATCAAAAACATGTCTGAATTTAATCATTTTGGTACTTAAGGGGATTTCTAAACCCCCCAAATAATTTTTTCGCCTTGATCCTTGTACAAGACTATTGTTGACACTTCAGGATTTCTTCACTGTCGATATATAATTTAATGTCACAAATTATTTTGCACTCGCTCTGAAGGTAAACTAGCTTGGCTTTTTGAACCCGAAAGAAAGCCACCTGTTACCCATTACCCCTTCTCCTCCCCACTGCTGGTGACAGGATAAGGAGATCCGAGCCATATTTCTTCGTCTCATGGCACAGCTGTTTGAAGGATATCGCTCCTGCTTGCAAGTCATTCGCATACACCCGCAAACTATCATCTCGTTCCATAAGGTTTGACTGCCTTTTATGCTCTTCTTATTACAAGGAAACTTGTGTTGTATTCGATGCGACAGGAACAAATACAGATGTTTTTTTTGTTCATTCCGGTGCTCTTTTGTTACCTTGTATTGAATTTTGGCACCATTTTATTCCAGGCGTCCTTCCTGGGTCAGCGTGGCCTGGTCGATGAAGAATTTGTGTCCAAGCTTCTGGGTGGTATGGCGTTTGGCCGATTCATCTCAGAACGGGGCTTTCCTTGGCGCTCGTGTGACATTTTTGACGAGGTGAATTTTTTTTCCCCCCTTTTTGCAGAGTGATGCACAATTTTTCATAAGAGCTTGTCAGCCATTTGTCTGTTCTCTCAGCAAATGATTACAGGGGACTCTCGTTATGGTGAATTGTTTTAAGACCAATTTTGATATAATAATGGCGAAAAATATTTGGAATTGCATTTTGTTTTCCTGCAATATATATAGAATGGAGCAAGTGTATGTCCAGCCACGAACACGTTACTATATGTCTCTTAATTACGTTCTGTTTGAACGTCAGTTGCACTATGACTACGTCTATCAATTCTATTGATTACATACTATTGGAATGTACCTTTTAAACTTTTCGATACTTTAGGCTGCTGAGACCGCTTAGACCTTTGAATACCCTTGAGATGCCGTTCGACATTTACATCCTTTAGACCTCTTGATACCCGATAGACCCTGTTAAACCCTTTAGAACCTGAAGACCCCTATCACCCATAAGACTCCCAAGACCCTCAAAGGCCCTTAAAGACCCCTTATCCTCTTGAGGAAGTTCAGTCATTCAAACTCCTGCGTCTCACTATCAGCCATGATCTTTTTTGGGCAAACCACATTTCAAAGTTGGCCTCCAAAGCCAGTCGCCGACTGGGCATCCTCCGTCGTGCAAAGTCCTTCCTTGGCACACCTGAGTTCCTATCTACTTATAAGGCCTTCATCCACAGCTTGATGGAACACTGCACTCCCTTCTGGGCTGGTTCCCCTGCCTCACACCTTGCTCAACTTGACACCATGGAAACAATGGCCTTCAATATCATTGGAATTTCTCACGATGAAGCTGAGTCTATGGGCCTATCACTTCACCATCCCATCGCCAATAGGTCGTTCGTCTCTGTCTTCTGCCGCTTCCTTTCTGGTCTTGCACCCCCTTCTGATTAAAGTACTTAAATCCAGGATCACTGTTCACCTCCACTCATTTGTTCCTCTTTTCTCCCGCCTGTTGAACCAACTTCCACATTCCCTTCGTCATTCTTCCCTCCAGGTCTTCAAGACAGCTGTTCTCTCCCATCTCAGGTCATCCCCAATCCAAAACCATGATCTTTTTTTACCTTCGTTAACCCACCCCAATTCCTCCTCCATCAAAATTTCCAGTTTTCCCCTCTGAGAGTTTCCTTCTGTGTTCTTCTTTTTACCCTATGCATCCTCTCCTGCCCCTCATTCCTCCCCACTCCCATTGTTTGTCCAAGTCTGCCTCTATCTTGGCTTTCAGCTGTGCTGTTGGTGTCCCCCCCCCCCTCTCTCAACTGTCCTTTTGTCCTGTTTGTGTCCTGATCCGTTTTGGCTACTAATTTTATCTCTTCCAAGAGCCTCGACTATGTATACAAAAAAAAACAACCCGACAGACCCCCCAAGTTCCTTTATAACCCTTAGACCGCTCACACTGCTTCGACCCCTTAGAACCCGTTTACCTTTAAGACCTTGTAGACTGATGGTCTCCAACCTTCTTCAAACATAAGATCAGTTTTATAATATAAATGTAATACAAGATCTACCCTTAAAAATTCTACTTTACTAAAACCTCCAAAAATGTACTCGATGCATAGCACTCACCTATTCTTTGTGTGACACCTGTGCTTGCACACGATCTGTGAGCTATTTGAAGTCTGGGTTATAGTTTGAGATGGCCAATCTCATACAGCCCATCATACGGCCATCTGTGAGACGAGTGCAGACGAGTGATACTTGGACTTGATGATTTTAATCTCGAAAAAGCCATCTCGCAGAGGTATGTGGAACGAAAGTAGGCTTTCACCTTGAGTGCATAAGATGTCAGAAGAGGGTACTTCTCTCTGTTTACAAGTCCCCAAAAGTCTTTGTCCCCTTTAGCAAGCTTTCAGCTCTATCATTTTGCATGGTGATTATCTCCAAGTCCAGTCCACTGCTGTGTTCAAGCACTTCCTAAAAAAAAAATTGCCGTCAGTTCTCTATTGTCCATTTGAGGAAAAGGATTTGAGACGAACAATGATTTGTTCCATCTTGTCTGCCTCCTGATATCATCTGTTGAATTCCTTTTCCAACCTGTTCTGGTGGTCACAGAATTTTTGGGGGATGGAACCCTCTCCTTGAGGTTTTGTAGGATTTCCTCCAGATTTGCAAAGTGCTCTGTCACGTTGTTCTTTAACTAGGAGGACCACAGGCCCAGTTTCAACGTGAATGCATTCACTGCACTGATCATGCATGACGAGTCTCTGTCCCTCCCCTGCAGTTTGTAATTCAGCTCAGTTCAATTTTGCCGTTAAGGCCATAAGAAACCCTGAGTCTAGCAACCATGACAGCTCGTTGTACAATCATTTCTTGATTTAAGAAAGGTGACAATTTCAAGGTTCAGATCGAAAAATCTCTCGAGGACTTTTCCTCGATTTAACCACCTCATGTCTGCGTGAAGTATTAGCTCACCAAAGGTGGCATCAAGCTCATCAAGTAACGATTTGAACGAGGGATATTAACAGAGCTCTGGCACGAATGGAGTTGACAATCTTGACAACAACTGTCATGAATGAGAAAAGTCAATAACCTTGCTCACTAGCGCTTGTTGGTTGATGGCACAGTGGTAATTGACAAAGGAGGGGAATTCAGGGTAATTTCTGCAAAGTGAAATAAAGCCTGCATTGACACCCATCATTGCCGATGCACCATTGGTTGTGATTGAAACAAGTTTCTTGATCGAAATGTTTTTCTCAGTCACATACCTGTTGAATTTCTTGTCGACATCCGTGTCTCTTGTGTTCTCTTTGCGTGTCAAAAGAGCGAGAAAGTCCTCTTTTGTTTTTGAGTCTTTGAATGCCATGCGAACAAAAACAATCAGCTGGGCCGTATCTGTCATGTCTACCGATCCATCAAACTGCAGCGAGAAACATTCACAGTCTGATAAGTCTCTCTTGGTGTATTTTCTGAGACACGTCCTTGGACAACAATTCCACCCTTCTGGCTGCTGTTGAAGCGCCAAGCGGCATGGCCTTGATTGATGGCTATCGTCATTTCATCTTTGTTTTTGAAGCCTTTCAACAAGCTGACATCGGCAGCGACCGTCATAGCCTCCTTGATAACTTCGCCTTCGGTGAATGGTTTCTTACGTTTCACCAGCAGACGACTAATGCAAAAAGAGGCCTCTGTGCGAGCCTTGCCTTTAGCCACAGGTTTCGAAAAGAGTGACTGTTGAGCTTTCAGAATTCCCTTTAAAGGGGAACACAAACGCTCAGACCACCTCGACACTAATCTATCCCTTGATACCCTACAATATATAT
>CM068957.1:15369382-15402989 GCA_035128595.1 Eptatretus atami
GGGCGAGTGGAGGGAGAATAAAGAAGAGCGACCGGGAATGACTGCTACGAAAAACCCTGACCCACGAGGAAAACGCCCCCCTTCTGGAAGTTTCCTGCAGGAGCTGGAAGGAGGGCGGGGCGGGAAGCCAAGGGGGATAAAACCCGCCGCTGGAAGAGCGAAGGGGGCTGTCGAGCGTCGGTCGAGCTGTCTTGGTCTATGGGTTGGTTGTTGGTCGGGTCGGTGGAGGTCTCGGTCTGGGTGGAGCAGCGAGTCGGTGGAGGTCTCGGAAGTGTGGAGTTGTGGGCAGCCGCGTTCGAGCCTGGAGTCCCCGCAGTCGGTGAGGAGCTTGAGAGGGTCCACCGAGGGTCGCCCAACCAAGTCACCACGAGGGTGAAGTAACCTGCGGCGGCCTCTTGGAGTTCCTTCGGTCAACCAAGCTCCTTGGACATAAAGGCCTACGGTCCAGTATGACTCCCTTGCCTTTGAGGGGTCTTTCTTTGCTTTTATTTGTGTGAATGTTGTGCGCCATGTCCCGCAAGTAGAACTGTGTAAGTGCTGTGTAAATAATAATAATAGACGGTGTAGTTCTTCTTGTCGTGCTTTTCTTTGCCTTGCATAAATGTATACGTGCATGCCTGCATACGTGCATTATAAATAAATGTCCTGTGTGAATGTTAACCCGTTCGTCGTGTCCTTTTTCCCCAATTGAACTGCTATCTTGCTCTCGGAATAATAGCGGGCTTTTTAATAGCCAATAAAAGAATTGGGTCCAGCGAGGTCTCGCGATAATACACCGCTCGGTTATCCCAGAACGGAACGAACCGCTTAAGCAGTTAGTGTCCGAGCAGGCCTCACTGAGGTACGGTCTTTCGGTAGGCTGCCCGCGCGAATACTTAGGTATATCGATTAATTCGGCGATTGACCCTGTCTCGCACGGGTAGCACATTGACTAGGCCGTGGTGTGCGCATTGGAGCACACCCGTGACTGGTTTTCGGTGTTGTTCCGGAAAGTTGTGACTGAATTGTCCGTCCGGTGGGCGAGACGGCCGCCATTGGCTAAAGCAGCTGTTCGCACGCTGGGCGGGCGGTAAATTCGTAACAATACATTATTTGATATTCCTGATGTTTGAATGTGCTTGGTACATACCACTGATCTTGCATTAAATCTTCTGAATGGTGTACCTCAATGAATGAAAAAAAATCTTGTTTTTGATACAGCTTGTATCTGTTGTTGCAGGTGGTCGCTAATGACGTCGAGAGGATGCGTGCTGAAGAAGGAGACAAACAAAAAATTTTGAGGCATGTCTCCGACTTGGCACAGCCATTGTACGCAAATGTAAGACCCACACACGTATGGCCACGTACAGTTTATTTCGGAGGACTAGCATCCAGCATTGATGCACACAGAGTGCAGAATAGGTTTGTTTGTTTTCTGACACGTGCATAAATTACTGGGACATGAACAGTTTGGCACAGTTTAAGACATTTCAATACCAAAGCAAAGCCCGACAGTCATACATGGTGTTCTTCCTTAATCTCTTTCCTTTTCATTACTTTACTCTTTTACATTTACCTCTGCATTTGCGTACAACTGGGAGACAAGGAGTACAGGGATGTGTTTGCTAAACGAGTCTTGAGAGAGATGATAGCAGAGGCAGTATGAAAAGGGAGTTCTGGGTGAGAGAAGATTTCAGACGAGATCAGGAAGGCTGGAAAAAATATTTTGGGGATGATTACAGGTAAGCAAAAAGGTGATAATGAGACCTGGTGGTGGGATAGGGAAGTACAGAAGGTGATTCGGGAGAAAAAGGAAACGAAAAATGAAGTGGGGTGAGGTCAATGACCAACAGTCAAGATGAGTTTATGATAGCAAATAAGAAAATAAAGAAAGTGGTTTTAAAGGCATAAGCCTGCAGAAGGATGTATGACAATTTGGATACACAGGAGGGACAGAAGAATATCTTCAGAATTGTGAAAGCCAGAGACAGTGCATCCAAAGATATCTCCCAGATGAGACTGATCAAAAGTGAGGACAACACTGTGCTGAGAGATGATGTGGTGATAAAGAAGAGATGGAGAACATACTTTGAGAAATTGCTAAATGAGGAGAATGCAATAATTCAGAGTCAACCCTGCTGCAAACCAAGGAATAAGAACCATCCAGAAGGAGGAGGTAGGGAGAGCATTCGTGAGAATGAAGAATGGTAAGGCAGTTGGACCAGATGGGATACCTGTTGAAGTGTGGAAGGTGTTTGGTGAAGAGGGTGTTGACTTCTTGCTACAGCTGTTCAGGAACATTTATGAAGAAGAAGAAATGCCAAATGAGTGGAGAGAAAGTATGTTGGCCCCAATTTACAAGCAGAAAGGAGATGTGCAAGTGCACAACAATGACTGATGAGGCATCAAACTAATGTCACATGCAATGAAGATCTGGGAATGAATTGTTGAGAAAAGATTGAGGGAGGAAGTGATGGTCAGGGAAGAGCAATTTGGATTCATGTCAGGCAGGAGCACTGTGGACACGATTTTTGCTCTTAGACAGATGGTTGAAAAGTGTGGAGAAGTACAGAAGGATCTACATTTGGTGTTTATTGATTTGGAAAAGGCCTATTATAGAATGCTGTGATCAGGGTTGTGGAACTGTTTGCAAGAGAGATCTGTGCCAGAGAAGTATGTGAAGGTGATCCAGTATATTTACAATGGGTGCTCCACACAAGTGAGGACCAGTGTTGGAGTGACAGATAGTTTCATACTGGAAGTCAGTGTACATCAAGGCTTTGCATTAAGCCCTTTATTACCTCTGCCACCAAAGGTGAAGGAGCTTATGCTTTCACCCCTTTCTCTCTGTTTGTTTGTCTGTGTGTGTGTGCAGGATGTCTCAAAAAGTTGTGGACGGATCCAGATGAAATTTGTGGACAGGTTGGGTGTGTGACAAGGATGAACTGATTAGATTTTGGTGAAGATCCAGATCTGGATCCAACTACTAGAATTTTTAAAGTGATTCTTCACCATTGAGAGATAGGGCTCAAAAACGATATAGTACTGTATATCATGATATTTCAAAAATGTATTGGGCCAGATATGTTCTCTTGGATCAGGCATTACGGGTGGAGATATGCGCTCTACCGAGTGCCCTTGTAGTTTTGTTTGTTATGATTATGGATGTTCTGGCAGTTGATGTGAGAACGCAGGCACCATTTTGCATGCTGTTTGCGGATGACTTAGTATTGTGTGCCGAAAGTAAGGGAGAGGAAGAATTTATATTGGAAGAATGGAGGAAGGCATTGGAAGATCGGGGCTTGAGGATTAGTCAGTCAGATGGAGTACATGAGATGTACAGTGAGTAGTGAAGAAGTCGAGGGAAACGGATTGATGATGCAAGGGGAAAATATCGAGGAGGTGCAGAAGTTTAAATACCTGGGATCAATGGTGCAGCAGGATGTTGAGTTGGATGGGGAGATGAGTATCAGGATACAGGCAGGCTGGAGTAACTGGAAGAAGGTTTCAGGAGTGCTTTGTGATGGAAAGATGCTGATGAGACAGAAGGGAAAGGTGTGCAGAACGGTCGTGAGGCCGGCGCTGTTGTACGGCATGTAGACATGGCCGATGATAAGAAGGTTGGAGGAAAGAATAGATGTGGCTGAGATGGTTGTGTGGTGTAACGTGAGAAGACCATGTGAGGAACGAATACATCAGAGGAGCTGTGAAGGTGGTTGAAGCATCTACGAAGGTACAGGGAACTAGATTGAGATGGTATGGGCATGTGATGAGAAATGATGAAGAGTATGTGGGTAGAAAGATGATGAGAATAATACCACTTGGAAAGAGACGGCGGGGCAGACCGAAGAGGAGATGGAGTGATTGTGTGGAAGCGGACATGAAGGAGAAAGGTGTGACTAAAAAAAAATGCGTATATGATCGACCCAAATGGTGGAGCAGAATCCGTGTCAGCGACCCCATTTGAAGTAGGCTAATACCGTAGCGTAGAAGAAGAAGAAGAAGAAGAAGAAGAAGAAGATTTACCTCCACCACCAAAAGTGGATGGGGTTATTGTTTTCACCCCTGTCTGTTTGCCTTTGTTTATTCGTTTGTCTGTGAACAGGATATCTCAAAAAGTTATTGATGGATTCGGCCAAAACTTTGTGGACATGTTGGGTGTGTAACAAGGACCAATTGATTTGATTTTGGTGATGATTCGGATGCAGATCTGGCCTATCAGTGGGATCCAAAAAGTAAATTGTTCAGCTTGGCAGAGGTATGCGCTCAACCAAGTGCTGTTCTAGTTTTTGCTGTAAATTTCCCAATAATCCATTCAAAGCACTCAAAGCTTTCGTGAAATTTATCCAAGATGTTGATGAGCTGCAATCTAAAGGATTCTGCAAATGTTTTTTTTTTCCCGTTTCTGCTTTGCGTCTACTACGAAGTGATGACTCAGGACATTGCAGTTCTAAATGATGAAGGTTAGACCTTGTGAGCAAGTAATTCAATTTGGAAGGCCTTTCCCTGGAAGACTACTGCGGTGATGAGGTAGTTTTTTTTTGATGATACTGAAAATATACTTGACGGAGACGAACACATTTACTAAGACTTGTTTTTCCTACGCAATATTGTCAATATATACCTCCGCCACCGAAGGTGGACGAAGGTTATATTTTCACTCCTGTTTGTGTGTCTGTTTTTCTGTGAGCAGGATATCTCAAAAACGTTTGGACTGATTCGGACAAAACTTAGTGGACAGGTTGGGTTTGTGATGAGGACTAATTAATTAGATTTTGGTGAAGATCTAGATCCAGATACTTTTGTTTGAATGTTGTCCTTTGTGTGTAATTTTTATTAATATTTATTTTTCACCGATAAAGGAGAACCCAAGTCCTCAGCCACCACAGCAGAAGATTCCTCAGCCTACAGAAGGTGCATACCTGCGCTTACATCTCCCAGTGTTTCCCTATCTCAAGCCGGAGGTGATCCACGATGTTCTCAAACAGTGCACCTCCCCACTGCCAGAGATGACTCCTGTTGAGAAAAAAGCCATTGTCCCTCCTGGACGCCCTCTTGGTATGGCAGGTAGTCTGTAATCTTGGGAAGGTTTGGGCTCACAAATGTCCATGGTTAAGATTGTTAAAAAGTGCAAAAAAACCCCCCAAAAAAACATAATCATAACTTTTACTCCTTGTGCAGGATCTATTCAGATGTCTTGTTGCGGAAACAGTTCCCGAAGATTGGAAGTTGTCAGCAGCTGCATTTCCAGCATCTTTGAAAACAAAATGCTTGAAGTCAAAAAGGTTTGTCTCTCTCTCTCCCTCTCCCTCTCCGTCTCCGCCTCTTTCTCTTCTCCTTTCTTTCTCTCTTTCTCTTTCTCTTTCTCTTTCCTCTTCTCTTTTCTTCTCTCTCTCTCTCTTCTCCTCTCTCTGCTCTTCTCTTTTCTCTCTCTCTCTCCTCTCTCTCTCTCTTCTCTCTCTCTCTCTCTCCTCCTCTCTCTCTCTCTCTCTCTTCCCCCTCTCTCTCTCTTCTTCCTCTCTCCTCTCTTCTTCCTGCCTCTTCTCTCTTCTCCTCTCTTCTCCTCTCTTCTCCTCTCTTCTCCTCTCTTCTCCTCTCTTCTCCTCTCTTCTCATTGCTTTCTGCAAATAGCCTATATATTGGTCCATAGAAAAGCAAAGATGCATTGTAATAGCATCACTCAAAAAAGAAAAAACCCACCATCTTGATCACCTCTTACTCTGCCCATCCTCAGAGTCTCCCAGCGACGTTGCGTGCAATGCAGAGCCCAACAGCTCGTCGGCTGTTGACTCGCAAGCTGGCCGAGTATGCACACGAGAATCGCAATGTGCTGGAGCACCAGCAGTTTGACTACGTAGTACGCTTGGTGAACGGTGCACTCAAAGTACGTCACAGCTCGTCCCGTTTTTCACCTCCAAATGATCTTGGAAGATGTTTCATTAATTTCTCAAGTTAGGGGTGAAGTTTGCAAGGAAATATGTATAAAGAGCTAACTTTGCTAGCTAGTATCCTTGAATAAATGTTGACCGTGATGGCTGACTTCACAGGCCCTCCAAAAATGGTGAGCTCTGATGCTGCACCCTCTGAAGGTGCTACACAAATTGTTAATATTGGTCCATTCATTTTTACCGGTACTCAAACCCAGAACCAACCAACGAAAAAGCCATTCTGCCATTCATATTGTTTCATTTGCCACAGCAATGATGCTGAAAGCTATTTTCGATGATCCCCTGCTGGGGTCATTTTAAACCTCTGCTTTCAGGACTGCTCGAGTTCCGATGAGAATGGTGTGGCTGCTGCCCTTCTGCCCCTCATCACGACGTTTTGTCGGGTATGTTTCTGCAATGGGAGACAACATTTAAACTTCCTATTGCAAAACAATGTGCCTCGAGGAGGGAGCTAGATTGAACAGACAGGCAATAACCTCCACAAATGTCAGAAAAGTGTGAACTAATGACCTGGTTTTGGGAGGAAGACAGGTCGACAAGAAAGACAGATAGTTTGACCGAACGTAAGATCGTACAAGAAAGCCTTGTGCCCTAGCCCAACAGCAAAGGATGTTGGTAATGATAAAAGGAAGACCTTTTGCAATCTAAGTTCAGGAGAGACATTGTGGGCCTTTTGTTATCTAAGTGGACAAAGACAGATTATTCAGATCTTGCAAATTTTTATTATTATTTGTGTTTATATGAAATTTCCCATTTTTTGTCACCATCCTCTCCCCACACCACTCATGGTCTGCCACGATAAATTCCTTGTTTATCTCCAAGAAACTCTGCCTGGGTGTCATCCAATACTTGTACACACGAGTCCAAGAACACCCAGTGTGGATGAATTCTCTCTTCTGGGAATATTCCTTCTACGATGATGTGCAGCGAGACATCCGCGCACTCTACCTTCCCAATGCAGACAAGGAGGTGAGAAGAACAGTTCTGATTTAGGGAGGAGTTTAGACACTATGTATGTAATGTGTATGTATGTGTCATCTACTCCTCTGAGAGGATTTTACCTATAGGAAGCTGAAACTTTCAGGGATTAATGAGTGTACTCTGAAGTTGTGCATGTGAAAGTTCTGTTTTATTCCGTCAAGTTTTGAAAAAAAAACAATTTTTTTGCCCATCTTTGCCTTGGGCTGGGGAGTGTGGGTGCAATTAGAATGATCCGAGCTCTTTAACCATAATGTGTTATAAATGCACATAAGCAGTACGCATGTTTTCGCTTCATATACCCAACCCGGGTTGATTTTATTTTCGGGAGCGATCGAGGCAGCCGTCTGCTGCCCATACACCGCTCAAATAATGGGATGCATTAGATGATTAGAAGAACCTGTTGCATGCTTGGAACAAGATCGCCTGCAGGATGTGTACTCTGCAATGGTATTAATAATCATAAAGATAACGACACCCCTTGGCGGCTCGCGTAGGGAGTGGGTGCTTCTCGTAACTATAACGGTACTTGTCGTCTAGAATGACATAGTCTGTCCTCGCACATTCGTTTTGAACAAAAATACCATCGTTAACTGAACACGTTACTATTATGGCCCATGTACCCATATCATAACCTATTATGTCATGGATTATGGATAGTTTCTTGGCATGGATTATGAACTTCATAAATTTAATTCTTCACTCACACCCGGTCATAGATCAGATACAAGAAGTTTCAGATTTTTCGGATAAAGATTTCAATTCAACCAACTATGGCTGGAATACCACTTCACTGATGACATCATCATTATCACGCAATATACCCCTGGGGGAAGTTGATGACCATATGCCAAGTTTCAATTTTTTTTTTTGTTGAGCGGTTTCGGAGAAAATTATGTCCAAATTTTTCCCTTCAATCCAATATGGCTGCCATACCATGTGGCCGATGACATCAGCGTTAGCAATTAAATATTTTCCATGGGGAGTCTCTCTTATGTTTGAAGTTTCACATCGATCGGATAAGCGGTTGCAGAGAAAGCATTTTTAAAGCAAAAATATGTGGACGTGGACAGGCAAGACAAACAGACGGACAGACAGACTGGGGTGTTGCAATAGTCCCGCATCCCCTTCAGGGCAAGACAAATAATAATAATATGATTTGTTTCACCTTTCACAAGGAACTGCCTTGAGGCACTTTACATTGATAAAACGAGGTGGTAGTCATAAAATACATACCCCATGCAGTCTTGAGAAGGACTTGGTGCGAGCCAACTCTTCTGGCGGCAAATTTGTGTACTTCTGAGGTCAATGTGTACAAATTATACTTTGAAAAGTCTGCTATTGAGTATATTCATAATCCTTTACGAAGTAGCTTTTATTCGCGTTCTCAAGTTTTCATAACTACCAAGGCTGATAAAGATGCCGGAATAGATCGCCAAAGTATAAATCGGGAGATCGTTAAAACGCCAAATTGTACTTCTTCTTCTTCTTCGCTTTTTTATTAGCCGAGCACAAGAAAGGCTGAAGCGATTACAGCGATTCTAATTTTGAACACAAGGAAGTGACATTGTCTCTGGGCAATAGGCTTTGTTTAATTCACCATGTAAGTTCTGAAGGGGCGGGCGTCATCCAAGTAATACGTGCTATCTATGTCAAATGGTAATGTAACATATGGTAAAGTTTCAATTTCCTCCGTTGAACGGTTTTCAATGTAAGTACGCTCTTAACACCAGAGCTGCCACTTTATGAGTTCAAGTGGTGTTCCGTGTTCCTTCGGGAACTTGCAAGATTAATAAATCACCCCAAAAATTCCCACCTCCGTGTGTGTGTGTGTGTGTGTAATTATTATATATTATATATATTATATATATATATATATATATATATATATTATATATTATATATATTGTTGCGGTTCTCTGAACCGCATGCATACAAAGGTAGGTGTCCCGAGACAGTTATGCCATTAATATACGTGTAGATAGACCCTTCCTTTTGTTTAGTGGAAAACAAGGGAGTGCGTTGCGATGGGCTAAGAGTGAGTTAATCAAATAATTTTTCCCTTCTTATTTCATTCCCACCTTTTCTTTTTTGAGGTAAATCTGCCTCGATTGCCCCTCGTCTCGTTTACCACAGCGTGACGATCCACGGTGCCTTCTGCCTCGCTTTCCCCCTAGTCTCGTCTCGTCTACCATAACCGTGCACCAAGTCTACCCGAAACCAGACATATGCAGCGAGTCACGCAGTAAGGTGGGCGGCTGCACCAGCGTCTACCAAAACCAGACATGTGCAGCGAGTCACGTAGTAAGGTGGGTGGGCTGCACCAGTGTCTACCCGTAGCCCGTAGCCCGGCCAGGCTGGCGGGCCATGTGGGGTCGGACAGTCGGAACGCCCGATCGGGCGATGACGTTGGATTTGGCATGGCCCTCCCCCGAGCTCCGGCTCTATAAAATACGGAGAAATCCTCCATGTAGGTGGAGAATTGAGAAGTGTGGGTGTTCTTCACGCGGAGTGTTCCTGCTATTTGACTCCCCCCACGTCTCGCCTCGCCGAACCGCCTCCTGCCTGGTCCCGCCGACTGCTCCACCCTCGCCCTCTGGACTCCGCCCTTCTCCAAACTTCCAAGCTCCTCCTTAGAACACGATTTCCACACGTGCGGCTTGGACCAGAGACAACGCAACTATTGTCGGGTACCGCACCACGGAGCATCCCCTCTCCCGAAACGCCCAGGTACCGAAAGCTATAACCTCAACTCCCCTCCTTCCCTGGCTGCAAAAGTCCCTTTTCATTGGGGTTTCTTTTTCTGTGGTGTTGTCTGAGTGTGCTGGCGCCTGTCTGTTAAGTAAGCCTGTAGAAGATCCTTATTGTTATTACTGTTAATAATTCGCATCAAGTCTGCACGATGTTTGCTTAGTAAGTTGCTTGTATTATTGTCACACCCCATACTCTCTTCCTCTTTCCCTGCGTTACATACCCAATAAATCTTTGTTGTGCCACATGCTTTTCCTCGCTTGCTGTAAATAAATAATCATCATTAGAAATGTTCGCTCAAAGTTCCCAGTCGCCTTTGTCTTTTCTCTCATTGGTCCAGCATGGTTCGAATCCAAGTATAGCCGGGTCTTTATTCCCAACGGTCCGTTCCTACTTTAGCCGGTACGTCCTTGGCAGTGCCGCTCGGCTGCATCTGATCCGGTTTGGACAAGAGTACCGAGGGCGTGGTTCCCGGTGGTTAAACCACGTGGTTAATTAGGTAACCTGATTCCATAGACGGGAGGACCCTAGGTCACGCGGTTGAGTTATTGGTCCACGGTCGTAAGCGACCCGCCGCGTCACAGAATTATCCGTGAGCGACGGCCTACAATTCCGTGGAGTCTGGTGGGAATCGACGTCGCTTCCCCACCTAGTGGTCTTCTCACCCGACCCCGCCTTCCCGCAACTATATTAAAATATATATATAAGTCATGCGCCACTTAACGACGGGGTTACGTTCTGAGAAACGCGTCGTTAAGCGACGTCGTCGTTGTGCGAACATCATTTTTTTTTTTCATTTTTCTTTCGAACATCGTTTTCGAACATCGTACTTACACAAACCTAGACACCTAAGCTATATGGTGTAGCCTATTGTCCTCGGATACAAACCTGTACAGCATGTTACTGTACTGAATACTGTCGGCAATTGTAACACACATCCAAGAGACAGAAGACACGTTAGATTTACCTTTGTGCAGTTCATGACGGCCATCAGTGTTGTTAGCAGCAGCTTACAACCTCCTCTCTCATCGATTATAGAAAGGTGAATAAATAGCGTTTGGATTTTATAAATCCGTAATCATTGCATCGATGTTATAATTTACAAATGAATAAACGAGCACCTGTCAATTGTGATATATTTTCGGAACAGTGCGATTGTTTTAACAAAATAAAGCTTCACTAAAATAAATTTGTGTTTAAATTGACGAACAACAACGATTTATTCGTGGAATTCTCAATTCAAAGGTAATTTACTTGCTAGAAGGTAAACGTGGAAACATTGGTTCAGTTTGAAAGCCGATTTCCTTGAATCCCGATTTAGCACGACCCTGTTTTTTTAGCGATGACATTTTATGGACCTCAACGATCGCATTATAACAGGGCCACACTGTGTTTATTATCATTATGAAGTATATGTTCTGTAGAGTGTACATAATTGTATGTGCTATTTTTATACGAGGCTACATCACTCGGCGATAGGAAATTTTCAGCTACATTTTTTTTTTATTTTTTTTTTTTTTTTCCAGAGCTGGCAGACCCGTCGTATATGCGATCCGTCGTTGCCCGGAACGTCGTTAAGCGGCGCATGACTGTATATATATATATATATATATATATTATATATATATATATATATGTATGTATGTATATATTATTTATGAAATATATTTATATATATATATATAGTTATCTACTGTGTTATATATATATATATATATATATATATATATATATATATATATATATATGTATATATACTAGTACGTGCCCGTAAAAAAAAAAAATAAATAAATAATAAATAAATATTCAAACCGCGAGCAACAAACAACAACCACACAGGCCGTTTCTTCGCTCTCACGTGCCCTACGTGCGTGGCCCGGAAGTTCGCATATTATTCGCAGTTACGATTATTCGCAATTTAGTTTTAATACCCAATTATTCAATTAGCGCCAACGTATTTTACCTTTTCGCAATGTCGTGGCAAGGAAAAACAAAGAGAAGAGAAGAGAGAGAAAAAAATTTACTTCCTGGTTCGAGCATACCAGCACTCTGATGTTACCGAAATTTATACACCGTCTAATATGAAAACGATCATAACTTGGGGCATTGTGGTTATCTATAAATGCGCATAAGAAATCGAGAAATTATTAGAATACACGAAGTCATCATTATCCGGAAGCCCGTACGTTGTAACCCGTAATGGGAACGCGGCTGAGCTTCCCTTCCCATCGGCCACGCCCATGCAACAACGTGTCTTGTCATTGGTTTGGTAAATAAATGGCCATAACTTGGGAAGCACTTGTCCGATTAATATCAAACCTTGAAAAGGCACATCCTCGGGTCCCCAGCAATATATCTGGCAAGTTTCAATTAGATCGGACCAGTGGTTGTCGGAGAAACAGCGGTCACAGCACACACACACACACAGACACACACAACACACACACACACACACACCACACACACACACACACACACACACACACACACACATTGCTGGAATTATAGATAGATATATTTATAGTTGTGTATGTATATTTATATATATACAGTAGACTAGGCGTAAGTTGGCAGCGTGTAACTCGTCACTTCGCCTAAGTCGGCAGCGTCAAAAAGTCCCGAATTTATCTAATGTTAAATCCCTTTGAATAAAGGGTCATCCTCTGTAAGTCGTCATCTCTAAGTCGTCACTTCGTCTAAGTCGTCAGATGTTGTCCGTTCCCACGTAATGGAAACTCAAGTAAATTACCACGCCTAACTCGTCACACGGAACTGCTGCCTCGTGAGAAGCCAGATTTCATGAATCGTGATGCTCGCTCATTGGTCTACACTGCCAGTGATAGGCTATTTATAACTGCGCTGCGTTCAGCTCAGTCAGCGCGCCGTCCCACATGCATCTGAAGAGGTAGACAGGCTGCGCAATGCAGTCTCTGGCGAAGGAGTAAAGGATCGATCGAGCTTAGTGTTGAAGTCCAATCATGGTTTTATATTGGCTTGTTTGTACATCACCGCACTCACTTTCACATAGGTATTGAGTGGTAGTCATCACGATGACTGTGTGTCATGTAATTTGTCGATGGTATATGAGTTTTCATTCCATATGAAAACTCATTCTACATTCATTCCAATGAATGAATTCTAACAGCCATTCATTCCACATTTGTCGATGGTCATATACCATCACCGATGGTATATGAGTTGTCTTACAGTATTCATTATCTTTACTTTTGATAAAGTGATTCATGAATTCCATCTTTGCTTGATCACTTTCCAACTCACCAATGAACCCCACCTATGCCCCGAGGATTGTGTTTCCCTTTTGGTACAATAGGCTTAGAGTTGTTGCGCCCTCTCGCACGTACGTGTGCAGGCCACGCGCGACTTCATCCTTCACCCCACAGTCATCATAAATGTTCGCATACGCGTAAGTCGTCACATGTCTAAGTCGTCACTTTCTTCCGGTCCCGATGGTGACGAGTTACGCCTAGTCTACTGTATATATAATATATATATATATATATATATATATATATATATATATATATATATATATATATATATATATATATTATATATATATATATATATATATACAGGTGTCCATAAAGTCTCTTATAATTTATAATTTATCATCTCTTGATGTGCTTCGTGCAACTAATGGTGCCTATATAGAAGTGTATAAATGGAGGCAAAAAAAACTTCAATATCTACTCCTCATTTTGTAATAATTTCCACAGTTTATCTATTAATTTGCTTTTGTATAAATTTTTTAAATTGTAAAGAGACTTTATGGACACCCTGTAGTGTATATATTTCTATATATATATGTATATATTTATATACATATATATATTTCGACATATAATATATATTTTATATTTATATTGATGTACATATATGAAGCCTGGTGTTGGCTTAGTGGTGAGGGTAGCTTGCTTGGTCCTAGGGTCCTGAGTTCGAGCCCCGTTGCCACTGAATTAACACCAGGGGGTTGACTCAAACTCATCCTTCCGAGGTCGGTGAAATGAGTACCAGTGCACTGGTCCGGTGTATGCCCCGGTTAGAATAGGTGTACCATATCCCTGTGTGTTGTAAGAGGCGACCAGGGTTGGCGTCAGGAAGGGCATCCGGCCATAAAAAAAACATTGCCTCAAGAAGGGTACCATGATTGCATGGAGCCCCCAAAAGCTAACCTCTGCTCAGCAGGGAAAAATGGCTGTAAAAAGGCTGTTTTAATTTTTTTATTACTGTATATATATAATATAGCGAATACCGATTAAAATGATATAATCCATTATTAATTAACTTCTGTGTGAACTAGCAGGATGTCTGTCATACACAGACAAACCACCTTTATAGAGAGTAGAGATAAGTGTGGCACAGCAGAAGGTTCTACAACATGCAACACATGCCCAAGGCTGGTTGGGCACAATTTCAGAGCCCATAAGCTTCGCAGCAGACCGAAAACCCCTTATACAGTCACCTTATCATGGAAGCTATGGACTTCTTTTGCCTCATTCATTCTGGGAAATAACATAAGTAAGAGTGATGGACAGATAGGCAAAGAAGGTGGGGCTCATTAGCGACCCCTCGCTCACCCGACGCAAGCCTGCAGACTTGCATTGTCCCAATGTGAAAAGCATGGGTGGGAGGAAAGAAGACAGGGTGGTGATGGAATGCGCCGTGTTGGAAGAAATGTGGTGGATGCTTCATAATACGTAGAGGAAAATTGTGAATGCGTGTCAGTACCCTTTCTCAGAGCGAGTCAAAGGGAAATTGTTGAAGACTCTTGGTGTGTTCTTAGTAAATGGTTAGAAGCAAGGAAAGCAAGAGAAAGATCGTTTAAATCAGTGTGTAATAGCCGGTCAGTCCAGGGAATAGAGCTCCGCAGCTTGTCAGCGCACCTTCCACGGCTCGCTTGCGACATAGCCTGGCTGCGCAGCTGCTTGGCTTGTTCCTGGATAACTTTTCTGGCACTTGAGATTCCCTGGATGCAACACAGCCTCAAATCCTTGCAACCCGGGCTTATGAAGCCCTTCACTGAGGCATGGTCAGTGTCCTAGCACAGCTTGTTCCTCATGGCGTGGCCTTTGTATTGGAGCGCAGCTGTTGCTAGACCATGCTCATTGGTCGAGCTCCCGGCTTGTGGACACTGTCCTCCAATAACCCCACCCACACGCGATCTTTCCTGCTCCATCAGGCCCTGGCTGTTCTAGTGCTTTCTCCTGTTGAAGAGGTTCTGACCCCCTAGTCCACACCACATTATTCCGATGGCCATTGGATTTGTAGTGAAATGTGTTTTTAATGTAATGTTAGTCTTGCAATGCATGTTGTTTGTGTGTATGGATGCACTGTAAAGAGTTGTGGGGAAGGAGAGGGCTTAAGAGGGTTGTGGAGAGAGAGATAAGAAGAGAGGGGTTATCGAAAAGAGTTGCAAAGGGAATTCAAACCTGCTGCACGAACACAACGCATTCCATGGATAAGCACAGGACGAAGGGATGTGTGGCACATTTGAAATGCTGAAGTGAAGAGGACAAGACAACAGACAGACGATTACACAATCGGGAGAAGAATGCAACAAATGTATCCAAACCTGGACTTGTGGAGGTTGAGCAGGACACGGGTGTTATAAAATGATGCTGACAGTTATTACTGCAGAAAGGACCAACAGCACACCAAAGCATGCTATGCTCATGAGATCCCACCACCATTTATACTATTTATATCCAAAATGTTTTTTGTTTTTTAATAGAGAAGCGAAAATAGATTGGCCAAGATAGGAGAAGGGATGGAGGGGGGATTTTAAATGTTCTGAATGAATAGATTGCTTCTTCCACCCCCCCCCCCCCGCACCCCCTCCCACAACCCCATAAACGCCGTCAAGATGATGTGCATTCAAATCCACTCCTTGCTTTTTCTGCCGGGTGCTGATCAACAGGATCGAGAATGGTTTCAAGACGGAAAGAGTCCCATGCTGGTAGCGGCTGAGGAGCTGCGGGCAGAAAGCAGTGAGGGTGTTGGAAGAAAGCAGGAACAGGAAGAAGAAGGGATTGTGTTCAGCCAAGCAATACAATATGCCAACCGCATGCTCTGCCTGCTCGTACCCCTTGACGCGTCTCGCCGTGGAACGCTGTTGCGGCCCAGCACGGGAGATGCTGAGAGTGGCAGCAACAGTGTACCGACCAACAGGTATTGGGCAGAGGAGTGGAGATGGATGGGGTAGTTTGCCATTTGGAAGTGACAAAATGATGTCCAGGAAATCCCCTTGCTTGGTGATCCAGTATATGGATGGTTTATGACCGATGGCATTTTCTGTTTGTCAAGTCGTTTGCTTCGTTAACCATTTTTGTGTATTCAGACGTCCAAACATTTCCGCTGTTGTTGTTTAGCCTTGCAGGCAGTGTGACAGGGAGCATGGATTCTGAGAGTGGTTTTGAAGAAGCAGATGGGTCGGATACAGCAGGTTCTGTCACGCGGTTCATTTCGCGCTTTGTGGACAAAGTTTGCACGGAGAGTGGAGTTTCTGCTGAACGCATTCGCAGTCTGCACGCCATGATTCCAGGTACGTGCACAGGTTTCCGGTCTGTTCTGTGTTCCGGGTCGGTTATCTCACCATACTAAATAAGGCATACATGGTGGTGGGTTATCCTACTATCTATACGAGTGTGTTTGTGTTGTGTGTGTTGCGTGTTGCGTGTTAATAAAGCATAACATATTCTCTCTGCTAACTCACCTACCCCTACCCATCTCTGTCCCATCCTCGCTCTGCCCCCTCCGAATACAGTGCAGCACATTCCCACACATCTCTCTTTGTCTATCTCCAGACGTGTCCAGGCAGCATTTATGTCTGGACGGTCGGTGTTTGTCTCCAGACGTTTCTGGGCGGTGTTTATGCCCAGACGGTGTTTGTCTCCAGACGGAGTTTATGTCCGGGCGTTACTTATCTCCGGACAGTGTTTGTCTCTGTACGCTTCTGTGTTTATCTCCGGACAGTGTTTGTCTCTGGACGTGTCCGGGCTATCTTTGTCTCCAGACAGCTTGGCTCCGGACGCGTCCAGCGAGTTTTGTCTCCAGACGTGTTCGGGCAGTGTTTGTCTCCGTGTGGTATTTATAATATGACCGGTAGAAAATGGATTTCAGAAATTATTTTGTTTCCATCGTCACTGTTGTTCTATATGCTTGGTGTTGGCTTAATGGTTAGAGTGGTGGGCTTGGGATCTTAGGATCTTAGGATCCTGAGTTCAAATCCCACTTGGCTTGGTTGAATTAATACCAGGTGGGGTTGACTCTGCCTGTCATCCTTCCGAGGTCGGCAAAATGAGTGCCAGATTGCTGGTATCCTGTGTCGGAGTGGCGACCCGTCCAGGATTGTGTCCAATAGCCAAGGAGACTGCTTCGGCAGCACCAACGCTCTGCATATAGTATGGTCCCAATGGATGGAATGGATGTTATTGTATGCAGAATAAGTTTGATGAGACAGTATGAATCGTAATTAACACTCCACCACACGTCTGCCTTCCCTTCCTCTCACTTTGCGCACCTTCCCTTCCCCCACTTCTCCTCACTCCTCTCACTCCTCGCTCCCACACCCCTCCTTGCTCCCCCTCCATCCTCTCTCTTATCCCCTCCACCTCCTCACTCTCCCCCCTTGTTTTTCACCCCCTCACCCCTTTGTATTCCCGTCAGCGAAGCGACAGGTGGTATTTGCTCGTGCTAAATAAGGCATACATGATAACCATTCCCATACATGGTGGTGGGATGTATGTATGTACTGTATGTATGTATGTATGTATGTATATGTATGTCAAGGTAGTGAACAAAAAATGGAAATACCAATGTAAAGTCACTTAATCGGGCGTTGGGCCACCCCGTGTGGCCAGTGCGGCCTGTATACACCGTGGCGTCTGGTATTCACCAGCGTCTGGAATTCTGCAGGAGAGATGTGGCGCCATTCTTCCACAAGAAAGTCAAACAACTGACACATGTTTGATGGAGGTGGAAAACGCTGCATAAGGTGTCGTTCCAGAATCTATACGTACTACAATGGAGCTAAGTGTTTATCTCCTCTGAGACGAAGCGTCAATGGTCCACGAAACTCAGCTATATTGTACTTGGTATACATGACTGGATCGCTCTACTTTTTAACTCGCTATCACAAGCGAACGAGCAAAAATGAGGGGGGGGGTTAAAAAGTGAAGCCGAGGCCGCCAAGTATTAGCTGTGCAGCCCGAGGTACATCACCGAACATGATTGGTCCAGTGCTATCACGTGCCGACCACAGAACTGACCCATGACGGCAGTTTTTTTTGTTTTTTTTTTACGATAATTATTATAATGGAGCAAAGTATTTGTTATGTACTCCGAGACGAAGCGTCAACGGTTCACTAAACTCAGCTATATTGTACTTGGTTTACATGACTCTGGATCGCTATACGTTTTAGCTCACGAGCGAAAGTGTACTACCTGTTTTGTGTTTTTTTAAATGCTGTGACAACATATTCGGTGTCTCCGTGTGACTATCTTAAATTACAACCCCATAAAAGCCACTCAAGAATCAACGCCTCATTCGGAAAAAATGGCACACGAAAAAGGAACGAAATCACGACTGCAGATCTCCGAACCGCGAAGGACAACAAAATCACGTGACCACCACCACCTCTGCCACCCGTCCGTGGGACGGGTAATGTACTAATATCCCATAAAATGCGCGTCGGGCTCAGATTTGGTGACTGAGAAGGCCATGACTATGAAAAGCATCAGTGTCATGCTCATCAAACCCATTGAGTGACCACACGTGCTCTGTGGACTGGGCATTGAGGGAGGGGGAGGGGGGAGGTTCTCCTCTTGCAGCCATGCTTGGCATAATTATAGGCAACCAGACCTGTGCAGCATTTTTATACATGACCCGAAGCATGCTGGGATGTATTTGCGTAACACATGGGCCACACATGTGTGGAAGCCGTTACTTGTTGTCCTCATTTACCCAGGTGTTTCCATGTTTTTTTTTTTTCTACCAGGTACCTGTATGTACATCTGAAAATCATTGACAAAAACAGGGCTGGTCAAATCTCCACCAAATTTTGCATACCGTACATGTTGGTAGTACGCACAGTCAGGTCATAAGCAGAAAAAGAACCCTCCCCCCACCCCCCCCCCCCTCCAAAGGCTGAGGAGCTCCTTGTGAGCCAACGGCATCCATATCCAGTGCCCAACTGTGTCTGCGGACATTTTCCTGCAGTTGGGTTCCTTTTTATTTTTTAGGAGGTTGGTGGCAGGATTTGCACTCCAGCCACCGTAAAACCCTTCATTCCGCAAAACGTACCATAAAGAAATCTGAAAACCCACTCCATGGGAGTACCTCCAATGCAGCTGGCCTCCACAGGGCAGCTCACTGGATGACCGGATTGGGGCAAAGCCTTCGGGACCCCTACTCTTTGATGATCGGAGGAAAACAGAGACAGGTGATCATCCTCTCTTTGGGATAGGATATTCCAACCTTCCCGAGTCAGATTGTGGTAGTGTGTGTCGGGGTGGTGCTGAGGTGTCGTCCACCAGACGGCGGTCTCCTTGGGTTAACCTGAGGCGGTCCCTTCGGGTGGGTGCCTGGAATGTCCGATCTCTAAGAGAGGATGATCACCTGTCTCTGTGATCATCTGAGCTCAAGCGTTTGGACATCGGTATTGCAGCACTCTCTGAGGTTCGGAGACCGTATTGCAGCGAGATCATGGCGGGTGGTTACACCTGCCATTGGTCTGGTCGCTCTGACGGTTACAATGCCTAAGGAGTTGCTGTAGTTGTGTGACACCAATGATAAAGCTGACTCCAATGATAATTGAGGTAACACTGGTTAACGAGTGTATTATGAGACGAAGGACTCGTCACTCCTTGGGTGTCGTTACCTGGTCTCTGTTTATGCCCCGACTGAGGCGAGTGATCTCACCACGAAGGACACATCCTCTGCCACACTCGAGTCTGTGGTTGATCAGTGCCCCAGACGAGACACTTTTCTTGTCTTGGGGAATTTCAATGCATCGACCTGCGATTCAGGAGAGTCTGGTGGGAACCCGAGGTAGCCTTCCACCCCCCCCCCTCCCCTCGTGGTCATCTCGCCCCAACCCTGGGTATGCAACATATTAATAATATATATAATATATATATATATATATGTGTACAACTGTTGTCATCATCGTCAATTCTACAACCGGCATATGGATCAACCTTATTCAAGTCTCACCATAAATTTTCTGTTTTGACACCCATTTGCCTCAAAATTCTTTGGAGACGCAATTAATGTGACTTTTCTTTGAATCTATACGATAAGGGAGATGTTTGCTTGTCTGTCTATCTCTGTGCATCACCATTTTTCTCATAGATGGCTAAACGGATCTTCATCAAAGTTTCAGAAGTTTGTCAGTGAGTGCCAAGAAGTGTTTTTGGCAAATAATTATTTGGAAAAAAATATTTATTAACAAAAAGGTGTGTTTTTATTTTTTTTTGCAGATTTTTATTTTTAATGTGCTGCTCTTGTGCTTAAGCCTTTGTAGCAATGTGAAAGGTCATATTAAATGATCCCCGACCCCATTCCTTAGTGAACTTGAATATGATTGGTTTTAAACTTGCACATTAAGGGCAATCATGTTTGGTGTTGTATTATTATTTATTTATGTTGGAGGTGGCAGGTGTGGATGGTCGGGTGTGTTTAAGTGTGTGGGTTTTCTGCATTTGGCCTTTTTTAGGGAATGTCACAATGCACATTGAAAACCTGGAAGCCGTTCACAGGGAGAGCAAGAAGTTGCCACCAGTTCAGAAGGTACCATACATTTTGCAAATTGCCTTGGAGTTTGGATTGCTACGTACTGAATTGCGAAGGAATGCACACAGGTCATGCTGCAGAACCTCAAACTTAGACCTTTCTCTAATGCTGTATTCTTCGAAGAAAGGAAGAGGATTGGCATTGTATAACAATCATTTGTTTGTTTGCATGCAGCACAAGCTGCTGGGTAGCATCATTGGCTGAGGGTGTGGCTGTGCCGCTGCTGCAGTGCCCTCTGCTGCTTCGGGCAGGAATTTGTAATTTGTTCAGGGTGCCGGCGATAGCTCGCTTCCTCTTTGCGAAGGACACTGTGGGGTCTTTCCCGTCCACCAACTAATGCTGGCAGATCGGGACGCCTGTTGAACGTCCATCCTAGGGACGGCACACGCATATGATGAATCACCCTGCCTGTGAAACACCAGGATGACAGTTTATAGCTGCTTTGGGATTCAAGCCCAGGCTAGATAGCTTACAGGTGAGTGTGCGTACCTCCAAGCTATCCTGCGCGCTTCCGTTTATGACACTTAAGGGGTGGGATAAAATTTTCTCAATTTGGGTATTTGATATCAGCTGTGCTTCGTTTATTTTTGTTTTGAACACGTTTAAAAAAAAAAAAAAAAAAGTTCTTGTCGCAGCATAGTTTTGGAACATTATTTTGACATTTCTTCAACATGAAAACCATTTTACCTTCTGCCTTTATTTTAATGAGTTAGTTTTAAGTATGCAACTGATTAAATCCAGAGCTCTGATGCACTGATTTCTAGCTTTGTGGTAGCTTTGTGGTTGAAAAACCTGAATGTGTGGAACTTGTCAAATTGAGTTAATTGTGTGACTGTTGCTTTCTTTTGGTTACACTGACTCTCTCTTCTTCTTCCTAAACATGTTCCCCTCTCATTCTTCTCAGCTCAAGCTCATTCTGCCTCCTCTATTACCGAACGAGCAACTGTTTGTAGCAGGCCTAAGGGCATTTCTGCTGCCAGATGGGCGAGAGGAGGCCTCTAATCCCTACACCGGCAGCCCCACTCTACTCCCTGCAGAGGGTGCACTTTTCCTCACGACTTATCGTGTTGTGTTCCTTGGGACACCATGCGAGCCTCTTGGTTTGTCTCTTCCTATGCTGCACGTATACCTCATACAAATTCATTGTTGCTCAGGCTCTGAGATTTATCCAGCACAAAACCTGACTTCCTTTGTCATATATCTTAAAGGGATTGTTAGGACGTCATGTAGATTGTATAGAGGAAATGAATGACAGGGAGAACGTGTGATCGAGGTTTGCTTCCTCTTGTAAAAACTTGCCCACATGTATATGTGCATGCTTGCAGCTGGGGAACAGATGGTCAAACGGAGCTTCCCCGTCGGTAGTCTGTCCAAAGCAAAGAAAATTTCAGGACAGACATCACTTGGACAGCTAATTTCTGAAGGAGTTCAACTTCACAGCTCTACCTTCCAAGTACTTATTTTTGTTGATTCTGAGAACAGTTTGTGCATTAATCACGTTTGCTCTTTGATGTCTGAGCAGCAGATCTCCAAATGGCGTGGGGCCTGCCATCTCGCATTTATTTTCCATCCTCGTGGTTTTGGCTGCAGCTTCTACGGTTGGGCTTCGACGCCGACGTGGCTCCTGAGATGGTGGATGCTTTCATCAAGCAGCTGCAGAAACTCCGCTGCCCTGGATCTCCTTTAGGCACTTTTGCTTACATGCAGGGGAGTTGTGTCACTCAGCATCTGTGCACCAAAACCAAGGACAAGCCAAACCAGACATTTGTGTAAGTCTGTCAAATTAAGGTGGCTTTTCACATGTTTGTGTTGGTAATTATTTTATTTGCAACCACGTCATTCTGCCGACTGCTGCAGGTCCTTTTCAAAGAACATTGTTAAGAATGCTAAAAAGGCTGGTCTGAAGAGCATGGGTTGGAGGAAAACAGCAACACAGCTTGGGGAGGCCTTTCCGTCGAGGAATTCAGCCTTAAGCGAGGAGGACCGTTATTCTGGCAAGTTGCATATTTGTTGCACAGCTGACCCCACAACAATGTCGGCTGACACCACAACTTATTCAAGTCACAACCTACATGCAAGTCTTTCAGCAAGTGCTTGCCCTTGGCTGTTAAAAGTCCTGTGATCTCATTGCTATCCCGTGTGACCATCATATTTGCAGTTATCTCGGAGGACACGGAGAGTCTTAGCTCGGCCGCTGGGCCTGGAACCATCTCGGTCAGCCACCTAGGGGTTGACCATGCTGCTGAGACCTTGTGTCTCCTGGATTTCCACCGCCTCGGGCTCACAGTCGTTGGCGCGAGCCCGAGTCGAGGAAATCCCCATCCATTTCGCATATCGCCAGTTAATGAGTCGCAAGCCATTTGTCACACGTAAGATGTGTCCCTGTCCGAGTGCCATAATCTACCTGCAACTGCTCCTGTGTTGACTCGGATTATTTATGTTGAATGCTTTTCAATGCAAACGCATCGACTTGGTATGAAATGATTGTTTTTACTTTATTCCTGACCATTATTTATTTTATTCTTTACCAGTTGGAACTTGTGAATGAAAGGGAAACTCGTTTTAAACAGACAGAACTGTTTTTTTGTACCAGTGAGATTTAGTTTCAAATCGCAGTGAGTGCATGCAAATAACATCATCGATCGCACAATTATTACTGTAAAATAATAGCCGTGTACACAAGGTGTGCGAACCCCCACTCACTACCCCTGCGCACGTACGGCGTGGCTGCGGATAACCGAGCGGTGATTGATAAAACTCAAATTATTGCCGTGTGAAAAATGGAAACCTGTGTTTTTACCAGAGCCTGTATGGTGTTCTAATTAGCTTGCCAGCAGGAAGAGGAGATTCCTCCATTCTAACAATTGCAAACAGTTCATTAATTAAAAGTAAGAAAAGTTTTTGATGTTTGTTTGCAGGAAAGAGATATTAAAGCCAGCCCGGTAGTTATAGTTTGAGTGAGACAAAGTAAGACCAGCAACCCTGACACGGAGAGTGTGAGATGGTTCCGGGCACCACTTTAACGCTCCCAGATCAGAACAAATACCAGTACGATGACATAACGATGGTTTTAGTTGCAAGTGATATTATAATATTATTATTATTTTCCTAATAATAAAGACAGTAACTCAGAACTAAAAACATCGTTATGTCATCGTACACTGAACCAAACATAAACACAGAGGAGCAACACAACATTACATTTACAGGGTGGGAGGTGGTGGAAGTGGTGGTGAATGGGAGGGAGTGGGAGGAGTTAGGAGGAGGCGGAGATGATTATGTGCTTGGCATGGGTTCGTCGGTGGATGAAGCAGATGTTGATGGCTTGAAGTAGCTGCTGAGAGGAGACTGTTGACCATTTTTTAATTTCTCCTCAAGAGTCCTCATACAAAGCACGACAGCAGCGGACAATGTAAAGCACGATCCCAGGAATGCTTTTTTTGTCATCGGCTTTCTCCACCAATTTGAAGCAAGCTTTCATAAGTTACCAGGACATGATTCGTTAATTGGGTTGACGTCAGTTTAAACTCATTTGCATATACCACGTCTTGGCCGCGATGGTAGCTTGACATGCTTTATGGGTTAACCCTTTCAATCTGAACAGTTAATTACATTACTGTACTGTATCCGCAGGCCTTCTGAAAAGTTAATCTCCTCCATTAACTAGTTAATGGCAGGAAAAACATTGCCACGGAATTGACGTAAGCCCGGGCGTTCCCTGACACTGGATTTCTTGTTACCTTTTGGAAAATTCTTCCTGGTGATGTTTTGTCTGTGGTTGAAGATGTTTTTATTATCACATTGCCTGCTAAATTTATAATGTCCTGCATTTTTCTTCTTTCCAATTTACCTACTACAGGTACAGTACTGTAATCTGCTTGAAATTTTGTTTCCAAACATGATATATGTTTTCTGTGTCTTTAATTTCTAAGAATATTCATCTGGGGAGGGGGGGGGGGGGGGGGGGGGGAGTGAGCAAAGGAAGGGTCTGCTCCGGGTGCCAAATACTCTAGGTACGCCCCTGGATACGAACAAAGCTCACTCTTACCACCCTTGGTAACATCATGTTAGAAGCCAATAATCTCTTGGACATGGTGGTTGAGCTGGTTCCGTTCATGGAGTGAAGTTTAAAGTTAAAGCAAGGGCTGGAGGACCTCATGATGCCTTGCAATGAGGTTCAAAAAGATTTCCAAAAGAAAATGAAGCAGTCCTCATTCCTTCGTTTTATTAAAAGACCCACCACCACTGCAAATACGACTGCTCCAGAAACCACCACCACCGCCTCTACATCTCCACACACGCCTCCACCATCCACTAGCAGCACCATCTTTTGTCTCATCTGAGTTGCCAGTTCTCTTGCCTCATCATCAGGATTTTCCATTGAGGTTCCTGATCTTGTGCCTGAGGAAGAGAACAGCCCCTCATCCCTCAAAGCACCCCCAACATCACCATCATCATCATCATCATCACTGTGCAGACTGACAAACCTCAAACTGTGCAGCAATTCGTGCTTTTTGAGCACCACTTTAATCTCTCAGCCATGATGGATCAATCCAAAAGCAAAGAAAAAAATTATATTGATGGCAAGAAAAAGCTTTCAGACCAATTTTTAAACGCCCGATTTATATATATATCGGGGCGTATTATGTGATACCGGTCATCCGTCCGTCCGTCTGTCCCTCCGTTCGTTCCTGTCCGCACTCTAACTCCCAAAGTTTTCAACTTTCACGTTTCATATTTGGTACATAGGTAAAGACTGTGGAGACGGTGTGTCGCGACATACGTTCGTCATCTAAAGTGGTTGCCATGGCAACCAGGATGCTGTTTTCCATGTAGTAGCATAATTCTGTATATACCTTCTTGTTCGGGCATATATTGTGCTCACTTGCGCTCTTGTTTTTTAATGCTCTACCTATAATAACAACAGTGTTTGTATATTTAAAATATGGACTTGATCACAGTTTTTTTGAAGAAAAAAAAAAGGTGGGATATTGTACTCTGCTCCGTCTGTCTGTCTGTCTGTCTGTCTGTCTGTCTGTCTGTCTGTCTGTCTGTCTGTCTCTCCTCCTAAACGGTTGTGCAGAAATTCGCCAAACTTGGTAGTGATGACCACCAAATGGCATGAAGTTGCAAGAGCAGTATCATGTATGGCTCCGCATCCTGGGGTGGGGTCAAAAGTTGAAATTCCGGAAAATGCAATGACGGGTACATTAAAAAAAATAATAATAATAATGAATGAAACTTTGTAAATGCAATCAACGTTGGGGGAATATGTAACGAGTTTTTGGATTTGAACCCCGGTTCATGCTCCCATTGGACTTAGGGTCCCAGTGGTGAAAACGGGGGAAAAATTTCAACTAAAAACGTGATAGTGGAACTTTTTGCCATCTTTAAACTTTGCTTGGTGGGAAGTGTGGGGATTTGCAATGAAGTGCCATTGACTTCACGAGATAGTATATAATATGATTATGCATACACCAATTTATAACAGAAGCTCTTTGTCAAGCTGACATAAATATCGTTTGTATTTGTGCATGGTTATACTGTATGTGTTTTGACTGCTGGTTGTGGGATTAGGACGTCAATTTTATTGTGCATTTTGTGGCAAATTCTATCCTGACTGTTTGCAGCTACCCTCACTGGCTGCTTGTACCTTCTGCTGTGACGGACACGGTGTTGCAACGGTTGGCTCGCTGCTACCGACAGAATCGCCTGCCGAGCATCTCGTGGCGACATTCAAGGTCAGGAAGTTTGCTCTTGCGCTCTGGTGGACCGTTGGGAAAGGGCATGGTTGGCGGTCTCTTCAAGTCTCATGGTGCACATCCTGCAGGTCAGTGTGCTACACTTTGACATTTGATCAACCTCCAAGATATTGATTCATGATCTATAACTGGTTATTTTTTGTTACTTGACTGAGATTAGGGTGCGTGTCCATGTGCTGTATATTCGTTTGTGTTATTTGATGGTAGTATTCTCATAAAAATGGGAACTTACTGTTGTTATAGATGGACTTGCTTGGGAGGAGCATTGGCTGTCTACCTGAGCTTTAAACAGCAAACGTGATAGCTACAATTTGAGATTTCTATTTCAAACATAGATTATTGAGGTCAACCCCTCATGGCCTTTCACATTTCCACTCTCAGTACTTTTTTGCATGTTACTCTGGAGATCTGATGTGCTATCACATTGTCCGCCCAAACAGGACCTGTAAGTGCTGACTCTCAGCCATGGCTGGATAATGAGAGGTTCCTCCATGCCATACTTTTCTCCACAATGGGCTCATCGGCACCTGAGAACAGTCCTCTCGCTTGCACAGGTGACCTGCGGCCCTTGCAGCTGCCTGGTATTTCCAGAGCAAACTGGTATTTTGCGGGAGGAGTTATATCTGTGGGTTCAACTTGTGTTCCTATAGCTCGCAATATTCTGTTTCTGCCAAAAATGTCACTGTCCTGTTGTGGATTTTTCTCTTGTTTTCAAGCAGCAGGACACAGAGAGATTGCGAAGCAGAACCGGCTGAGCATGATGATGAAGCAGAGCGATGATGGACACACGCAAGCTAATGCTTCAAGCCTTGTAAATGCAGGTAAGTAGAATAGGTGTGCAGAGGTGGGCAGTGTGTTTTGTGCAGGGAATGGAACTTTGCTGGCTAATTATTTCCTCTTCCTGATAATCGAATTATTATGCCATCTCCCTTTGGTATGATCCTCAATACCTTTCTCGAATACGCAGCCAGATGGGGGAGTTTGCGATTCAGTCGACGCTTCATAGACACCACGTGCAGCATGCAGGCACATGACCCACGATCCCCTGATTCGCCGGCTTCCACTACTTCCATGACCATGCAAAGTGTCCGCAGTGCACCAATGTCTCCAGCCATCTCCAATTACCGAGTCCCAGTATCCCCAAAAACCAAGGACATCCTTCTGGGTTCAGCAGGTCGACGAGCTTGGCTTTACATCTTGGGGGAGAAGTCGCAGATAAAGGTGTGTTTTTGGGCTTAAATAATATTGTTGTTGTTTTATTCTTGTTCTCGGAAATTAGGCACCACTATTTTAAGCTTTTCTGTTTGTTTCTGATCTCCAGGCAGCGCGATTCGAGCCGTTTCCACATGTGGAATACCAGGCCGTTGAGTTCCCAGATGTCCCGGATCTCCGAGCATCCTTCCGCAAGCTTTTGCGTGCCTGCGTACCACCCACGTCTCCCACGACAAGTTTCCTTGTGGCTGTTGAGGAATCTGGCTGGCTTCTTCAGGTTCATGGTGCACCGTGAAAATGAAGATTCCCAAAAAAATTGTTTATGTAATCATGGTGTGTTTAAACATGCTTTCCTTGAGAAGCGTCATGCTTCTTTAATAAAAGGGACACTGCATTGCTATTTCTTTCGATCCCTACAGGTCTTCCTGATATTGAATCACCTGACCTTTGTTTTGCATGAAAATCAGTTTGACTTCATGCTTTCCTTTCAGGTACAGAAACTACTCAAGCTTTCCTTGAGTGTGGCCAAACTTCTCGAGGCTGGATCGTCAGTGATCGTTGGGCTGGAGGATGGCTGGGATGCCACCACACAGGTGTGCAAATGTGGCTGTTGTAACTTGGACTTTTACCGTTATTGTGGTTGTTTTGCCTTTTTCTGCTTTCTTTTTGAAAGCTGAGCTGTGATGAGAAAATGATAATTGCTGAAAACAAAATTGGACAGCACGAGGACTTTTCCACAATTCCTTTACCCCTCGAACCCTCTCACTACATTTGCTGCAGGTGGTGTGTCTTGCACAGCTTTTGAGCGAGTCTTATTACCGCACACTTGATGGTTTTCGCACTCTGCTCACTAAAGAGTGGTTTGCATTTGGGCATCGCTTTGCGTATTACTCGGGACTGTTATCTTCGCAGCCTCGATTCTGCCTCACCCCCGTCTTCCTCATCTTCTTGGACTGTGTGCATCAGGTCTGTGTCCACCCTTCCTCATATATATGAATGCTTTGGCCTCCTCCTGGCTTTGCTGCCATTGCTGTCCTTCTCTAAAACTCTCTCTCGCTCTCTCGCTCTCTCTCTTGTTTCTCTCCATATAAATATACCTCTTTATCTTGCAGATTCAGCGGCAGTTCCCATCAGCATTTGAGTTTAATTTTTATTACTTGAAGTTCCTCGCTTATCACCACATTTCGAACCGCTTCAAAACCTTCCAATTTGATGCTGACTTGGAGTGCAGTGAGGAAGGTGAGAGAAAAAGTACTTCCAGCTTCGCCTGCCCTTGGAGCATATCCTTGGAACCTCCTCGCTAAATTGTGTACGATTGTGCTTCGTCAGGGTCTCTGATGGATGAAAACTTGAAAATGAATGGCCATCAGCCGGCTACCTCCATCTGGGATTACATTGAAAACCTCAACAAAGGCATCCCTGTGTTCTACAACCTATTATACTTTCCACAAAAAGATGAAGAGGTGACAAATGGTGCATGTTTGTGTTGCGCACGTGTGGTCGTGTGTACACACCCCAGTACATCAGGACAAAAAAGGATTGACTCTATTTTATTGAACCAATGCTGTAAACGTGTACGTATGACATTGGTATGGGTGATGCAAAACATTTAAGGTCGCCTGCTGTTTATTTTAATTGATTTCCTCAACAAGATTGAGGCTCATTGAAGAGCAAGAGTTGAATTGACAGTCATCACCAACCATTTTAATTGCAATTAGATACTTGTATTGTTTTCTCACATCGACAATAAGCTTGCTGCTTATTTTGCACAGCATGGCACAATCCTGATTTTCTCATATTTAAGTGATCCTTCAACCAAAACCTTTACTTTACGAGCCTATCTCACCTTCTGGTCTGTCAAGGCTTATTTTGTGCTGTCCATGCTGGGCTTTAGGTTCTGCAGTGCAGGAATAATTGCAGGGTTTGTTCATTTGTGCAGTCGTCTGTTTGTTCTTTTGTTATTGGTTTACTACCTTTCAATACGCTACCTCTTGTTCCTGGTAGCTACTAAGGCCATGCACCTCGTTGCCTGCACTGTACATCTGGGATTACTACACATGTGAGGCCTTGGGTGATGCTTTTCCATACGAGCCTGAACTTTGGGAAACACCGAGCTGTGCTGTAGAAGATGCGATTGGTTCAGATCGGGCACTGCGTACTCAACGTCATTCAATCTGGCCTTGCTACTCTGACTGCAGCCGTGCCCAGCCAGATGCCATTACACATATATTCGAGGTTTGGCCTGGTCTGTCTCTCTTTGCACATGAGCTTGTCTTGCTTAAATTTTGAGAATGTAACTTGAACACTGACATTTACAGACCAGAACTCTTTACGCTTGTAAAATATATGCTGGTGATGCTACTGAAAACTATCCCTCAAAATACCATCAGAAAACTGGTGAGATTGTTGGGACTAATTATTGGTGTTCATTTTAAGCTTGCAAGATAGTCTAGACTCTAGAGGTATGCACGCTCTCCTCTGAGGTGTATAGCCTGGGTACGAATCTCGGCCCAGCTATAAACTGTCATCCTGAGGATTTTGCAGGCAGGGAGATTCATCAATGTGTGCGCCGTCTCAAATGGACATCAAACGAGCGTCCCGTCCGCCGGCATAAGTTGGTGGATGTTGAACATCCCACGGTGTCTTTCGTGAGAGTGGGCAAGCTATTGCCGGCACCCTGAACAAATTACAAATTCCTGCTCGAACCTACAGGCGGCACTGCTTCAGCGGCACAGCTTCACCCCCAGCAAATGATGCTACTCGCAGCCATGTGCTGCATTGCGAAAGAAGAACGTATTCATTTAATTCAGAACAGGTCCAATGGTGTGCATCTTTTTAACGAATAGGTTGTCACCATCTTGCGAGGCGATGAAGTCAAACGTCTTCTCCGAGCTGTCCAAATAAGAGCCCACACTGGTGCTGATAGCTGTCCACACAATATCCTACTCAATATCACACCACAGGGTCATGCAACTGTAACAGCACTCCTCTCTAATTGAATTCCAAAATGCTTGAGCGTTGTTGTGAAACATGCAAATTGAAGTCATTTTATTCATCTATTTATCCTTGAGTGTTGGCAAAGTTAATACTGCATTGGTTAATACTGCAAAAGATTTGTTTTCAAAATGTTCCTTTAGGTTTGTTTGTTTTTAAACAGTAATCCAAAGTTCAAGGAAGTAGCTTTAAAAATCACATTTTCGTTCAAAACATGACTTTTTTTTAAAATCAACAACAGAGCATGTTGCTTAGATGTGTCCCAGCTGAACCTCTAACAGGGAACAGGGTGCCTCGAAAACTTACAACTTGACCATCGTTTCAGGAGATCCAGAAGTTGGAGTCAGAGTTAGGAAGAACAGGAAAATGCTGGAAAGATCTATGGGTTAATTCCATGCCAGAGCAAGCTCAGGTTGGTACAGTGTGGACTTTCGATGCTTTTTGTTTCTCCTTACCAATTCGGTACGACTCTGTTAACGAGGTCCTGACTTTTGAACCTGCAGCAGGTCTCTCCGGGAAATTTGTCGAGAACGTCCATTGGACCTCACACCCCCTCGACAAGCACTGGAACATTTTCACAACCAGCTGAGAGCGGAGTCGGGTCTTCGCTTGTCGCCCTCAACGGAAGTTTTGCAGATGATGCCCTCACCATTTCGTCTCACACTGTCCGCACCAAGCATGGCTCCATGTCCAGTTTAGACCTTTACAACACCTTCCCGCTGGTCTACAGTGAGCAAAGGTATTGAGCTGTGATGTGCCTCTCATTGTTTTGTGTCCAGACTTGCCCTGCAAAAGCTCCAAATAACTTTGCTTCTGCTGCAGGTCATTTGAAGGTTGTTTGTACAAGCGAGGTGCTCTTCTCAAGGGCTGGAAGGCTCGATGGTTTGTGCTGGACAAAACCAAACACCAGGTATGTAGCCTGTATGAAACAGTTTTGATTTTTTACGATCCTTGGGCAGCTCTTAGGCGATGAAATGTTCCCAAAAAGAATAGGGCTCGTGAAACAAGATGAAATGTTGGTGAAGTTCAATGTTCTCAGTCTTATTCAAAGCTGTTTGGTTCAAAGTCCCTCTACACAGGGGTCCATAAAGGATAAAATCATGTTCCACAGACACTCAGATCACACACAAGCTTTCTGCTTTTTATTTGATTTTTATGTCATACGAAATTGGGGCTCATGGAAGAGTGAGACGATAGAGGGAGGGAAAAAGTAATCCAACTGTGCGGAAGTAGGGGCAGTTAGCAGGGAAATGAACGAAGAGTAAGGGGAGGAATCTGAGCAACAGACCTGAATGGGGCCCACAAGAGCACACTACCCATGCAAGGACACACGTCCCCAGCACAAAGGCACATAAGACACGCAAGTACATCACATCAGCAAATTAACGAAAACACATGCTCGTCTTTAGAAGACGTGTCGGAGCAGAGAAGATGGCGTCCAGCTGTGGATGAACCCAGAACTGGAATTGTATCCTATTCACCTGGGAACAGTCAGAATCCTCAGTCGATTGATCTCTTTGGTCATGTTTTGGGATGTAATTGTTTAATTGCCAGTGGCATTATGATAACCCGAACAGTCTCTCGGTATAAATAGAAACATCTCATCCAGATAGAGCTCTGCTTTGTTTTGCTTCTCCAATGACACTCCCACAGCTTCGGTACTACGAATCGAAGGATGACACAAATGGAAAGGGTGAAGTGGACCTATCAGAGGTGGAATCTGTGAACCTCGGAGTCCCTGTGCTTGGAGCTCCGCGCAATGTGGATGAAAAAGCTTTGTTTGAAGTACGTCTCTGGGTGATGTCACGGTGTAGTTTGTTGAACCAAATAGTTTCATAATTGTACTGTTCACCTTTAAATCGAATTGCTATTCTTTTTGTAACCAAACTTTATTATCCTGCAGCAACTGTCACTCTTGCTGTATAAAATGCCATTTTGAAAACTTTCTTCAAATCTGCGGACTTTCCAAGGCTGTGTTCTTCACTCTTACCAAAGTGACGAATGTGATTCTGATTCCAAAGAAATATTGTACAACGCTCCTTCCCAATTCTATATCCAGGCGATGCATGACGCGAGCGCCGAAGGAAAGGAGTACTCAGTTTTTACGCCGTTTGTTTGTTACTTACGAAATCTAAAGATTTCGTAAGTATATTGATGACTTCCGTCCTCTGTTTGTTGTGTTTGTTTGTTTGTGTGTGTGTGTGTGTGTGTTGTGTGTTTGTTTGTAGGCACGATAACTCGAGAACGGAACAAGCTACCAATGTCAAATTACACCCGTGATTCAGGAGGGTGATGGCAAGCGCTGATTAGATTTTGGTCAAAATCGGTCAAAGGTCAAGGTCACAGTGAGGTCAAACATAATTCCGTAAATTCATGTGGAGAAATGGAGTATTTTTGCTTCGGTCGACGTTACGAGTTCGTTTTAACTTCGATTTTAATTTTGTCTCGGTTTTTGCGATCGCTTAGGACGCTAAAACTCGGTTGTCGAAATTCTGGTAAAAATCGATGTTTTGGAGACGTTTTAAGATTGTATAAAAAATATTTCACTCGCCGCGTCACGGCTCGTCACGTGGTGCAGCGCGCTCGAGCAGAGGCGTCGTTGAGTCACGTAAAGGTTTTGCGTGTGCGCGCTGACGGTGTTTTCGATAAAGATGGTGTTTAAAAGTCATTTTTTATCCCAATAAAGGTTATGGTCGCATGCCTGACTCGCTAAGCCGTCGGATTATGTAAAGATTGTTGGTGGATGGCCGAATATTACGGTTTTGTGACTTTAATAAATAATTTAAATAATTGTGTGGAGAAATGGAGATTTTTGCTTCGGTCGACGTTAAGATTTTTGATGTTTGGTACAGAATCATCGTAGAAACTTCTGGTTTGCGTCGCTACCTTCTCTAGAGACAGTTTTTATTAGACAAGGTCCAGAGGGTCAGTTGACGATTTCGTAAGTACCAGTCTATGACTGCTTGTTTTCTTGTTTGTTTTCTTGTTCGTCCGGACGATATCTTAACCATCCTTTGAGCTCGGAAGCTGAAATTTGGGGACAAAAGTGAAGATATGCTTTGGCAAAAACTGTATTTTTTTGATTAATCAATAAATGTATAAATTACTAAATTATTATTGATTTATTAATTAGGCCACTAGGGTACCCAGTCAAATGGACTGGGTAACCT
>CM068957.1:15408739-15423493 GCA_035128595.1 Eptatretus atami
GGATGCCGGTGTCATAAACAATTTCAAGCAGCATTATCGAAGATATCAACTATAGCATTTGGTGGATGCGATTGACAAAAATCGAGAACCGAAGCTGGAACTGAGCGACGCTATTCGCTTCTCCAAGATGGCTTGGGATGAAGTGAAACCATCAAGAATTTGTCAAACACACTGCCTCAACCGGACAATTAGTTCGATCTGCACTAACGTCCCTTCTTCAGACCGCTCAAGGAACAGTAATCGCAGAGACATTCAACAGATCGCTGAACATTCAACTTATAGAGCCGTGCGAAGGATAACAGAGAATTCGATACAGTCGATGATCACGAGGTTCTTACAGATGATGAAATCGTCGATCTTGTGACTACCATTCATGACGAGGATACCGAGGAACTAGATGCGCCTGAAGAAGTAGCCACGGTTCCTAGCGCATTGGAAGTGAGGCGCGCCTTGGAACAAGTCACGAAAAGAAGAGAGATCGAATAGGTTGTCACCATCTTGCGAGGCGATGAAGTCAACGTCTTCTGCTTCGAGCTGTCCCAATAATAAGAGCCCCACACATGGTGCTGGGATAGGCTGTCCACAACAATAACGCTACCATATCCACACGCACAGGGTCACTCTGCCAAAAAAAAAAAAAACTGTAACAGCACTCCTCTCATATTGAATTCAAAAATGCTTGAGCGTTGTTGTGAAGACATGAAATTGAAGTCATTTTCTTCATCTATTATCCTTCGGAGTGTTGGTGCCAAAAGTTATTAATACTTAATGCATTGGTTAATACTGCAAAAATGATTTGTTTCAAAAAATGTATCCTTAGGTTTGTTGTTTTTAAACAGTAATCCAAAGTTCAAGAAGTAGCTTTAAAAATCACATTTTCGTTCAAAACATAACTTTTTTTTAAAATCAACAACAGAGCATGTTGCTTAGATTGTCCCACTGAACCTCTAACAGGGAACAGGGTGCCTCGAAAACTTACAACTTGACCATCGTTCAGGAGATCCAGAAGTTGGAGTCAGAGTTAGGAAGAACAGGAAAATGCTGAAGAATCTAGTGGGTTATTCCATCCAGAGCAAGCTCAGGTTGACACAGTGTGGACTTTCGATGCTTTTTGTTTCTCCTTACCAATTCGGTACGACTCTGTTAACGAGGTCCTGACTTTTGAACCTGCAGCAGGTCCTCTCCGGGAAATTTGTCGAGAACGTCCATGGACACCCACACCCCTCGACAGCACTGGAACATTTTCAACAACCACTGAGAGCGGAGTCGGTCTTCGCTTGTCGCCCTCAACGGAAGTTTTGCAGATGATGCCCTCACCATTTCGTCTCACATGTCCCGCACCAAGCATGGCTCCATGTCCAAGTTAGACCTTTACAACACCTTCCCGCTGGTCTACAGTGAGCAAAGGTATTGAGCTGTGATGTCCCTCAATTGTTTTGTGTCCAGACTTGCCCTGCAAAAGCTCCAAATAACTTTGCTTCTGCTGCAGGTCATTTGAAGGTTGTTTGTACAAGCGAGGTGCTCTCTCAAGGGCTGGAAGGCTCGATGTTTGTGCTGGAACAAAACCAAACACCAGGTAATGTAGCCTGTATGAAACAGTTTGAATTTTTTACGATCCTTGGCAGCTCTTAGGCGATGAATGTTCCAAAAAAGAATAGGGCTCGTGAAACAAGATGAAATGTTGGTGAAGTTCAATGTTCTCAGTCTTATTCAAAGCTGTTGGTTCAAAGTCCCTCTACACAGGGGTCATAAAGGATAAAATCATGTCCACAGACACTCAGATCACACACAAGCTTTCTGCTTTTATTTGATTTTTATGTCATAACGAAATTGGGGGCTCATGGAAGAGTGAGACGATAGAGGGAGGGGAAAAAGTAATCCAACTGTGCGGAAGTAGGGGCAGTTAGCAGGGAAATGAACGAAGAGTAAGGGGAGGAAATCTGAGCAACAGACCTGAATGGGCCCACAAAGCAAACTACCCATGCAAGGACACACGTCCCACACACAAAGCACATAAGACACGCAAGTAATCACCATCAGCAAATTAACGAAAACACATGCTCGTCTTTAGAAGACGTGTCGAGCAGAGAAGATGGCGTCCCAGCTGTGAGAAACCCAGAACTGGATTGTATCCTATTCACCTGGGAACAGTCAGAATCCTCAGTCGATTGATCTCTTTGGTCAGTTTTGGGATGTAATTGTTTAATGGCCAGTGGCAATTATGATACACCGAACAGTCTCCTCGGTAATAAATAGAAACATCTCATCCAAAGAGCTCTGCTTTGTTTTGCTTCTCCCAATGAACACCCCACAGCTTCGTACTACGAATCGAAGGATACACAAATGGAAAGGGTGAAGTGGACCTATCAGAGGTGGAATCTGTGAACCTCGGAGTCCCCTGGCTTGGAGCTCCGCGCAATGTGGATGAAAAAGCTTTGTTTGAAGTACGTCTCTGGGTGATGTCACGGTGTAGTTTGTTGAACCAATAGTTTCATAATTGTACTGTTCACCTTTAAATCGAATTGCTAATTCTTTTGTAAACCAAACTTTATTATCCTGCAGCAACTGTCACTCTTGGCTGTATATGCCATTTGAAAACTTCTTCAAATCTGCGGACTTTCCAAGGCTGTGTTCTTCACCTCTTACCAAAGTGACGAATGTGATTCTGATTCCAAAGAAATATTGTACAAACGCTCCTTCCCATTCTATATCCAGGCGATGCATGACGCGAGCGCCGAAGGAAAGGAGTACTCAGTTTATTCGCCGTTTTGTTTGTTACCTTACGAAATCTAAAGATTTCGTAGTATATTGATGACTTCCGTCTCTGTTTGTGTGTTTGTTTGTTTGTTTGTTGTGTGTGTGTGGTGTGTGTGTTGTGTGTTGTTGTAGGCACGATAACTCGAGAACGGAACAAGCTACCAATGTCAAATACACCCCGTGATTCAGGAGGGTGAGGCAAGCGCTGATTAGATTTTGGTCAAAATCGGTCAAAGGTCAAGGTCACAGTGAGGTCAAACATAATTCCGTAAATTCATGTGGAGAAATGGAGTATTTTTGCTTCGGTCGACGTTACGAGTTCGTTTTAAACTTCGATTTTAATTTTGTCTTCGTTTTGCGATCGCTTAGGACGCTTAAAACTCGGTTGTCGAAATTCTGGTAAAAATCGGATGTTTTGAGACGTTTTAAGATTGTTATAAAATATTTCACTCGCCGCGTCACGGCTCGTCACGTGGTGCAGCGCGCTCGAGCAGAGGCGTCGTTGAGTCACGTAAAGGTTTTGCGGTGCGCGCTGACGTGTTTTCGATAAAGATGGTGTTTAAAAGTCATTTTTATCCCAATAAAGGTTATGGTCGCATGCCTGACTCGCTAAGCCGTCGGATTATGTAAAGATTGTGTGGATGGCCGAATATTACGGTTTTGTGACTTTATAAAATAATTTAAATAATTGTGTGGAGAAATGGAGATTTTTGCTTCGGTCGACGTTAAGATTTTGATGGTTTGGTACAGAATCATCGTAGAAACTTCTGGTTTGCGTCGCTACCTTCTCTAGAGACAGTTTTTATTAGACAAGGTCAGAGGTCAAGTTGACGATTTCGTAAGTACCAGTCTATGACTGCTTGTTTCTTGTTTGTTTTCTTGTTCGTCCGGACGATATCTTAACCATCCCTTGAGCTCGGAAGCTGAAATTGGGACAAAAGTGAAGATATGCTTTGGCAAAAACTGTATTTTTTATTTAATCAATAAATGTATAAATTACTAAATTATTATTGATTTATTAATTAGGCCACTAGGGTACCCAGTCAAATGGACTGGGTAACCTATTGTTTTTCTTCTGTTTATATTATTATTATTATTATATTATTATTCTTTTCCGCTGGAATTCGCAGGCTTTTTCGCTTAAAAAATCATTTTCTCAGGAACGGTAAGTCCGATCGATACGAAATTTCCACCATAGTATGTATCTTTTTTGATAGCATACTTAATTGATAATTATGACATCATAGGTCAGTGGTACGGGCACCATCTTGAAAAAACCGAAAAATTGGACTCTGTATCTCTGAAACCTTGCAATGGAAATTTTTTTCGCTTCAATACATTTACTAAGCTCCCTATGGGGAACACGGGTGATTTTTCGTGACATCATCGGTGAAGCGGTATGCTGGTGAAAATTCGTCAAGTAGAACGCTGCATGGGAAAACCGGAAATTTCTTGAGCGTCATCTACACGTCAATTCACCGTTGAAAAAATTTATTGTGACATCATCGATCACGTGGTTCGGCAGCCATCTTGTTTTGAAAAATTAAAAAATAAAAAATCTCCAGAATGGCTGGACAGATTGAGGCGAAATGTCTGTGCGTATACAGTATACATGTATATATATATATATATTCTATATATCTATATATACATAATATATATTTGTGTGTATGTATATATATACATATATATCTGTGTATATATATATATATTATATAATATATTGTTACGGCTGTGGAAATTCGCAAACCACCATTCAGGGCCCGTAGGTGAGATATCTCTAAGTACATGTGTAGTTAGCCCAAACCCGTTGTATAGAGGGAATTTATGTGATCCATCCGGGCTGCGATCCTTTGAGATAGCCGTTTTTCTGTTCTATCATTATTTTGAACCAACCACGCTACAATTACCCTCACAACAACCACCACCATCTTCGCCAATACCCCCGCTGACAGAACGCAACTCCCAGCAAACAACAACCGCCCAACTACGCCACAACGCCAACCGCGCTACAATTACACTCAACAACCACCACCATCTTCGCCACTACCCCCTGACGAACGCCATCCTCCACGGTCCACAACTACGACGGTTCCGCGTGGAAACGGTCGAGAATGCAGGGGAGGGAAAGAAGAAGGCACAACGTTGGCGCGCGGGTTTCCCGCCTGTTTTTCCCGCCATTTTTCCCTGCGCGAGGAGTGTGACAGAAGCGGGGTGGGGCAGCTGGCGCCCGATTGGTGATGCGCGTGTGACGCGGCCAGGGAGGAGGAACGCCCCTCTTCGAGACCTTTCTCGAAGCGCCTCGAAGGGGGGTGGAGCAAAGAACGGGCGGAGCAACGGGGCGGAGCCCCGCGCTATAAAAAGGGGTGGATCTGCGAAGAGGGTTGGTTGTTGTTGTTCCTGCCGAGCCTTTTGATCCTGCGAGCCTGTTCCTGCCGGCCTGTGTGATCCCTGCGGAGCCCTTGATCCTGATGAGCCTTGGACCTTTTGGACAAACGACGTGTGAAGAGAGAGAGAGAGAGCGAGAGAGAGAGAAAGCTCCTGTTCGAGGGTCTTGTCCGAGGGTTCGCCAGAGTCGGTGTGGTCCCGAGACCCCGCTGGTGGGACGGAGCGTCCGCCATTTCCTCTCTCTTTCGACCCCGAGTGTCGATGATTTCTTCCCCCCCCCCCGTCCTCACTGAGAGAGCAGCGCTGAAACCCCGTTCATTCCCCAAAACCCCGTCCGTGGCGTCGAACGGCCACACGTGCCGGCGCGAAGCACGAGCTCGCCAACCACGCTGGAGGAGCGGGGAGCTGAGGCGCGGAGAAGGACTCTGTGCGCGCACAGGGAAGTGACTACTTCTATTTCTTTTGGGTTCTGTGTAAATGTCTGTGGGTGGCGCCGTCTGTAAAGTAGAACTGTATAAGTGTTGCCGTGTGTGCGCGTAGTCGGTAGTAACTCTGCGTCATTGTTGCTTTTGTTTTGGTTGCTACATGTGCATTTTGACTGTATAGCTGTATATGTGTGCTTTCTGGTGTGTGTAAATAAATGTGCATTGTGTGAACTGTTTTCCCGTTTCGCTTCGTCTTTTCTTTATTGACCCTCCATCCTGCTTCACGTAAAGGGTTCGTAGTGGGTGCAACGCCCGGTAAATAATCTGAACCGTCGAGGTCGACGATAACACCGCTCGGTTATCCCGATAGTACGGAACGGGCCGCCCAAGCGCTCGCGTCTGGAGTCGACCTGCGGCGAGGTGCGATCGCCCGTTTTACCATCCGCGTGGGTACTTAAGTAGGTCGAGTTTGGCGAACAACCCTATCCCACGCGGGTGGCCGATTGGCACGATCGTGGTGAGGCCGAAAGGCTCACTCGTGACTAGCTCCCGGCGTTAGTCCGAGAGGGTCACGACAGAATTGTCCGTCCAGTGGGCGACGTGCCGCGATTCCGAGTCACGTGGCCGTTCGCACGCCGGCGGGTGCGAATTCGCAACAATATATATATATATATATATATATAATATATATGTATATGTATATATATATATATATATGTATATATATATATATAATATGAGGCCCGGCGAGGAGGATGGATGTAAGCGACATTTTTTAATGATATGATGATAGGCTCGGATGATAGGGGAAGGGTTAAAATAGTGCTATATGGCATTAACTCCAAAATGGCCGATGTGGCCCTTACATCACCTCCCTTGCGGCGCCTCATATGTGTGTGTGTGTGTGGTATATATAATATTATATATATATATATATATATATATATATATATATATATATATAATACATATATACACAATCAGTCATGCGCCGCTTAACGACGTTCCGGGCAACGACGGATCGCATATACGACGGTCTGCCAGCTCTGAAAAAAAAATAAATAAAAAAATGAAAAAAAATATGGAGCTGAAAAATTCCTATCGCCGAGTGATATTCGTATAAAATGGAATTCGTATAAAAAAATTTGTATTCGTATAAAAATAGCACATACAATTATGTACACTCTACAGAACATAATACCTCATAATGATAATACAACGACAGTGTGGCCCTGTTATAATGCGATCGTTGAGGTCCATAAAATGTCATCGCGAAAAAAACAGGATCGTGCTAAATCGGGATTCAAGGAAATCGGCTTTCAAACTGAACCAATGTTTCCACGTTTACCTTCAAGCAAGTAAATTACCTTTGAATTGAAGAATTCCACGATTAAATCGTTGTTGTTCGTCAATTAAAACAATTTCTTTTTAGTGAAGCTTTTTATGTGTTAAAACAATCGCATGTTCCGAAAATATATCACAATTGACAGGTGCTCGTTTATTCATTTGTAAATTATAACATTCGATGCAATGATTACGTATTTATAAAATCCAAACGCTATTTATTCACCTTTCTATAAACAACGACGACGTCGCTTAACGACACGTTTCTCAGAACGTAACCCCGTCGTTAAGTGGCGCATGACTGTATATATATATATATATAATATATATATAATATATACAGTACTAGCCCGCTTATCCGCCCCCTCTTATCCGCCACCCTCGCTATCCGCCGTGATTTGCTCAGGAACCGAACATCTGAGCTAAAGCTTAGCAAATTCCCCCGCTCATCCGCCACCCCGCTATCCGCCAGGTCTGCCCGACGTACATAGTAATGGAAATCCCTGCAAAATTACCCCGCTTATCCGCCCGTGACATCCGCCAGTGATGAGTCATCAGGAAATTTCTCGCTTAATGGATAAATGTACTAATGAGCCTGTGCAGTACACATCCGGTAGAGTATTGTGAAATCTAATTTGTTTATGCTTTCGTGGCATTTGCAGCGCCATCTCCAGTGTGATTGTGGATCTAGCAGTGCTTAGTGGATTAGTGGTTTCTAAAAAAAGTTTGAAACAGCATGGCTCTGTAGAGAGGAAAAGGGACCGTCAGTGTTTGACGGTGAAAGAGAAGAGAGAAATCTGTGATGCCTCTAAGAGTTTCCATCAAAATCTCAACAAGATGTTGCCAATTTCTTCGCAGCGAAATGGGGAAAGCCTGTGAAGAGGAGGACAATCGGTGACGTGATAAAACAGTCAGACTGATGGCTGAACAAATCGCTGGACGCGTCTATGATGCGTCAAGTCGGTGGCAAACATTCGAATATGGAACAAGCGCTCTTTCTTTGGTTTAGCTCAGCACGTGCTAAAACCATTCCACTAACTGAAGCTATACTGAGGACGAAAGCCATGTTTTTTGGAGGTAAGCTGGAAATTGTCGACTTCCATTACTCGAATGGTTGGATGAATCGCTTCAAATGCGCTATGGTATATCATGTCGGAAGTTATGTGGTGAAAGTGCTAGTGTGTCCCAGGATTTAGTGAGTGCTGGTAGAACACAGGCAAAGGGTGTGCTGAAAGATTACCAGCCTCGTGATGTCTACAACATGGATGAAACGGGCCTTTTCTACCAAATGCTGCCTGACCGATCTCTCACTATGGGGAGTATTCGAGGGAACTAAGAAAGCAAAAGCTCGAATATCGCTAGCTGTTTGCAGCAACGCTGACGGTAGTGATAAGTCCCGTTACTAGTCATCGGGAAAAGTGCTAATCCCAGTGCTTCAAGGGATTCAAGCATGACTTGTATTACGATTACCGCAACAACAAAAAGTCGTGGATGACCAGCTTAGTGTTCCACGATTGGCTGTGCGATTGATAAGAAAATGCGAATAGCGAACCGCCATGTGCTGATGTTGCTGGATAATGCGCCATCTCATATTCTGCCCGAGAACGAGGAAGGCCAAGTTAGTCTCACCAATACGAAAGTGCATTTCCTGCCGCCTAACACGACGTCGCATCTCCAGCCAATGGATGCCGTGTCAATAACAATTTCAAGCAGCATTATCGAAGTATCAACTATAGCATTTGGTGGATGCGATTGACAAAAATCGAGAACGAAGCTGGAACTGAGCGACGCTATTCGCTTCTCCAAGATGGCTGGGATGAAGTGAACGCGAAACCATCAAGAACTGTTTCAAACACACTGGCATCACCCCGGACAATTGGTTCGATCCTGCGACAACGTCCTCTTCTTCGACCACCACCAGCACTAGGTATCCGAGGAACATTTTTGAACAGATCGCTGAACATTTCAACATAGATAGAGCCGTGCTGATGACACCAGAAGAATTCGATCATGTCGATGATCATCTAGAACCAACCGAGGTTCTTACAGATGATGAAATCGTCGATCTTGTGACTACCATTCATGACGAGGATACCGAGGAACTAGATGCGCCTGAAGAAGTAGCCACGGTTCCTAGCGCATTGGAAGTGAGGCGCGCCTTGGAACAAGTCACGAGGTACATAGAGAGCAACCGTAATACGAACGAGGAGGATATTACTGCCATTTCAAAACCAGGATGCGCCTAAATGAACTTGTAATCTCTGTCGCTGACAAAAAGGAAATTACTGATTTCTTCCATCCTGTTGGGGTCCTGTAATGGCCCCGTAACACACATGTACTGTATGTGCGGCAATAAAAACGTGAATCATTTATGAAAATATGGCGTATGTTGTTCCGTTTGTTTGTTTCGTTCTAGTGAGTAGGGAATGAATTCTTAGGCCCCTACGAGCCCTACCTGACACCCCTTGCACCCCTCCAGATCATCTCGCGTGTACCCTCGCTTATCCGCCACCCCCGCTTATCCGCCAAAAATGACCTTGCCCCAACTTGGCGGATAAGTGGGGTAATACGATATATAATATAATATATATATATATATATATATAATATATAATATATATATATATATATATAATAGTTGAAAGTGTGTTTGTCTGTGACCTATGCACGCGAAAAGTACTGGACTGATCCTCACCAAACGTCACATGCTGACAGAACATGTACCCGGAGTGTCCCGATGTAAAATAATTGTACTTCCGACTTCCGGTTTCCGAATTATGACGTCATCACCTGATTTCGAATTTTTTCAAGTTCAGCCGATTGACATGGGGCCAATGCCATATACAACATATCTAACATATGATTTTAAGTTTTTGTTTGTCTGTTTGTTTGTTTGTCTGCACACGCTAATCTCCTGAAAGGTGAAAGATAGGAGCTAACCACTGAAACAAAAAAATGTCGGATGGGCCCCGGGAAGGTTATAGGCTATGTGGCAAGGCCCTCAGCCGGGGGGGGTGGTTTCCCCCTCACCAACCCTCTCAGCCTATGACTGCCATGGCCCAATAGGGAACTGATACTGTGCTCACGTCAGACATATGTATAGAAGATTAAATTCATTCAAAAAGAACCCGGGCAGCGCCGGGTGCATTCGCCTAGTATATATAATATATATAATATATATATATATATATATATATATATATATATATAATATATATATTGGATAGTCGATCTAGTCGAAAAAAAAAAATTAAAAAAAAAATTTTTTTTTTGACATTTGTTCTACCCTTATTATCAGTATTTGAAATGGTGATTTCAGTTATACAATGGCGATTTCGATGAAACTTGGTTGGTAGGTTCATACCATGACCTAGTTGTGTGCAAATGAGAACCGTTGCTATGGACACCACCGTTGCCTAGCAACGGGACTTTGAAATTTTTGAAAAATAATAAAAAATTAATTTTTTCGAAAATCAAAAATCGGGCCACGAGCGACTGTGGGCAGTACATTCACCATATTGTCAAAATTTCCAGCCGGATCCTATAAAAACGTCGGAGAAAATAGACTTTGAATGAACCCTGGTCGAAAACAATAAAAAAACGAAGTTCGTTATATCTCAGAGACTGAGTCATATACATGAAACTGCTATGGTAGGTTCATGGTATGTCCTAGTTATGTGTGAGAAAGAACCGTTGCTATGGACCCCTCCTTGCCTAGCAACGGCGAAAAACCTCTGAATGTGGGGGTATTTTAACGAAAAGACAATCTGCAGCATTAACCCTTGAAGCTCGAATCATGAATTTTCTGTGCTTAATCCTCAGGTCATTCCCCATCGAACGGGCCCATCGCGTCAGGTTCTATTGGGTAGTCGACTACCTATGTCCGCCTACCGCTTATATATATATATATATATATATTAGTTGCGAATTCGCGCCCGCCGGCGTGCGAACGGCCACGTGACTCGAATCGCGGCACGTCGCCCACCGACGGACAATTCTGTCGTGACCACTCGGACTAAGCCGGGAGCCAGTCACGGGTGGGCCTTTCGGCCTCACCACGATCGTGCAATCGGCCACCCGCGTGGATAGGGTTGTTCGCCAAATTCGACTACCTAAGTACCCACGCGGATGGTAAACCGGGCGATCGCACTCGCCGCAGGTCGACTTCGGACACGAACCGCTTAAGCGGTCCGTTCCGTGCTATCGGGATAACGAGCGTGTTATCGTCGGCCTCGACGGTTCCAATTAATTATCGGCGTATCACGCCCACTACGAACCCTTTTACGTGAAGCAAGATGGAGTTTCAACGAAGGAAAGGACGCAGCGAAACGGGGAACAATTCAACACAAAGCACATTTATTTCAACACAACGGATAGCACACATATACAGCCATACAGTATGCACATATAGCAACGATGACGCAGAGCTACAACCGACTAACGCGTACACACGGCAACACTTATACAGTTCTACTTTACAGACGGCGCCAACACACAGTTACTCAAAAGCAAAAGAAAAGGCCACCCTCAAAGACAAGGGGCAGACGGGGCCCGTGGGCCAATATGTGCGCGTGACCTGAAGGAGCGGCCAGGCCCGCGAGACCGGGGGGTCCGACCCGCGTCCTCGTGATGAGCCGCAAATGTCGCTGCGCGGCGGTGCCCCAACTTCGTGTTCCTTCGTGGGTTTCGTTGGCACCGCTTGGAGTGGGGTGGAAACGGGCCCCCTTTGTGCACTCTCTCAGCGCGGGGAAAAAGGGGGGGGGTTGTTGATGCCCTGGGGGAGGAGAATGGCTTGCTGCTTGGGTCCCGCGACGAGCGATCCCGCGCGACCTCGTCGCCGACCGCCGTCTTCCCTGCCTTGGACCCGAGCTCCTTGCCCTCTTCCCCCAATTCTCCTCAGCCGACTGCAAAACCAACTCGATGGTTTTCGCCACCCGACTCGACTCCGTTCTGCAACCCGACTTGACTTGACTCCTTTCAAAACCCTCTTGACTTCTCTCGACTTGACTTCCGTTGCCACACTTCTGCTTCTGCCTTCCTCTCTGCACCCGACTCGAATTCTCTCGACTTGACTTCCATTGCCACACTTCTGCTTCTGCCTCTCCTCTCTGCACCCGACTCGACTGACTTCCACTGCCGTGCGCTCGGCGTTTTATCGGCCGGCAGGAGAACCAATATGCAGATTTCCGGATCAGGATGAGCTCAGGGGCGAGCCACGCTTGCCCATTGGACGGATGTAAAGTGGGCGTGAACCTCCCTGATCCTAGAATTTGTATATTTCGATTCCACACAGACGCCGCTGGAGGCGGGGCAAGCCGCTCCGCACTTGCTGATTGGACGGATCAAGAATGGGCGTGTAACATTCTGATCCGAATTCTTCTTCGGAAAGGCCGCTATTTGCACTCGCGGCTCGGTGCGTATCGCGGAACGAGCCCAAGACAGCCCGACGCTCAGTGTTCACAGGTGGTGCGGGAATGGCCGTAGCAGGAGAGAGGTGAGGGTGGTGGAGGGTTTTTGGTGGTGGTTTGATGGTTATGGCGGTTGATTCAAAATAAAGATAGAACAGAAAAACGCCTAACTCAAAGCGTCGCAGCCCGAAGAATCACATAAATTCCCTCTAAACAACGGGTTTGGGGCTAACTATACATGTACTTAGAGTTATCTCACCTACGGGACCTGAATGGTGGTTTGCGAATTTCCACAGCCGTAACACTACATATATATATATTATATATATATATATATATATATATTATATATAGTGTTACGGCTGTGGAAATTCGCAGACCACCATAAAGGACCTTAGATCAGTTATGACGATAAGTATATGTGTAGTTAGATTTCCCCACCGTTGTTTAGAGGAATTTCCGTGTTCACAGGGCTGTGATCCTTTGAGATAGCCATTTTCTTTTGCTGTCGTTATTTTGGACCAATCATCCCCCAACAACCAAATCGCCACCACCAACAACGCCCCCAAACAACTACACCAAACACCACCACCTTCGCTTCTTTACCTCCACAACTCCACCCCGCAAACATCGCTTCACCGCCATTCAACCGACGCCCGCCAACAACCAAATCGCACCACCAACACCCTTCCCAAACACCACAGCAAACTCCCACCACCTTCGCCTTTCTACCGAACGTCGTGCCATGGGTTGTGAATGGGATCCTTTCGAAGAGGAAATCGGATCAGGAATGATTCACGCCCACTTTTCATCCCTCCAATGGCTGAGCATCAGGTGGTGTAGCCCCTCCTCCAAACCCGCTGTGACCCGCAAATTTAACATATGCACTCCTCCCCCGGCTATATAAGCGCGAGCACAACGCAGCTCGGGGCAGTCAATTCGGGTCTGGAGAGAGGCAGTCAAGTCGGGTCTGGAGAGTGGCAGTCAAGTCGGGTCTGGAGAGTGGCAGTCTGGAGAGACGGAGAACAGGACGGAGCTCGAGACGGCAGACGCGGCAGTCAAGTCGGGTCTGGAGAGTGGCAGTCTGGAGGGGTCGGAGAACAGGACGGAGCTCGGAAAGGCAGACGGGGGCCGATCGACGAGAGAAAAGGAGCTCGGAGCTCAGGTCGAAGTTGAGGGGCGAGGAGGGCGAGTTGCTGAGTGGAGCAGGGACGCGGAGGAGGGCTCAGAGGCGAACCAGAGGGCTGAGTGGGGACCGCCGCCGGAGAAGGGGCGTAGTGGAGGCCACAGCCAAGAGGTTCGCCGGAGCCAGTGTGGTCCAGAGCGTCAACTCGTTGGACGGAGCGTCAGCAATTCCCCTCTCCCTTACCGAGCTCCGCGCTAAGAAAGCGCCAGTAACCCCGTCCGTTCCCCTCCCAACCGTGGTGCCGACGGTGAAACACGTGCCTGCGCGGAGAACGACGGAGAGAGCTCACCGGCCACGCCAGGGGCACGAAGCCAGGCGCAGCTACGCTGACATCGCGGCTTGCCCGCCATCGCGCCACGAGGGCGCGGGTAAGACCCTTCGGTCTCGTGGACCTGGCCGCTCATCCAGGTTCCACGCACATTTGGTCCACGAACCTGTCTGCCACCCTTGCCTTTGAGGGTGGCTTTTTCCTTTGCTTTTGTGTAAATGCATGTGGTGGCGCCGTCTTATAAGTAGAATTGGCTAAGTGTGCGTGTGGAATAAAGACACTTCATTCGGTTGTAATTCTTCATTTGCTTGCTTGACTGTTCTTATACGTGCATGATTTTCTGTATGGCTGTAAAATACGTGCTTGTCTGAGTGTGCAATAAATGTGCTTGTTGAACTGTTCCCCGTTTCGTTGCTTCCTTTCCCTTGTTTGAAAGTTCCATCTTGCATCACGGAAGGAATTGGTAGAAGGGTGTAAGCACCCGGTAAATAATCACGTCCATCGGGGCCGGGGTAACACCGCTCGGTTATCACTGAAGCACGGAACGGACCGCTTAAGCGGTTCGTGTCCTAGGCCGGCCAGCGGCGAGGTACGATCGCCCGGTTAACTACTCGCGCAGGTACTTAGGTAGGTCGAGTTGGCGAACAACCCTATCCTGCGCGGGTGGCCGATTGGCACGATTGTGGTGTGGTCGAAAGACCCACCCGTGACTAGCTCCTGGCGGTAGTTCAAGGAGGGTCACGACTGAATTGTCCGTTCCGGTGGGCGACGCGGTCACGATTTGAGTTACGTGGCCGATCGCACGCCGGGCGGACCGAAATTTGTAACAGTATGTATATATATATGTGTATATATATACATATATATTTATATGTGTGTATATATTTCTTTCTTTGTGTGTGTGTGTGTGTGTGTGTGTGTGTGGTGTGTGTGTTATATATATATATATATATAATATATATATATATATTATATATA
>CM068957.1:15423518-15448155 GCA_035128595.1 Eptatretus atami
ATATATATATATATATATATATATGTATATATGTTCTCATTCTCCCTTCTTTCAACTTTCTAAATTACTTTTTATTCCTTGATAATAAAAAAAATCTGAGAGTACCTTGTGCCAGCATCTCTCTGTCTGAAGCTTCACAATATTATTTTTGTATTAAATAATTGGAGAATTGGTTGCTATTTACAACTCGATAGTATTCGTAGAATAATTACCCTGCGCAGTCAACGGTTTTGGAGATATGGAGGTTCAACGTTTTTCATTTTTTCCAAGATGGCGCCTACATCACATGACCTATGACATCATGATTATCATTAAAATATTATACAGGAGGCACTCCTATGGTGAAAAATTAGTGTCCATCAGTCCAATAGTTGCTGAGAAAAAAAATGCAGAAAAACCGGATAAGTGTTTTCATTTATAAGTGTTTACAAAAGATAAGTAAGATAAGATATGTTTACTTTTCCAACCTGGCCTCCAAAGCCAGTCGCCGATTGGGAATTCTCTGTTGTGCAAAGTCCTTCCTCGGCCCACCTGAACTCCTGACCATATACAAAGCTTTCGTCCGCAGCCTGATGGAGCACTGCTCTTTCCCCTGGGCTGGTGCTCCTGCCTCTCACCTTTCTTGGCTTCACCCTGTGGAAACCAAGGCATTTGGGGTCATTGACATCTCCCGCGGTGAGGCTGAGTCTTTGGGGATCTCACTCTCTCACCACAGGCAGGTCGGTGGTCTTTTTGTCTTCTACCGTCTCCTCTCCGGTATCGCCGCAAACCCCCCCCCCCCTGCTCTGTCGCAATATGTCCCCATCCCATATTTCCACAGAGCGCTCAAGGTCCGCCAGCAACCCTCTTCTGGTAAAAATACCAAAATCACAAATCACTGCTCACCTTCACTCTTTCATTCCTCTTTCTTCCCACCTTTGGAATAAACTCCTGCACTCTTTTCAATCCCATTCTTCCCTCCATCCATTCCATCCATTGGGATCATACTCTGTGCAGAGCATTGGTGCTGCCTAAGCAGTTTCCTTGGCTATTGGGAACAATCCTGGACAGGTTACCACTCTGACACAGGATACCAACAGGCTGGTACTCATTTTGCCAACCTCGGAAGGATGACAGGCAGAGTCAACCCCACCTGGTATTAATTCAACAGCCAAGGGGGATTTGAACTCAGGATCCTGCGATCCCAAACCCACCACTCTAACTATTAAGCCAACATCAGGAATATTCTTCCCTCCAGGCCTTCAAAACAGCTGTTCACCACTACCTCTTATCTTCACCCATCCAAAACCACGATCTTTTCTACCCCCGTTAATCCACCCCAACCCCACCTCCTTCAAATTCCCTGCTTTCCTTCCTGAAAGTTCCTGTAGTGTCCATCTTGTGTACCCCATGTTCCCTGCCCCATCCCTCTCCCTTCCACAGATCTAATGTTTCTGTTCCCCACTATTTTGTCCTTCGTCTCCTGCCCCTCTTGTCTCCTGCCTCCCTTGTTGTACGTTGTGTGCTAGCTCTCATACGAGCCTCGACAATGTATACAAAAAAAAAAGCGTTGTACTTGTCGAATTATGACGTCATAACGAAGGCACCGATGATATCATTATTAACATGTCTTATTCCCCATGGCGAGTAGTTGACAATGAGCTCGGTCTCAATTTTTTCCATGGAGTGGTTTCAGAGATATGGAGGTGCAAAGTTTTTCCAAGATAGCACCTGTACCACATGACCTATGACATCATGATTATCATTGAAATATCTTACAGGAGGAGACGCTCCTATGGTGAAAATTTCGTGTCAATCAGACGAAGAATTGCAGAGAAATAAAATTCATACTGATGGAATCAAGCGTTGTACTTGTCAAATTATGATGTCATAATTAACAAATCTTATTCCCCAAGGGGAGTACTTGACAATTTGCCATGTTTCAATTTTTACCATGGAGTGGTTTCGGAGATGTAGAGGTGCAATTATTTTTTATTTTTTTCCAAGATGGCGCCTGCACCACATGACCTACGACGTCATAGTTATTATTAAAAAATAATTCTACAGGAGGAGCTGCTCATATTCTGAAAATTTTGTGTCCATTGGACTAACAGTTGCAGAGGAAATTTGTTTGTCATACTGATCAGATCAAGCATTGTACTTGTCGAATTATGATGTCGTAATGAAGGCACCAATGACATCATCATCAACAAATCTTATTCCCCATTGGGAGTATTTGACAGAGCCATGTTTCAATTTTTTTTCCATTGAGCGGTTTGGGAGATAGAGGTGTAACGTTTTTCCAAGATGACGTCCGTACCACGTGACATATGACGTCATAATTGCGAATAAAAAAATTATACAGGCGGAGGCACTCCTATGGTAAAATTTCATGTCAATCGGACCAGCGGTTGCCGAGAAAGTGAACTTTTAAAATGCAGACACGTACACACACATGTACGCAACCGAATGCCTAACCCTGCTTTTCGCTTCGCGAGTGCAGGGTAATTAGAGAGCAATTCCTTCGAACCAATGTTTAATATGATGAAAGGTATAAACAGGAGAAAATGCAGGAGGGATAGGGATAGGACCAGGTGCCACAGTCTTGGGATCTTTCACTCGGAGAGTGATTAATGCATGGAATGGTCTAGCTGGAAAGGTATGGCAGCAGAAAGAGTAGAATATGCTTAAACGGGAATTGGAATAGGTACCTCAAAACATCCTGGATAGAGGGAACATGGATATTGGCAGGACCGGCAGGTAGTTTGGGTTTGGATGGGTGCTTGTATGTTTATTTACATGTGGTGATTATGATGTCTGTGAGAGGGTCTTCAAACTTGGCAAACAGATAATGAATGATGGATTACATAAGCACCTCATTGTTTTTTTGACGTCAGATCCAAGATGGCCGACTGGCAGCCATTTTAGTTGTAAAAAACCTGATGTTGAACACGTCCTCAACTATTTCTCGGACATGCATCTATGTTGTTCAAACTTGGCTCACAGACGATGAAAGATGGCTTACATATGCTCGCCATTGTTTTTTTGAGATCAGATCCAAGTTGGCTGACTGGTGGCCATTTTGTTACTTGAAATGTGTCCCCAACCATTTCTCAGACATGCATGGTCCGAATTTGTTCAAACTTGGCACACGCACAGTACATGATGGTGTACACGTTCCCCTCAGTTTATTTTTTGATCTGCTCAAAGATGGCTGACTAGAAAACTGGTGTCCATTTTAGTTGTACATAAATATGGGCTAGCCCTTTAACTCCGCACAGTAAAATTACTAAAACTACGGGGGCTATGACATTTTATGTATTTTGTTTTTTTTACTTGTCATTTATTTTTGATGCTGAAACACTCACCCCCCTTTCTCTGATGCTGAACCCCCCCTCCCTTTCCCCTTCATTTTTTTGCAGCTCAAAACAACAAAAAGGATTTACAACTTCTACGCTCCAGATGCTGAAAGTGCGAAGCAGTGGGTCGACCAGATTCAGAGCTGCCTCGTGGACGCATGACACGGGGGTTGACACCCGTCCCATGGTTCTGACAAAATGAAATGAATTATTGCACAACGGTGTACATTTATCTGGTATTCCTGTGGTTCTTGTATTTACAATTCTTAATGCGCCTATGCTTTGATACTGTGACTTTGCTCTTAATACCTGTGGTAAATAGCTGTTGGTGTAACTATTTTCGTGTTTTTTTTTTATACGTCAGCATGGAGTGCCCCTCATCCCACCCGCTTGCCCTCCCCTTTGGTTAAACCGAGGTTACATCTGTGATGACTTAGCATTGATCGATGAGGCACGTGCGCTTGTGCTGTGTGTGTGTGTGTGTGTATGTGTGTGTGTGTCACACAAATTAAGTGTTCACTGTGCCACTTTTAGCTTAAAGCACTCTTCTTCACATTTTTTTCTGTATGCAGAAGAAAATACGTTGGCACTTCCCTTGTGTACAAATGATGGTGCACCGTGCACGTTTTTGTATATCGGAACCGCTTGTACATAAAAAAAAGAAGAAAAAAAAAAGGTTACAACGATACTTGAAAAGTTATGGACTTGCTTGAGAGATGAAATATGATAAGTATTTGGAAAGAAAGATATGCTTTGCTGCTTTGATTGCAGATGTTTGCTTCACAGGAAGTTGTTTAAAAGGAAAAAAAAAAAGGAGGGCAATTGTTGCTTTGTATCGTGAGAGGGGAGATTGTCCTTTTATGTCACTCTTGAAACGTCGTTTTTCACCTGTTTTTTTTTTTTTTTTAATATTATTATTATTCATTTTTATGCAGACATTCCGATATCTGCTCGTTTACACAGATTCGTTTACTTGACCGTTTGTCGAGGTAAGCGCAGTTGTCTACAAACCGCTGATTTGGGGGTGAGTTCTTGTGTGTGAGGCATCCAGGAGGACTGCACCTTGAATTGGGAAGATGTTTTTGTGAACAAAGTTTGTTAAACATGTTTGTTTTGGCCATATTAATATCCACATCTTTCTGGTGTATTGAGCCATTGTTATCAGGGTATCTATGGTATGAGGAGTGTGTTTTCACATGCCAAATCACTCGTTTTATTGTGTGAAGGGGGAGGGGAGGGGGGGAGTTGCTTAAGTTTGGAACAATTTTGCATTCTTCTTTTTTTAAATGGGAAACGGTAATTATTCCGGGAGAACTTTATGCAAAACTATTTTTCTGCACCTTCCATTTAGGCCAACAAAGAGCAAATGATGTTGTTTTTTTATTAATATAACTTTTCCATTTGGATTCACTGCAAAGAGCAATACTGACCAAGTTTAACACTTCCTCAAATAAAATATTTCACTTTTCCAGAATGAATGATGCATTTTCATTTTGTTTTGTTTTGTTTTTTAATGGCAGTTGCTGCCATTTTTGGACATAATGGAAAACAGCTTCACCGGATGTACTCGAGGGATATATATTGTTAAGCACAACAAGGAAACTTAAGCCAAATGGCCTCCCTTTGTGTTTATCGTGCTTGGACCGTATCTGCAGCCCAGCAACTTGATCTAATAATTTAATCGTATTCATTAATGAAATGTAACTTGGCATCCATATCCATTCCTTCATCAAAATTTTTTTGAGAATTTTACCATTGAACAGGTATACAATGGTGAACGACTGTACCAGATGATGCAGGCCAGCAAATGATTTACCAAAGTTCAATGATTATTCGATTTGCAATGATGTTTGCCCGCTACGCCATGTTCGCTGCATTTCTAAGGAAGCAAAGAAGCAACATCAGAGACTTCTTCAATGTGAATGTGAATTCACCACCAGTCGTAAAGCAACCGCGTTCTCAAATGGAAAACATCGCCCACAATATGAGGAAGAATGAAGGTCAATCCACCAGAATCAAGTTTCCAAGGCACTATACTGATCTTCCAAAACAAACCGAAGGGAGCAGGTCACGGCGTCATAGAAAACTTATACGAACTAAAGTGTTTTTTACTTCCACAGTTGCTATTTGTTTTATGTTGAATTCTGTCATTTATGAATACTTTTCCATTTAGTACTTTGGAAGCAGATGAGTTGGTCATTTTAATAGTTAGTTTAATACCATGAATAATTACCAAGCTGATGTTCCGATAAGGAATTGTAAAAGGAATTGTAAATATGACGTGGAAATTTCATATTTATTTCATATGACTTCTCGTTCATGGTTTTTCGCACATGCATGGCGCAATCTGAGCTGCTTGTTTGCACCTCACCAAAGCTGAGTTTTCTGAACCGGGTTCATCGTGTTTTTGTTGTTGTGTCTTCGTCAATGTGTTTTATGTTTTATCCCGTGCAATATTTCATGTAAATTTGATCGTTATTTTGTGCTGTTCATTCGTATTATCAAGGCCTTCCTCCGACAGAAAGTGTACCCTGTTTTAGCTCATTGGTCCTGGGTGTATTCCTGGGTATCTTGCTTCTATTTCCTCAATACTATCCTATCCTATTTCTATTTCCTCTACTCGTTTCAAAAAAATCAGAACAAACAAACAAAAAAACCACTTTCACCCCATAATGATTCTAATTACCCTCTCCGGAGGGAGGGTATTGCATTTGGGTCTGTTTGTTTGTCTGTTGGTCTGCACAGAACTTGAGTACGGTTTTTCTCTACAACCGCTTATCAGATTGAAACAATATTTTCAACATGGAAGTGACTACTCATGTAGAATGTTTAAATGATAATTGTGACATCATAGGTCATGTGGTGTGGCAGCCATGTTGGAAAAAAGAAAAAACTTTGGACCTTTGTATCTCCCAAACTGCACCAAGGAAAAAAGTGAAACTTAGCACATGGTAAGTATTCCTCGTGGGGAATAAGTGTTTTTTTGTTTTGTTTTGTTTTTTAATGATTTAATAGGTGCCTTCATTGTGATACCATAATTGCATACTACCTCCGATCAGTCTGAGAATTTTTGAGGGTTATCTGGGGAGAAATTGGTGGTGATGTCATCAGTCATGTGGTTCGGCAGCCATGTTTTTTTTGGGTTGTTATTTTTAAACCTCCAAAAATCTCAAACAGCTGAACAGATTGAAGTGAAACTTTACAGATATGATCGCTTATCCATGAGGAACAAAACATTCCCACCCTATGCTGTCATAGGTCACATGGATTGGCAGCCATATTGGATTTGCCCGAAAACCCTGAAAAATCTCTTCCAGAACATCTGGACAGATCGAGGGGAAACTTCACACACGTTCCGCAAGCCTTGGAGATGCCAGGGTGTTCATGAATAATTGGTAGGTCACATGGTCTGGCAGCCATATTGGATTCAATGAAAATCTTAAAAAATATATTTCTCGTGAACTGCTTCCTCGATTGACGTGAAACTTCACAATTATGATCTTGTGGTGATGGGGAAGATGTGTTTTAAATTTCAACCTGATTGAATGCATGGTCTGCAATCCAGAATTGTTTAATTTTTTTGAATCTGTGTACTTTTTTCGTTTCTTTTTGTTTTCATGAGGTTCACTTGGCTGTGCCTAGGTGGGTTTGAGGGAAGAAGAGTAGCAGCTGAAACCTGAATCCTATCCAGGTTCTTCTTGATGACTTCATCATTACTTTTTGCTCGTTCAGTATACAAACACCACACAAAATACACAAACACCACGCAAAACAAGTCCTGGCGAGGGTCTGCAATTTCTGATTGCCCTTTCTTGTTTCTATTGAATTTCCTTCTGCTACTGGTTCTAAATTCCCCTCTTTTTTCCTAACGGAGTGTATGTGTGTGTGTGTGTGTGTGTGTGTGTGTGCGCGCGTGCCCCCCTCCTCCATAGCTCCAAAACCATGAAAGATAACGGGCTAATATTCTTCGGAGTTTAGCAGGTTCATATGACACGTGCTATTTTTTGATCGAAGCTTTTTGTAGCAGGGTTGTGGTGAAGAAGTCTACTCCCAAAGTTTATGGGATCCATGAGTTCTTAGTTTGTGATTTTTCCAGCAAGCAGGTGGATAGGCTTTGGCTTCATTCTATATTTAGGGATACTAATGTAGAGAGTTTATTACCAGATAAAGTTAGGGAGCAAACCCCATTGAAGGTTTATTTCACATTCACTCAGACCATAGGACAATCCTGATTCAGTTATGGTAAATTTCTTAAAACTCTTGGTATAGCTAGAGTAAAGGTCATTTTTGAAACCGGCTGTGCATGGTTGTCTTCCCCTTTTTTTTATGGTCCTTGTGGACACGTAGTTTCTAGGGATTTGAATATAATTAGTAATAGTGATTTTCGGGATCTGATGAAAATAGGAGCTAAATATAGGGAACCTGTAACTCAACCTTGGAGCTGCATTAGGTCTTCAATTGTGGATTCTGTCTAATTTTGTTAACTTAAACTTGGTGCACATTTTGTTATCTGTAAACAGTTTTAATACATGGTTTAACAGAGTTGTGGAAGTCCTGGAAAATAGGATTAAGTTTTTTTAGTAGTCGGGACTTCCTTTCACTGGGTCGGTCAAAATCAGTGTTGAACAAGCTGAGTGTTCGTAAAGACATTCAGGATCTCCATGATAGCTACATAATAGCTCCAGCGGATAAGGCTGCTAATAATTTTGTTGTTTGTAAAATGTTTTATGTGGAGTTTTTATTAAGAGAGTTAGGCATTAATACGGTTACTTTCACTCATCAAGGAAATAGCACATATGTTCCTTGTCATAAGTCACTCCAAGATATTATTTCTGAGCATCAGGAAGTTTGAGTAAATAATTTCGGTATTAAATGTAGAGAGGTAAATCTTTGTATTCCTCGGCTTTTCTGGATCCCTAAGCTTCATAAGAACCCATACAAGTAGAGGTTTATCGAGGATGTCAGGCAGTGTTCCACCAAACAGTTATCGGTTATCGTTAACTCAGGCTTCCAAGTTGTTAGAGAACAGTTCAGGAAATATTGTTCAGCAATTGAGAAGAATTCTGGTGTTAACACTTTCTGGAGCATTAATTCTTCTTTAGAGTTCTTAGATAGAATTAGATGCCTCACTATCTAATCAGTTGAAGTTTTTCATTTTTAAACTTTATATACAAATTTGGATTTAGTACGAGTGAGGGATTCACTCTTCAAAGTGATTGACAAGGTTTTTAACTCTTTTAATAACTTTTTATCTGTCAGGTTTGATAGAACATTCTTTTCGAAAAAGAAATACTCAAGTTTTCATTGTTTTGATAAGCAGGTGTTTAAGGATGCTGTTAATTAAATTTAATAATTTTGTGTTTGTGGGATAATGATTCAACAGGTTAAGGGTATTCCCATGGGTGGGAATTGCAGCCCCCCTACTTGTGGACATTTTTCATATTTTCTGTGAATTCTCATTTATGCAGAAACTGATGAAGGAGAAAAAAATTAGGATTAGCTAAAAATTATCTCGTACATGTCATTATTAGATGATATTTGTGTGGTTAAGTATTTTTTTTGATCGGCAGTTTCACAAGATTTATACAGATAACCTGATTGTAAACAGGAGTGGAAATTATTGTACAGTTACTCTATATCTGGATGTGTTTATTAGAGTTGGACAGAATGTTTTTAGTACAAGTGTAGATCATAAAGTTGATGATTTCCGTTCCCCTGTAGTCTTGTACACCTTTCCAGGTAGCAATGTACCAATTAAAATGGGTTCCAATGTCTTTTCATTTCAGCGACTTAGATTTGTGAGAATTTGTTCAGTAAAGGATGATTTTGTGGAACTGTTGAGAAGGTTTTCTCAATCATGTTAAACAAAGGATATTTGGCTGATTGTTTGATCAGGTATTGTGAGAATGTCTTTAGACTCCATCATCACCTTTTATTTAAGTTTGCTTGGTTTTCATGTAAACAAGTTTCTATTGCATTGCATTTGATATAATAATAATGAATTCATTATTTTGTGAGGTTAATTCTTTAATTAATATTATTGGTTAACATATATATATATATATATATATATATATATATATTATATATGTATTAACCGGGCATAGTGGCATGCGCCTGTAATCCGGCTACTTGGAGGCTTGGGTTGGAGGATCGCTTGATGACGGGAGCTCTGCACTGGCCGCGCTATGAGAGGGTGTAGGGCAGCCCGGAATCATGGCGAAACCCAATCCTTATCCTGTGTCGTAAGAGGCGACAAGGGTTGCGTCAGGAAGGGCCATACGGCGTAAAACCTATGCCAAATCAGTATGCGGATCATAATGGATGATCCGCTGTGGCGACCCCTAACGGGGGCAGCCGAAAGACGAACATATATATATATGTATATAATGGAGGTATTTAGGGGAAAAAAATAATAAATAAAAATGATTTTAAAATACATTATAAATACACATTAAAATAATTTGTTGGTTGCTTAGATATGCAGTGCAGCATGTTAAAATCGGTTATCCATGACAGTTTGAGTCTATGGTTAGATGGAGGTGCGGTGTAATGGACATGTGTACGAGGTAAAGTATTTATCGCTTCATACTTCATCATATAAAGTGGTGTATGATTGAAGTTATTCAAATGTAGTAATTAAATAAGTTTGAATCAGGATATTGCATTGCTGTGTTGACTGACTGGCCACAACTTTGGGTTGTAGGTCCATTGATGAGTAATCTACTGAGTTGGACCTGTGACCAGGGTTGTGGATCTGCCATTTGGAGAGGTTCTGGGCTGAAAGGATTGAAACCTCCCACACACTCTTCAATCCCACTCTTCCCTCCAGGTCTTCAAAACAGCTGTTCACCACCATCTCTTATCTTCCCCCATCCAAAACCACGATCTTTTCTAACCCCGTTAATCCACCCCAAACCTACCTCCTTCAAATTCCCTGCTTTCATTCCTGAAAGTCCCTGTAGTGTAAGGACCTGAAAGTCCCTGTAGTGTCCATCTTGTTTACCCTGTGTACCCCACCCCATCCCTCTCCCTTCCATAGATCTCATGCCTCTGTTCCACACTGTTTTGTCCTTCCCTCTCCCACCCCTCTTGTCTCCTGCTCCCTTTGTTGTACGTTCTGTGTGTTCGCTCTCATACGAGCCTCCACAGTGTATACAAAAAAAAACCTCAATGAAAAACGGTGCCCAGCTTATGATCCAGGCAGTTGGGAAATCGGTCAATTGCTTATAAGCTTCAAATACAATAGCTTTTGTAAGTACTTCCCAGTACATAATATATCTGTGTCGGTGTGTTTATATATGTGTGTCTTATGTCTGGCTTCCTTCTTGGAACTATGGTGCAGTAATTGGTCTTCATTTTGATTACCCGTGGTCAAGCCACTTTCACCTCGCACGGGTCTTAATCCGCCATTTTGTTTCGGCCTGCTCAAAAAGCCTTGGCAATTTTCCATGATACCGTCTCACAGACTAATTAAAGTATTACCGATTCTTGTAATTATGCGTACTTACTTCAGGCACTTTCAAGCCTTTACCCCTCAAGACACCCGAGACCTTCAAGACCCTTTGCTATGAGCCTAGCTTTTTAATAATTCAGGATGAACTCTTTGAATGCACCAGGTAGGCCAAGTCACAGACAAGGTTTCATATAACTCAGCTTACCTTTACTGAGACAAAGCATCATCATAACACGTCACATTCTGTAATGCACTTGATAGACAGGGCGGAAGACTCTGAAATGGGAACAATAGGTTATATTCGGGCACAACACAGCACAGCATCGGAACATGGGTGGGTCACGTGACTCCCGTTAACTACACCCTGTTGATCCTGAGATAGCCATTTTTCTTTTGCTGTCGTTATTTGGACCAATCATCCCCCAACAACCAAATCGCCACCACCAACAACTGCCCCCAACAACTACCACAAACACCACCACCTTCGCTTCTTTACCTCCACAACTCACCCCGCAACATCGCGTTCACCGCCATTCTCAACGACGCCCGCCAACAACCAAATCGCCACCACCAACACCCTTCCCAAACACCACAGCAAACTCCCACCCTTCCGCCTTTCTACCGAACGTCGTGCCATGGTGTGAATGGGATCCTTTCGAAGAGGAAATCGGATCAGGAATGATTCACGCCCACTTTTCATCCCTCCAATGGTGAGCATCAGGTGGTGTAGCCCCTCCTCCAAACCCGCTGTGATCCGCAAATTTACATATGCACTCTCCCCCGGCCTATATAGCGCGAGCAACACGCAGCTCGGGCAGTCAATTCGGGTCTGGAGAGAGGCAGTCAAGTCGGTTGGAGAGTGGCAGTCAGTCGGTCTGGAGAGTGGCAGTCTGGAGAGACGGAGAACAGGACGGAACCGAGACGGCAGGACGCGGCAGTCAAGTCGGGTCTGGGAGTGCAGTCTGAGGGTCGAGGAACAGGACGGAGCTCGGAAAGGCAGACGGGGCCGATCGACGGAGAGAGAGGAGTCGGAGCTCAGGTCGAAGTTTGAGGGGCGAGGAGGCGAGTGTGCTGAGTGGAGCAGGACGCGGAGGAGGCTCAGAGGCGAACCAAGGCTGAGTGGGGACCGCCGCCGGAGAAGGGGCGTAGTGGAGGCCACAGCCAGAGGGAGTTCGCCGGAGCCAGTGTGGTCCAGAGCGTCAACTCGTTGGGAGCGCTCAGCAATTCCCTCTCCCTTACCGAGCTCCGCGCTAAGAAAGCGCCAGTAACCCGTCCGTTCCCTCCCCAACCGTGTGCCGACGGTGAAACACGTGCCTGCGCGGAGAACGACGGAGAGAGCTCACCGGCCCGCCAGGGGCACGAAGCCAGGCGCAGCTACGGCTACATCGCGCTTGCCCGCCATCGCGCCCAGAGGGCGCGGGTAGACCCTCGGTCTCGTGGACCTGGCCGCTCATCAGGTTCCACGCACATTTGGTCCACGAACCTGTCTGCCACCTTGCCTTTGAGGGTGGCTTTTCCTTTGCTTTGTGTAATGCATTGGTGCGCGCCGTCTTATAAGTAGAATTGGCTAAGTGTGCGTGTGGAAATAAAGACACTTCATCGGTTGTAATTCTTCATTTGCTTGCTTGACTGTTCTTATACGTGCATGATTTTCTGTTGCGTAAATAGTGCTTGTCTGAGTGTGCAATAATGTGCTTGTTGAACTGTTCCCGTTCGTTGCTTCCTTTCCCTTGTTTGAGTTCCATCTTGCCATCACGGAAGGAATTGGTAGAAGGGTGTAGAACCGGTAAATATCACGTCCATCGGGCCGGCAGGTAACACCGCTCGGTTATCACTGAAGCACGGAACGGACGCTTAAGCGGTTCGTGTCCTAGGCCGGCCAGCGGCGAGGTACGATCGCCCGGTTAACTCTCGCGCATGGACTTAGGTAGGTCGAGTTGGCGAACACCCTATCCTGCGCGGGTGGCCGATTGGCACGATGTGGTGTGGTCGAAGACCACCCGTGACTAGCTCCTGCGGTAGTTCAAGGAGGGTCACGACTGAATTGTCCGTTCCGGTGGGCGACGCGTCACGATTTGAGTTACGTGGCGATCGCACGCGGGCGGACCGAAATTTGTAACAGTATGATATATATATGTTTATATATACATATATATTTATATGTGGTATATATTTCTTTTGTTGTTTTGTGGTGTGTGTGTGTGTGTGTGGTGTGTGTGTGTATATATATTATATATATATATATATATATAATCTTATATATATATTTATATATGTTTATTGTCTCTCCCTTCTTTCAACTTCTAAATTACTTTTATTCCTTGATAATAAAAAAAATCTGAGAGTACCTTGTGCCAGCATCTCTCTGTCTGAAGCTTCACAATATTATTTTGTATTAAATAATTGGAGAATTGGTTGCTATTTACAACTCGATAGTATTCGTAGATAATTACCCTGCGCAAGCAACGGTTTTGGAGATATGGAGGTTCAACGTTTTTCATTTTTTCCAAGATGGCGCCTACATCACATGACCTATGACATCATGATTATCATTAAATATTATACAGGAGGCACTCCTATGGTGAAAAATTAGTCGTGCATCAGTCCAATGTGCTGAGAAAAAAAATGCAGAAAACCGATAAGTGTTTTCATTTATAGTGTTTACAAAAGATAAGTAATATAGATATTTACTTTCAACCTGCCTCCAAGCCAGTCGCGATTTGAATTCTCTGTTGTGCAAAGTCCTTCTCGGCCCACCTGAACTTCCTACCATATACAAAGCTTTCGTCGCAGCCTGATGGAGCACTGCTCTTTCCCGGGCGTGCTCCTGCTCTCACCTTTCTTGGCTTCACCTGTGGAAACCAAGGCATTTGGGTCATTGACATCTCCCGCGGTGAGGCTGAGTCTTTGGGGATCTCACTCTTCTCACCACAGGCAGGTCGGTGGCTTTTTGTCTTCTACGTCTCCTCTCCGGTATCGCCGCACCCCCCCCCCCCCCCTGCTCTGTCTGCAATATGTCCCCATCCCCCCATATTTCCACAGCGCTCAAGGTCGCCAGCAACCTCTTTCTGGTAAAATACCAAAATCACAAATCACTGCTCACCTTCACTCTTTCATTCCTCTTTCTTCCCACCTTTGGAATAAACTCCTGCACTCTTTTCAATCCCATTCTTCCCATCCATCCATTCCATCCATTGGGATCATACTCTGTGCAGAGCATTGGTGCTGCCTAAGCAGTTTCCTTGGCTATTGGAACAATCCTGGACAGGTTACCACCTGACACAGGATACCAAACAGGCTGGTACTCATTTTGCCAACCTCGGAAGGATGACAGGCAGAGTCAACCCCACCTGTATTAATTCAACAGCCAAGGGGATTTGAACTCAGGATCCTGCGATCCCAACCCACCACTCTACTATTAAGCCAACATCAGGAATATTCTTCCCTCCAGGCCTTCAAAACAGCTGTTCACACTACCTCTTATCTTCACCCATCCCAAAACCACGTCTTTTCTACCCCCGTTAATCCACCCAACCCCACCTCCTCAAATTCCTGCTTTCCTTCCTGAAAGTTCCTGAGTGTCCATCTTGTGTACCCCATGTTCCCTGCCCCATCCCTCTCCCTTCACAGATCTAATGTTTCTGTTCCCACTATTTTGTCCTTCGTCTCCTGCCCCTCTTGTCTCCTGCCTCCTTGTTGTACGTTGTGTGCTAGCTCTCATACGAGCCTCGACAATGTATACAAAAAAAAAAGCGTTGTACTTGTGAATTATGACGTCTAATACGAAGGCACCGATGATATCATTATTAACATGTCTTATACCCCATGGCGAGTAGTTGACAATGAGCTCGTCTCAATTTTTTCCATGGAGTGGTTTCAGAGATATGGAGGTGCAAAGTTTTTTCCAAGAATAGCACCTGTACCACATGACCTATGACATCATGATATCATTGAAATATCTTACAGGAGGAGACGCTCTATGGTGAAAATTTCGTGTCAATCAGACGAAGAATTGCAGGAAATAAAATTCATACTGATGGAATCAAGCGTTTGTACTTGTCAAAATTATGATGTCATAATTAACAAATCTTATTCCCCAAGGGGGAGTACTTGACATTTGCCATGTTTCATTTTACCATGGAGTGGTTTCGGAGATGTAGAGGTGCAATATTTTTTATTTTTCCAAGATGGCGCCTGCACCACATGACCTACAGACGTCATAGTTATTATTAAAAAATAATTCTACAGGAGGAGCTGCTCATATTCTGAAATTTGTGTCATTGGACTAACAGTTGCAGAGGAAATTTGTTTGTCATACTGATCAGATCAAGCATTGTACTTGTCGAAATATGTGTCGTATGAAGGCACCATGACATCATCATCAACAATCTTATTCCCATTGGGAGTATTTGACAGAGCCATGGTCAATTTTTTTTCCATTGAGCGGTTGGGAGATAGAGGTGTAACGTTTTTCAAGATGACGTCCGTACCACGTGACATATGACGTCATAATTGCGAATAAAAAAATTTATTACGGCGGAGGCACTCCTATGGTAAAATTTCATGTCAATCGGACCAGCGGTTGCCGAGAAATGAACTTTTAAATGGCGACACGTACACACACATGTACGCACCGAATGCCTAACCCTGCTTTTCGCTTCGCGAGTGCAGGGTAATTAGAGAGCATTCCTTCGAACCAATGTTTAATATGATGAAAGTATAAACAGGAGAAAATGCAGGAGGGATAGGGATAGGACCAGTGCCACAGTCTTGGGATCTTTCACTCGGAGAGTGAATAATGCATGGATGGTCTAGCTGGAAAGGTATGGCAGCAGAAAGAGTAGAATATGCTTAAACGGGAATTGGAATAGGTACCTCAAAACACTCCTGGTAGAGGAACATGGATATTTGGCAGGACGGCAGGTAGTTGGGTTTGGATGGGTGCTTGTATGTTTATTTACATGTGTGTGATTATGATGTCTGTGAGAGGGTCTTCAACTTGGCAAACAGATAATGAATGATGGATTACATAAGCACCTCATTTTTTTTGACGTCAGATCCAGATGGCGACTGGCAGCCATTTTAGTTGTAAAAAACCTGATGTTGAACACGTCCTCAACTTATTCTCGACATGCATCTATGTTGTTCAAACTTTGGCTCACGACGATGAAAGATGGCTTCATATGCTCGCCATTGTTTTTTTGAGATCAGATCCAAGTTGGCTGACTGGTGCCATTTTGTTACTTGAAATGTGTCCCCAACCATTTCTCAGACATCATGGTCCGAATTTGTTTCAAACTTGGCACACGCACCAGTACATGATGGTTGTACACGTTCCCCTCAGTTTATTTTTTGATTCTGCTCAAAGATGGCTGACTAGAAAACTGGTGTCCATTTTAGTTGTACATAATATGGCTAGCCCTTTAACTCCGCACAGTAAATTACTAAAACTACGGGGGCTATGACATTTTATGTATTTTTTTTTTACTTGTCATTTATTTTTGATGCTGAAACATCACCCCCCTTTCTCTGATGCTGAACCCCCCCTCCTTCCCTTTCATTTTTTTGGCAGCTCAAAACAACAAAAAAGGATTTACAACTTCTACGCTCCAGATGCTGAAGTGCGAAGCAGTGGGTCGACCAGATTCAGAGCTGCCTCGTGGACGCATGACACGGGGGTTGACACCCGTCCCATGGTTCTGACAAAATGAAATGAATTATTGCACAACGGTGTACATTTATCTGGTTCCTGTGGTTCTTGTATTTACAATTCTTAATGGCCTATGCTTTGATACTGTACTTTGCTTCTTAATACCTGTGTAAATAGCTGTTGGTGTAACTATTTCTTCTTTTTTTTTTTATACGTCAGCATGGAGTGCCCCTCATCCCACCCGCTTGCCCTCACTTGTTACGAGGTTACATCTGTGATGACTTAGCATGATGATGAGGCAGTGCGCTTGTGCGTGTGTGTGTGTGTTGTGTATGTGTGTGTGTGTCACACAAATTAGTGTTTTCACTGTGCACTTTTAGCTTAAAGCACTCTTCTTCACATTTTTTCTGTATGCAGAGAAAATACGTTGGCCTTCCTTGTTACAAATGATGGTGCACCGTGCAGTTTTTGTATATCGGAACCGCTTGTACATAAAAAAAAAGAAGAAAAAAAAAAGGTTACAACGATACTTTAGAAAGTTATGACTTGCTTGAGAGATGAAATATGAAGTATTTGAAAGAAAGATATGCTTTGCTGCGTTTGATTGCAGATGTTTGCTTCACAGGAAGTTGTTAAAAGAAAAAAAAAAAGGAGGGCAATTGTTGCTTTGTATCGTGAGAGGGGAGATTGTCCTTTTATGTCACTCTTGAAACGTCGTTTTGTCACCTGTTTTTTTGTTTTTTTTTAATATTATTATTATTCATTTTTATGCAGACATTCGATATCTGCTCGTTTACACAGATTCGTTTACTTGACCGTTTGTCGAGGTAGCGCAGTTGTCTACAAACCGCTGATTGGGGGTGAGTTCGTGTGTGAGCATTCGCAGGAGACTGCACCTTGAATTGGGAAGATGTTTTTGTGAACAAAGTTGTTAAACATGTGTTTTTGGCCATATTAATATCCACATCTTTCTGGTGTATTTGAGCCATTGTTTATCAGGGTATCTATGGTATGAGGAGTGTGTTTTCACATGCCAAATCACTCGTTTTATGTGTGAAGGGGAGGGGAGGGGGGGAGTTGCTTAAGTTGGAACAATTTTGCATTCTTCTTTTTTTAAATGGGAAACGGTAATTATCCGGGAGAACTTTATGCAAAACTATTTTTCTGCACCTTCCATTTAGGCCAACAAGAGCAAATGATGTTGTTTTTTATTAATATAACTTTTTCATTTGGATTCACTGCAAAGAGCAATACTGACCAAGTTTAACACTTCCTCAAATAAAATATTTCACTTTTCCAGAATGAATGATGCATTTTCATTTTGTTTGTTGTTTTTTAATGGCAGTTGCTGCCATTTTTGGACATAATGGAAACAGCTTCACCGGATGTACTCGAGGGATATATTGTTAAGCACAACAAGGAAACTTAAGCCAAATGGCCTCCCTTTGTGTTTATCGTGCTTGGACCGTATCTGCAGCCCAGCACTTGATCTAATAATTTAATCGTATTCATTAATGAAATGTAACTTGGCATCCATATCCATTCCTTCATCAAAATTGTTTTTGAGAATTTTACCATTGAACAGGTATACAATGGTGAACGACTGTACCAGATGATGCAGGCCAGCAAATGATTTACCAAAGTTCAATATTATTCGATTTGCAATGATGTTTGCCCGCTACGCCATGTTCGCTGCATTTCAAGGAAGCAAAGAAGCAACATCAGAGACTTCTTCAATGTGAATGTGAATTCACCACCAGTCGTAAAGCAACCGCGTTCTCAAATGGAAAACATCGCCCACAATATGGGAAGAATGAAGGTCATCACCAGAATCAAGTTTCCAAGGCACTATACTGATCTTCCAAAACAAACCGAAGGAGCAGGTCACGGCGTCATAGAAAACTTATACGAACTAAAGTGTTTTTTACTTCCACAGTTGCTATTTGTTTATGTTGATTCTGTCCATTTATGAATACTTTTCCATTTAGTACTTTGGAAGCAGAATGAGTTGGTCATTTTAATAGTTAGTTTAATACCATGAATAATTACAAGCTGATGTTCCGATAAGGAATTGTAAAAGAATTGTAAATATGACGTGAAATTTCATATTTATTTCATATGACTTCTCGTTCATGGTTTTTCGCACATGCATGGCGCAATCTGAGCTGCTTGTTTGCACCTCACCAAAGCTGAGTTTTCTGAACCGGGTTCATCGTGTTTTGTTGTTGTGTCTTCGTCAATGTGTTTTATGTTTTATCCCGTGCAATATTTCATGTAAATTTGATCGTTTTTTTTGTGCTGTTCATTCGTATTATCAAGGCCTTCCTCCGACAGAAAGTGTACCCTGTTTTAGCTCATTGTCCTGGGTGTATTCCTGGGTATCTTGCTTCTATTTCCTCAATACTATCCTATCCTATTTCTATTTCCTCTACTCGTTTCAAAAAATTCAGAACAAACAAACAAAAAAAACCACTTTCACCCCATAATGATTCTAATTACCCTCTCCGGAGGGAGGGTATTGCATTTGGGTCTGTTTGTTTGTCTGTTGGTCTGACACAGAACTTGAGTACGGTTTTTCTCTACAACCGCTTATCAGATTGAAACAATATTTTCAACATGGAAGTGACTACTTCATGTAGAATGTTTAAATGATAATTGTGACATCATAGGTCATGTGGTGTGGCAGCCATGTTGGAAAAAAGAAAAAACTTTGGACCTTTGTATCTCCCAAACTGCACCAAGGAAAAAAGTAAACTTAGCACATGGTAAGTATTCCTCGTGGGGAATAAGTGTTTTTTTTGTTTTGTTTTGTTTTTTAATGATTTAATAGGTGCCTTCCATTGTGATACCATAAATTGCATACTACCTCCGATCAGTCTGAGAATTTTTGAGGGTTATCTGGGGAGAAATTGGTGGTGATGTCATCAGTCATGTGGTTCGGCAGCCATGTTTTTTTTGGGTTGTTATTTTAAACCTCCAAAAATCTCAAACAGCTGAACAGATTGAAGTGAAACTTTACAGATTGATCCTTATCCATGAGGAACAAAACATTCCACCCTATGCTGTCATAGGTCACATGGATTGGCAGCCATATTGGATTTGCCCGAAAACCCTGAAAAATTCTTCCAGAACATCTGGACAGATCGAGGGGAAACTTCACACACGTTCCGCAAGCTCTGGAGTGCCAGGTGTTCATGAATAATTGGTAGGTCACATGGTCTGGCAGCCATATTGGATTCAATGAAAATCTTAAAAAATATATTTCTCGTGAACTGCTTCCTCGATTGACGTGAAACTTCACATTATGATCTTGTGGTGATGGGGAAGATGTGTTTTAAATTTCAACCTGATTGAATGCATGGTCTGCAATCCAGAATTGTTTAATTTTTTTGAATCTGTGTACTTTTTTCGTTTTCTTTTGTTTCATGAGGTTCACTTGGCTGTTGCCTAGGTGGGTTTTGAGGGAAGAAGAGTAGCAGCTGAAACCTGAATCCTATCCAGGTTCTTCTTGATGACTTCATCATTACTTTTTGCTCGTTCAGTATACAAACACCACACAAAATACACAAACACCACGCAAACAAGTCCTGGCGAGGGTCTGCAATTTCTGATTGCCCTTTCTTGTTTCTATTGAATTTCCTTCTGCTACTGGTTCTAAATCCCCTCTTTTTTCCTAACGGAGTGTATGTGTGTGTGTGTGTGTGTGTGTGTGTGTGCGCGCTGCCCCCCTCCTCCATAGCTCCAAAACCATGAAAGATAACGGGCTAATATTCTTTCGGAGTTTAGCAGGTTCATATGACACGTGCTATTTTTTGATCGAAGCTTTTTGTAGCAGGGTTGTGGTGAAGAAGTCTACTCCAAAGTTTATGGGATCCATGAGTTCTTAGTTTTGATTTTTCCAGCAAGCAGGTGGATAGGCTTTGGCTTCATTCTATATTTAGGATACTAATGTAGAGAGTTTATTACCAGATAAGTTAGGGAGCAAACCCCATTGAAGGTTTATTTCACATTCACTCAGACCATAGGACAATCCTGATTCAGTTAGGTAAATTTCTTAAAACTCTTGGTATAGCTAGAGTAAAGGTCATTTTTGAACCGGCTGTGCATGGTTGTCTTCCCCTTTTTTTATGGTCCTTGTGGACACGTAGTTTCTAGGGATTTGAATATAATTAGTAATAGTGATTTTCGGGATCTGATGAAAATGGAGCTAAATATAGGGAACCTGTAACTCAACCTTGGAGCTGCATTAGGTCTTCAATTGTGGATTCTGTCTAATTTGTTAACTTAAACTTGGTGCACATTTTGTTTATCTGTAAACAGTTTAACATGGTTTAACAGAGTTGTGGAAGTCCTGGAAAATAGGATTAAGTTTTTTAGTAGTCGGGACTTCCTTTCACTGGGTCGGTCAAAATCAGTGTTGAACAAGCTGAGTGTTCGTAAAGACATTAGGATCTCCATGATAGCTACATAATAGCTCAGCGGATAAGGCTGCTAATAATTTTGTTGTTTGTAAAATGTTTTATGTGGAGTTTTTATTAAGAGAGTTAGGCATTAATACGGTTACTTTCACTCATCAAGGAAATAGCACATATGTTCCTGTCATAAGTCACTCCAGTATATTTTCTGAGCATCAGGAAGTTTGAGTAAATAATTTCGGTATTAAATGTAGAGAGGTAAATCTTTGTATTCCTCGGCTTTTCTGGATCCCTAAGCTTCATAAGAACCCATACTAGTAGAGGTTTATCGAGGATGTCAGGCAGTGTTCCACCAAACAGTTATCGGTTATCGTTAACTCAGGCTTCCAAGTTGTTAGAGACAGTTCAGGAAATATTGTCAGCAATTGAGAAGAATTCTGGTGTTAACACTTTCTGGAGCATTAATTCTTCTTTAGAGTTCTTAGATAGAATTAGATGCCTCACTATCTAATCAGTTTGAAGTTTTTCATTTTTAAACTTTATATACAAATTTGGATTTAGTACGAGTGAGGGATTCACTCTTCAAAGTGATTGACAAGGTTTTTAACTCTTTTAATAACTTTTTATCTGTCAGGTTTGATAGAACATTCTTTTCGAAAAAGAAATACTCAAGTTTTATTGTTTTTGATAAAGCAGGTGTTTTAAGGATGCTGTTAATTAAATTTAATAATTTTGTGTTTGTGGGATAATGATTCAACAGGTTAAGGGTATTCCATGGGTGGGAATTGCAGCCCCCCTACTTGTGGACATTTTTCATATTTTTCTGTGATTCTCATTTATGCAGAAACTGATGAAGGAGAAAAAAATTAGGATTAGCTAAAAATTATCTCGTACATGTCATTATTAGATGATATTTGTGTGGTTAAGTATTTTTTTGATCGGCAGTTTCACAAGATTATACAGATACCTGATTGTAAACAGGAGTGGAAATTATTGTACACGTTACTCTATATCTGGATGTTTTATTAGAGTTGGACAGAATGTTTTTAGTACAAGTGTAGATCATAAAGTTGATGATTTCCGTTCCCCTGTAGTCTTGTAACCTTTCCAGGTAGCAATGTACCAATAAAAATGGGTTCCAATGTCTTTTCATTTCAGCGACTTAGATTTGTGAGAATTGTTCAGTAAAGGATTATTTGTGGAACATGTTGAGAAGGTTTTCTCAATCATGTTAAACAAAGGATATTGGCTGATTGTTTGATCAGGTATTGTGAGAATGCTTTTAGACTCCATCATCACCTTTTATTTAAGTTTGCTTGGTTTTCATGTAAACAAGTTTCTATTGCATTGCATTTGATATAATAATAATGAATTCATTATTTTTGTGAGGTTATTCTTTAATTAATATTATTGGTTAAACTATTATATATATATTATATATATATATATTATATATATATATATATATGTATATAACCGGGCATAGTGGCATGCGCCTGTAATCCGGCTACTTGGAGGCTTGGGTTGGAGGATCGCTTGATGACGGGAGCTCTTCACTGGCCGCGCTATGAGAGGGTGTAGGGCAGCCCGGAATCATGGCGAAACCCAATCCTTATCCCTGTGTCGTAAGAGGCGACCAGGGTTGCGTCAGGAAGGGCATCCGGCGTAAAACCTATGCCAAATCAGTATGCGGATCATAATGGATGATCCGCTGTGGCGACCCTAACGGGGGCAGCCGAAAGACGAACATATATATATATGTATATAATGGAGGTATTTAGGGGAAAAAAATAATAATAAAAAATGATTTTAAAATACATTATAAATACACATTAAAATAATTTGTTGGTTGCTTAGATATGCAGTGCAGCATGTTAAAATCGGTTATCCATGACAGTTTGAGTCTATGGTTAGATGGAGGTGCGGTGTTGAGACATGTGTACGAGGTAAAGTATTTTATCGCTTCATACTTCATCATATAAAGTGGTTATGATTGAAGTTATTCAAATGTAGTAATTAAATAAGTTTGAATCAGGATATTGCATTGCTGTGTTGACTGACTGGCCACAACTTTGGGTTGTAGGTCCATTGATGAGTAATCTACTGAGTTGGACCTGTGACCAGGGTTGTGGATCTGCCATTTGGAGAGGTTCTTGGCTGAAAGGATTGAAACCTCCCACACACTCTTCAATCCCACTCTTCCCTCCAGGTCTTCAAAACAGCTGTTCACCACCTCTTTATCTTCCCCCATCCAAAACCACGATCTTTTTCTAAACCCCGTTAATCCACCCCAAACTACCTCCTTCAATTCCCTGCTTTCATTCCTGAAAGTCCCTGTAGTGTAAGGACCTGAAAGTCCCTGTAGTGTCCATCTTGTTTACCCTGTGTACCCCACCCCATCCCTCTCCTTCCATAGATCTCATGCCTCTGTTCCACACTGTTTTGTCCTTCCCTCTCCCACCCCTCTTGTCTCCTGCTCCTTTGTTGTACGTTCTGTGTGTTCGCTCTCATACGAGCCTCACAGTGTATACAAAAAAAACCTCAATGAAAAACGGTGCCCAGCTTATGATCCAGGCAGTTGGGAAATCGGTCAATTGCTTATAAGCTTCAAATACAATAGCTTTTGTAAGTACTTCCCAGTACATAATATATCTGTGTCGGTGTTATATATGTGGTTCTTATGTCTGGCTTCCTTCTTGGAACTATGTGCAGTAATTGGTCTTCATTTTGATTACCCGTGGTCAAGCCACTTTCACCTCGCACGGTCTTAATCCGCCATTTTGTTCGGCCTGCTCAAAAAGCCTTGGCAATTTTCCATATACCCGTCTCACAGACTAATTAAAGTATTACCGATTCTTGTAATTATGCGTACTTACTTCAGCACTTTCAAGCCTTTACCCCTCAAGACACCGAGACCTTCAAGACCCTTTGCTATGAGCCTAGCTTTTTAATAATTCAGGATGAATCTTTGAATGCACCAGGTAGGCCAAGTCACAGACAAGGTTTCATATAACTCAGCTTACCTTTACTGAGACAAAGCATCATCATAACACGTCACATTCTGTAATGCACTTGATAGACAGGGCGGAAAGACTCTGAAATGGGAACAATAGGTTATATTCGGGCACAACACAGCACAGCATCGGAACATGGGTGGGTCACGTGACTCCCGTTAACTACACCCCAGTGCGCCCATGTATGCATGCATTATCATAACTACTGATGCATCTCATCTCTCCCCCCCCCCCACCCCTTCCCTTTTATATTTTATTTTTTTACAAATCAAGACGCTCAGGAGGCTTTCAGACACGAGCTGATCTTCTAAGGGTTAGTTGAGGGCTGTCCTTGCTTGCTACTGCTGTGGTTTCTCAATAAGGGGTACAGGGTCAGGAAGGAGTTCAGGTACATTGATGGATGAAAAGCTTTCATGAGGAAACACCTCAGGTTCAAACGCAGGTGGTGTTAATACAGGAGTGGGTGACAAAGGCACTTGACCGGTTCAATGTTTGGCTCCCCATGACGTAACCTGAGTTGGTCAACATGTTTATGCATTCATCTACCATCACACACTTCACAAGAAACATCATTTCACCAATGTTATCGATAATTATGCCAGGTAACCACTTTGTTCCACATCCGGAGTACAACACGTATACAGGAACATTGACCTGGAAGTTGCGGTATACAGACGTTTGGTCGTCATTACTTTCTGTTGATACTTGTTATCCTCGACCCTGGACCGTTACGTCCGGGTGCACTAATGATAACCGTGTTGTTT
>CM068957.1:15448180-15475303 GCA_035128595.1 Eptatretus atami
CCAGTCGCCATATGCATGCATTATCATAAACTACTGATCATCTCATCTCTCCCCCCCCCACCCTCCCCTTTTAATTTTATTTTTTTACAAATCAAGACGCTAGGAGGCTTTCAGACACGAGCTGATCTTCTAAGGTTAGATTGAGGGCTGTCCTTGCTTGCTACTGCTGTGGTTTCTCATAGAGGGTACAGGGTCGAGGAAGTTCAGGTACATTGATGATGAAAACTTTCATGAGGAAACACCTCAGGTTCAAACGCAGGTGTGTTTAATACAGGAGTGGGTGACAAAGGCACTTGACCGGTTCAATGTTTGGCTCCCCATGACGTAACCTGAGTTGGTCAAGTTTATGCATTCATCTACCATCACACACTCACAAAAACATCATTTCACCAATGTTATCATAATATCTCTCTCTATTCACGACCCATCAGAAGCTTGGCAGGTGAGCGACCGGTGGTTTGATGTGGTCTGGTGCGGTAGTTGAGTAACACACGAGCTAGACGAGATTGAATGGAGCCTTCATTGACGGTTGAGACCATTCTTCATGATCTGAACAGCACGTTTGGCTTGACCATTACTGGCAGGTTTATAGAGGGAAAGAAGAGAGATCGAATAGGTTGTCTACCATCTTGCGAGGCGATGAAGTCAAACGTCTTCTCTGAGCTTTGTCCAATAATAAGAGCCCACACTGGTGCTGATAGCTGTCCACAAAATAACCTACTCAATATCAACACCACAGGGTCACATCAACTGCCAAAAAAAAAAAAAAAAAAGAAAAAAAAACTGTAACCAGCACTCCTCTCAATTGAATTCCAAAATGCTTGAGCGTTGGTTGTGAAGCATGCAAATTGAAGTCATTATATTCATCTATTATCTCTTGAGTGTTTTTTGGGGCCCAAAAAGTTATTTTAAAATACTAATAAACTGCATTGGTTAATACTGCAAAAATGATTTGTTCAAAAAATGTTCCTTAGGTTTGTTGTTTTTAAACAGTAATCCAAAGTTCAATGAAGTAGCTTAAAAATACATTTTCGTGTCAAAACATAACTTTTTTTTAAAATCAACAACAAGAGCATGTTGCTTAGATTGTCCACAGCTGACCTCTAACAGGGAAAACGGTGCCTCGAAAACTTAACAACTTGACCATCGTTCAGGAGATCCAGAAGTTGGAGTCCAGAGTTAGGAAGAACAGAAAATGCTGAAGAATCTAGTGGGTTATTCCATGCAGAGCAAGCTCAGGTTTGGTACACAGTGTGGACTTTCGATGCTTTTTGTTTCTCCTTACCAATGTCGGTACGACTCTGTTAACGAGGTCCTGACTTTTGAACCTGCAGCAGGTCTCCTCCGGGAAATTTGTCGAGAACGTCCATTGACACACACCCCTCGACAGCACTGGAACATTTTCAACAAACCAGCTGAGAGCGGAGTCGTGTCTTCGCTTGTCGCCTCACGGAAGTTTTGCAGATGATGCCTCTCACCATTTCGTCTCAACACTGTCCCGCACCAAGCATGGCTCATGTCCAAGTTAGACGCTTTACAACACCTTCCCGCTGGTCCTACCAGTGAAGCAAAGGTATTGAGCTGTGATGTCCCTCAAATTGGTTTTGTGTCCAACTTGGCCCTGCAAAAGCTCCAAATAACTTTGCTTCTGCTGGCAGGTTCATTTGAAGGTTGTTTGTACAAGCGAGGTGCTCTTCTCAAGGCTGGAAGGCTCGATGGTTTGTGCTGGACAAAACCAAACACCAGGTATGTAGCCCTTATGAAACAGTTTTGGAAATTTTTTACGATCCTTGGGCAGCTCTTAGGCGATGAATGTTCCAAAAAAGAAATAGGGCTTCCGTGAAACAAGATGAAATGTTGGTAAGTTCAAATGTTCTCAGTCTTATTCAAAGCTGTTGGTTCAAAGTCCCTCTACACAGGGGTCCATAAAAGGATAAAATCATGTCCACAGACACTCAAGATCACACACAAGCTTTCTGCTTTTTATTTGATTTTGTATGTCATACCGAAAATTGGGCTATGGAAGAGTGAGATCGATAGAGGGAGGGGAAAAAGTAATCCAACTGTGCGGAAGTAGGGGCAGTTAGCCCAAGGGAAATCGAACGAAGAGTAAGGGGATGGAAATCTGAGCAACAGACCTGAATGGGCCCACAAGAGCACACTACCCATGCAAGGACACACGTCTCCACACAAAAGCACATAAGACACGCAAGTACATCACCATCAGCAAATTAACGAAAACACTGCTCGTCTTTAGAAGACGTGCGGAGCAGAGAAGATGGCGTCCCAGCTGTGAGAACCCAGAACTGGATTGTATCCTATTCACCTGGGAACAGTCCAGAATCCTGCAGTCGATTGATCTCTTTGGTCAGTTTTGGGATGTAATTGTTTAATTGGCCAGTGGCAATTATGATACACCGAACAGTCTCCTCGTAAATAAATAGAAACATCTATCCGATAAGAGCTCTGCTTTGTTTTGCTTCTCTCCAATGAACACCCACAGCTTCGTAACTTACGAATCGAAGGATGACACAAAATGGAAAGGGTGAAGTGGACCTATCAGAGGTGGGAATTTCTGTGAACCTCGGAGTCCCCTGGCTTGGAGCTCCGCGCAATGTGGATGAAAAGCTTTGTTTGAAGTAGTCTCTGGGTGATTGTCCGGTGTAGTTTGTTGAACCAATAGTTTCATAATTGTACTGTTGCACCTTTAATCGAATTGCCTAATTCTTTTTGTAAACCAAACTTTATTATCCTGCAGCAACTGTCACTCTTGGCTGTATATGCCATGAAACTTTTTCAAATCTGCGGACTTCCAAGGCTGTGTTCTTCACCTCTTACCAAAGTGACGAATGTGATTCTGATTCCAAAGAAATATTGACAAACGCTCCTCCCAATTCTCATAATCCAGGCGATGCATGACGCGACGCCGAAGGAAAGGAGTACTCAGTTTATTCGCCGTTTTGTTTGTTACCTTACGAAATCCTAAGATTTCGTAGTATATTGATGACTTCCGTCTCTGTTTGTGTGTTTGTTTGTTTGTTTGTTGTGTGTGTGTGGTGGTGTGTGTTGTGTGTTGTTTGTAAAGGCACGATAACTCGAAACGGAACAGCTACCATGTCAAATACACCCCGTGATTCAGGAGGGTGAGGCAGCCGCTGATAGTTTTGGTCAAAATCGGTCAAAGGTCAAGGTCACAGTGAGGTTCAAACATATTCCGTAAATTCATGTGGAGAAATGAGTATTTTTGCTTCGTCGACGTTACGAGTTCCGTTTTAAACTTCGATTTTAATTTGTCTTCGTTTTTGCGATCGCTTAGGACGCTTAAAAACTCGGTGTACGAAATTCTGGTAAAAATCGGATGTTTTGAGACGTTTTTTAGAGATTGTTATAAAATATTCACTCGCACGCGTCACGGCTCGTCACGTGGTGCAGGGCGCGCTCGAGCAGAGGCGTCGTTGAGTGTCACGTAAAGGTTTTGGCGGTGCGCGCTGACGTGTTTTCGATAATGATGGTGTTTAAAAGTCATTTTTATCCCCAATAAAGGTTATGGTCGCATGCCTGACGTCGCTGTAAGCCGTCGGATTATGCTTAAAGATTGTGTGATCGGCCGAATATTACGGTTTGTGATTTACTAAAATTAATTTAAATAATTGGTGTGGAGAAATGGAGATTTTGCTTCGGTCGACGTAAGATTTTGATGGTTTGGTAGCAGAATCATCGTAAACTTCTGGTTTGCGTCGCTACCACTCTCTCTAGAGACAGTTTTTATTAGACAAAGGTCAGGGTCAAGTTGAACGATTTCGAGTACAGTCTATGACTGCTTGTTTCTTGTTTGTTTTTCTTGTTCGTCCGACGATATCTTTAACCACCCCTTTGAGCTCGGAAGCTGAAAATTGGGACAAAAGTGAGATATGCTTTGGCAAACTGTATTTTTTATTTAATCAATAAAATGTATAAATTACTAAATTATTATGATTATTAATTAGGGCCACTAGGGTACCCAGTTCAAATGGACTGGGTAACCATTGTTTTTCTTCTGTTTATATTATTATTATTAATTATATTATTATTCTTTTCCGGCTGGAATTCGCAGGCTTTTCCGGCTTAAAAAAATCATTTTCTCAGGAACGGTAAGTCCGATCGATACGAAATTTCCCACCATAGTATGTTATCTTTTTGAATAGATACTTTAATTGATAATTATGACATCATAGGTCAGTGGTACGGGCACCAATCCTTGAAAAAACCGAAAAAATTGGACTCTGTATCTCTGAAACCTTGCCAATGGAAATTTTTTTCGCTTCAATAACAATTTACTAAGCTCCCTATGGGGAACACGGTGATTTTCGTTGACATCATCGGTGAAGCGGTAGCTGTGAAAATCGTCAAGTAGAAAAGCGCTTGCCATGAAAACCGGAAATTTCTTGAGGCGTCATCTACACGTCAAATTTCACCGTTGAAAAAATTTATTGTGACATCAATCGATCAACGTGGTTCGGCAGCCCATCTTGTTTGAAAAAATTAAAAAATAAAAAATCTCCAGAAATGCTGGACAGAATGAGGCGAAATGTCTGTGCGTATACAGACATGTATATATATATATATATTCTATATTCTATATAACATAATATATATTTGTGTGTATGTATATATATACATATATATCTTGTATATATATATATAATTATATAATATATATGGTTACGGCTGTGGGAAATTCGCAAACCACCATTCAGGGCCCGTAGGTGAGATATCTCTAAGTACACTGTGTAGTTAAGCCCCCAAACCGTTGTATAGAGGGAATTTAATGTGATCCATCCGGGCTGCGAATCCTTTGAGATTAGCCGTTTTTTCTGTTCTATCATTATTTTGAACCAACCACGCACAATTACCCTCACAAAACCACACCATCTTCGCCAATACCCCGCTGACAGAACCGCCAACCCCAGCAAACAACAACCCGCCCCAACTACGCCACATACGCCAACGCGCTAACAATTACACTCAACAACCACCAACCATCTTCGCCACTACCCCCTGACGAACGCCATCCTCACGGTCCACATACTACGACGGTTCCGCGCTGGAAACGGTCGAGAATGCAGGGAGGGAAAGAAGAAGGCACAGTACGTTGGCGCGCGGGTTTCCCGCCTGTTTTTCCCTGCCATTTTTCCCTGCGCGAGGAGTGTGACAGAAGCGGGGTGGGCCACTGGCCGCCCGATTGGTGGATGCGCGTGTGACGCGGCAGGGAGGAGAAACGCCCTCTCTTCGAGACTTTCTTCTCGAAGCGGCTCGAAGGGGGGTGGAGCAAAGAACGGGCGGAGCAAGGGCGGAGCCCCGGCGCTATAAAAAAGGGGTGGATCTGCGAAGAGAGGGTTGGTTGTTGTTGTTCCTGCGAGCCTTTTGATCCTGCGACGCCTGTTCCTGCCGGCCTGCTGTTGATCCCTGCGGAGCCCCTTGATCCTGATGAGCCTTGGACCGCTTTTGACAGAACGACGTGTGAAGAGAGGAGAGAGAGAGCGAGAGAGAGAGAGAAACTCCTGTTCGAGGTCTCTTGTCCGAGGGTTCGCCAGAGTCGGTGTGGTGCCGAACCCCCGCTGGTGGGACGGAGCGTCCGCCATTTCCTCTCATCTTTCGATCCCCCGAGAGTGTCGATGATTTCTTCCCCCCCCCCGTCCTCATGAGAGAGCACCGCGCTGAAACCCGCGTTCATTCCCCAAAACCCCCGCCGTGCGTCGAACGGCACAACGTGCCGGCGCGAAGCAACGAGCTTCGCGCAACCACGGTGGAGAGCGGGGAGCTGACGGCGCGGAGAAGGACTCTGTGCGGCGCAACAGGGAAGTGACTACTTCTATTTCTTTTGGGTTCTGCTGTAATGTCTGGTGGTGGCCGTCTGTAAGTAGAACTGTATAAGTGTTGCGTGTGTGCGCGTAGTCGGTAGTTAACTCTGCGTCATGTTGCTTTGTTTTGGTTGCTACATGTGCTTTTGACTGTATAGCTGTATGTGTGCTTTCTGTGGTGTGTGAAATAAATGTGCATTGTGTGAACTGTTTCCCGTTTCGCTTCGTCTTTTTCTTTATTTGACACCTCCATCCATGCTTTCACGTAAGAGGTTCCGTAGTTGGGGTGCAGACGCCGGTAAATAATCTGAAACCGTCAGGTCGACGATAACACCGCTCGTTATCCCGATAGACGGAACGGGCACGCCCAAGCCGCTCGCGTCTGGAGTCGACCTGCGGCGAGGTGCGATCGCCCGTTTACATCCGCGTGGGTACTTCAATAGTCGAGTTTTGGCGACAACCCTATCCCCGCGGGTGGGCCGATTGGCACGATCGTGGTGAGGCCGAAAGGCTCACTCGTGACTAGCTCCCGGCGTTAGTCGAGAGGGTCACGACAGAAATTGTCCGTCCAGTGGAGCGACGTGCCCGCGTCCGAGTCACGTGGCCGTTCGCACGCCGGCGGGTGCGGAATTCGCAACAATATATATATATATATAATAATAATATAATATAATATGTATAATGTATATATATATTATATATGTATATATTATATATATATGAGGCCCGGCGAGGAGGATGGATTGTAAAGCGAACATTTTTTAATGATATGATAGATAGGGCTCGGATGATAGGGGAAGGGTTAAAATAGTGCTAATATCTGGCATTAACTTCCAAAATGGCCGATGTGGCCCTTTACATCACTCCTTGCGGGCGCTCATATGTGTGTGTGTGTGGTGTATAATATATATTATATATATATATATATATATATATATATATATATATATATATATATCACATATATACACAATACAGTCATGCGCCGCTTAACGACGTTCCGGCAACGACGGATCGCATATACGAGGTCTGCCAGCTCTGACAAAAAAAATAAATAAAAACAAATGAAAAAAAATATGGAGTCTGAAAAATTCCTATCGCCGAGTGATATTCGTAAAAATGAATTCGTATAAAAAAATTTGTATTCCGTATAAAAATGCACATAAATATGTACACTCTACAGAACATAATACCTCTAATGATAATACAACGACGTGTGGCCGCTGTTATAATGCGATCGTTGAAGTCCATAAAATGTCATCGCGAAAAAACAGGAATCGTGCTAAATCGGATTCAAGGAATCGGCTTTCAAACTGAACCAATGTTTTCCAGTTTAGCTTCAAGCAAGTAAATTACGTTTGAATTGAGAATTCCACGATTAAATCGTTGTTGTTCGTCATATTAAAACAAATTCTTTTTAGTGAAGCTTTATGTGTTAAAAACCAATCCATCTGTTTCGAAAATATATCACAAATTGACAGGGCCGTTATTCATTGTAAATTAATAACATCGATGCAAGATGGATTACGTATTTATAAAATCCAAACGCTATTTTATTCCACCTTTCTATAAACACGACGACGTCGCTTTAAACGACACGTTTCTCAGAACGTAACCCTCGTTAGTTGGCGCATGACTGTCAATATATATAATTATATAGATATATATATTAATACAGTACTAGCCCGCTTTTATCGCCCCCTCTTACGCCAGCCCTCGCTATCCGCCGTGATTTGCTCAGGAACCGAACATCGAGCTAAAGCTTAGCAAATTCCCCCGCTCATGCCGCCACCGCCCGCTATCCGCCAAGGTCTGCCCGACGTACATAGAAATGGAAAATCCCTGCAAAATTACCGCTTATCGCCCGTGACATCGCCAGTGATGAGTCATCAGGAAATTCCGCTTCATGGATAAATGTCTAATGAGCCGGTGGCAGTACACATCCGGTAGAGGTATTGTGAAATCTAATTTGTGTTATGCTTCGTGGCATTTGCAGCGCCATCTCCAGTGTGTTGTGGATCTAGCAGTGCTTAGTGGATAGTGGTTTCTAAAAAAGTTTGAAACAGCATGGCTCCTGTAAGAGAGGAAAGGACCGTAGTGTTGGACGGTGAAAGAGAAGAGAGAAATCTGTGATGCCTCTAAGAGTTTCCATCAAAATCTCAACAAGATGTTCCAATTTCTTCGCAGCGAAATGGGGAGCCTGTGAAGAGGAGGACAATCGGTGAACGTATAAAAAGTCAGACTGATGGCTGAACAAATCGCTGGACGGTCTATGATGCGTCAAGTCGGTGGCAAAACCATTCGAATATGGAACAAGCGCTCTTCTTGGTTTTACTCATGCACGTGCTAAAACCATTCCACTAACTGAAAGCTAATACTGAGCGACGAAAAGCCAATGTTTTTGGAGGTAGCTGGAAATTGTCGACTTCATTACTCGAATGGTTGGATGAACTCGCTCAAAATGGCTATGGTATATCAGTCGGAAAGTTATGTGGAAAGTGACAGTGTGTCCACAGGATTTAGTGAGTGCTGGTAGATACACAGGCAAAAGGGTGTGCTGAAGATACCAGCCTCGTGATGTCTACAACATGGATGAACGGCCTTTTCTACCAATGCGCCTGACCGGATCTTCATATGGGGGAGTATTCGAGGAAACTAAGAAGCAAAAGCTCGAATATCGCTACTGTTTGAGCAACGCTGACGGTAGTGATAAGTCCCGTTACTAGTCATCGGGAAAGTGCTAATCCAGGTGCTTCAAAGGGTTCAAGCATGACTTGTATTACGATTAACCGCAACAACAAAAAGTCGTGGATACACTTAAAGTGTTCCCACGATTGGCTGTGCGATTATGATAAGAAAATGCGAATAGCGAACCCGGCCATGTGACTGATGTTGCTGGAAATGCGCATCTCATATTCTGCCCGAGAAGAGGAAGGCCAAGTTAGTCTCACCAAACGAAAGTGCATTTCCTGCCGCCTAACCACGACGTCGCATCTCCAGCCAATGATGCGTTCAATAAACAATTTTCAGCAAGCATTATCGAAGATATCAACTATAAGGCAATTTGGTGGATGCGATGACAAAATCGAGAATCGAAGCTGGAACTGAAGTCGACGTTTTTTTTCTATTTCGCTTCTCCAGATGGCTGGGATGAAGTGATACGCAGAAACCATCAAGAACTGTTTCAAACACACTGGCACACCCGCCAATGTTCGACCTGGACATACGTCCTCTCTTCGACCACCACAGCACTAGGTATTCCCGGAACATTTTTGAAGCAGATCGCTGAACATTCCAACATAGATAGACGTGCTATGACACCAGAATGAATTCCGATAAGTCGTGATCATCTAGAACCAACCGAGGTCTTACAGATGATGAAATCGTCGATCTTGTGACTACCATTCATGACGAGGAATACCGAGGAACTAGATGCGCCTGAATAAGTAGCCACGGTTCCTAGCGCATTGGAAGTGAGGCGCGCCTTCGGAAAAGTAGAGGTACATAGAGAGCAACCGTAATAAAGAACGAGGAGATATTACTGGCCATTCTCAACCAGCGATGCGCCCTAAATGAACTTGTAATCTCTGTCGCTGAAACAAAGCGAAATTACTGATTTCTTCCATCCTGTTGGGGTCCTGTAATGGCCGCCGTAACACACATGTCGTTTGCCGCAATAAAAACGTGAAATCATTTTATGAAAATATGGCGTTGTTGTTCCGTTTGTTTGGTTTCGTCTAGTGAGTAGGGAATGAATTCTTAGGCCCCTCGAGCCGCTATCCTAACACCCCTTGCACCCCTCAGATCATCTCGCGTGTACCCTCGCTTTCCGCCACCCCCCGCTTATCCGCCAAAAATGACCTTGCCCCAACTTGGCGGATAAGTGGGGTAATACATATTAATATAATATATATATAATATATAATATATATATAATATATATATATATATATATAATATTAGTTGAATAGTGTGTTTGTCTGTGACCTAATGCACGCGAAAAGTACTGGACTGATCCTCACGAAACGTCACATGCCTGACGAGAACCATGTACCCGGAGTGTCCCGAGTAACATAATTGTACTTCCGACTTCCGGTTTCCTGAATTATGACGTTCATCACCTGATCTTCAGTTATTTTCAAAGTTCAGCCGATTGACAGGGGCCAATGCCATACAACATATCTAACATATGATTTAAGTTTTTGTTTGTCTGTTTGTTTGTTTTGTCTGCACACGCAATCTCCTGAAAGGTGAAAAGATAGGAGCTAACCACTGAAACAAAAAATGCGGAGATGGGCCCACGGGAATCGGTTATAGGCTATGTGGCAAGGCCCCAGCCGGGGGGGGTGGTGTTTCCCCCTCACCAACCCTCTCAAGCTATGACTGCCATGGGCCCAATAGGGAACTGATACTGTGCTCACGTAGACATATGTATAGAAGATAAATCCATATCAAAAAGAACCCGGGCAGCGCGGGTGCATTCGCCTAGTTATATAATATATATAATATATATATATATTATTATATTATATATATATATATATATATATATTGGATAGTCGATCTAGTCGAAAAAAAAAAATTAAAAAAAAAATTTTTTTTTTTGACATTTGTTCTACCCGTATTATCAGTATTTGAAAATGGGTGATTCAGTTATAACAATGGCGATTTCGATGAAAACTTGGTTTGGGTAGGTTCATACCATGACCTAGTTGTGTGCAAATGAGAGAACCGTTGCTATGACACCACCGTTGCCTAGAACGGGACTTGAATTTTTGAAAATAATATAAAATTAATTTTTTCGAAAATAAAAATCGGGCCACGAGCGACTGTGGGCAGTATCATTCAGCCTATGTCAAAATTTTCCAGCCGGATCCTATAAAAACGTCCGAGAAATAGCTTTGAATGAACCCTGGGTCGAAAACAATAAAAAAAACGAAGTTCGTTATATCTCAGAGAACTGAGTCATTACATCGAAAACTGCTATGGTAGGTTCATGGTATGTCCTAGTTATGTGTGAGAAAGAAACCGTGCTATGGACGCCCTCTTGCCTAGCAACGGGACCGAAAAACCTCTGAATGTGGGGGTATTTTAGAAAGAACAATCGCGCATTAACCTTGAAAGCTCGAATCATGTTAATTCTAGGTGCTTAATCCTCAGGTCTATCCCCATCGAAACGGGCCCATCCGTCAGGTTCTATTGGGTAGTCGACTACCTTGTCCCGCCTACCGCGTTATATATATATATAATTATTGTTGCGATTCGCGCCCGCCGGCGTGCGCACGGCCACGTGACTTCGAATGCGGCACGTCGCCCACCGTGAACGGACAAATTCTGGTCGTGACTCCACTCGGTACTAACGCCGGGAGCCAGTCACGGGTGGGCCTTGGCCTCACCACGATCGTGCAATCGCCAACACCGCGTGGTAGGGTTGTGTTCGCAAATTCGAACTACCTAAGTACCCACAGCGGAGGTAAACCGGCGATCGCACTCCGCCGCAGGTTCGACTCGGAACGAACCGCTAAGCGGTCCGTTCCTGCTATCGGGTATTACACGAGCGTGTTATCGTCGGCCCGACGGTTTCCAATTAATTATCGGACGTATCACGCCCACTACGAACCCTTTTACGTGAAGCAAGATGGAGTTTCAACGAAGGAAAGGGACGCCAGCGAAACGGGGAACAATTCACACAAAGCACATTATTTCACACAGACGGATAGCAGCATATACAGCCATACAAGTATGGCACATATAGCAACGATGACGCAAGAGCTACAACGACTAACGCGTACACACGGCAACACTTATACAGTTTCTACTTTACAAGACGGCGCCAAACACAGTTACTCAAAAGCAAAAGAAAGGCCACCCTCAAAGACAAGGGGGCAGACGGGGCCCGTGGGCCAATATGTGCGCGTGACTGAAAGGAGCGGCCAGGCCCGCGAGACGGTGGGGTCGCGAACCGCGTCTCGTGATGAGGCGCAAAATGTCGCTGCTGCGGCGTGCCCAACTTTCGTGTTCCTTCGTGGGTTTTCGTTGGCACCGGCTTGGAGTGGGTGGAAACGGGCCCCCTTTGTGCACTCTCATCAGCGCGGGCGAAAAAGGGGGGGGTTGTGATGCCCTGGGCGAAGGAGAATGGCTGCTGCTTGGTCCCGCGAGAGCGATCCTCCGCCCGACCTCGTCGCCAGACCCGCCGTCTTCCCGCCTTGGACCCGAGCTCCTGCCCCTTCCCCAATCCTCCTCAGCGACTGCAGAACCAACTCGATGGTTTTCCGCCACCCGACTGACTCCGTTCTCAAACCCGACTTGACTTGAACTCCTTTCAAAACCCCTCTTGACTCTCTCGACTTGACTTTCCGTTGCCACACCTTCTGCTTCTGCCTATCTCTCTGCACCCGACTCGAATTCTCGTCGACTTTGACTTCCATGCACAACTCTGCTTCTGCCTCTCCTCTCTGCACCCGACTCGAACTGACTTCCCTGCCGTGCGCTCCGGCGTTTTATCGGCCGGCAGGAGAACCAATATGCAGATTTCCGGATCGGATGACCTCAGGGGCGCGAGCCACGCTTGCCCATTGGACGGATGTAAAGTGGGCGTGAACCTCCTGATCCTAATTTGTATATTTCGATTCACACAGACGCGCTGGAGCGGGGCAAAAGCCGCTCCGCACTGCATGATTGGACGGATCAGAATGGCGTGTAACATTCATATCCGAATTCTATCTTCGGAAAGGCCGCTATTTGCACTCGCGGCTCGGTGCGTATGGCGGAACGAGCCCAAGACACGTCCCGACGCTCAGTGTTCACAAGGTGGTGCGGGAATGGCCGTAGCAGGAGAGAGGTGAGGGTGTGGAGGGTTTTTGGTGGTGGTTTGATGGTTATGGCGGTTGATTTCAAATAAAGATAGAACAGACAAAACGCCTAACTCAAAGCGTCGGCAGCCGAACTGAATCACAATAAATTCCTCTAAACAACCGGGTTTTGGGGCTAACTATACATGTACTTAGAGTTATCTCACCTACGGGACCTGCATGTTGGTTTGCGAATTCCACAGCCGTAACACTAACATATATATATATATATATATATATATATATATATATATGTTTATAGTGTTACGGCTTGAAATTCGCAGAACCAACCATAAAGGACTTAGATCAGTTTATGACGATAAGTATATGGTTAGTTAGATTTCCCCACCAGTTGTTCTAGAGGGAATTTCCGTGTTCACAGGGCTTGTGATCCTTGAGATAGCCATTTTTCTTTTGCTGTCGTTATTTTGACCAATCATCCCCCAACAACCAAATCGCCACCACCAACAACGCCCCAAAACTACACCAAACACCACCACCTTCGCTTCTTTACCTCCACAACTCCACCCCGCAACATCGCTTCACCGCCATTAACCCGACGCCCGCCACAACCAAATGCACCACCACACCCTTCCAAACCACCACAGCAAACTCCCACCACCTTCGCCTTTCTACCGAACGTCGTGCCATGGTTGTGAATGGGATCCTTTCGAAGAGGAAATCGGATCAGGAATGATTCACGCCCACTTTTCATCCCTCCAATGGCTGAGCATCAGGTGGTGTAGCCCCTCCTCCAAACCCCGCTGTGACCCGCAAATTTAAATATGCACTCTCCCACCGGCTATATAAGCGCGAGCACAACGCAGCTCGGGCAGTCAATTCGGGTCTGGAGAGAGGCAGTCAAGTCGGGTCTGGAGAGTGGCAGTCAGTCGGGTCTGGAGAGTGGCAGTCTGGAGAGACGGAGAACAGGACGGAGCTCGAGACGCAGACGCGGCAGTCAAGTCGGGTCTGGAGAGTGGCAGTCTGGAGGGGTCGAGAACAGGACGGAGCTCGGAAAGGCAGACGGGGCCGATCGACGGAGAAAGAGGAGCTCGGAGCTCAGGTCGAAGTTTGAGGGGCGAGGAGGCGAGTTGCCTGAGTGGAGCAGGGACGCGGAGGAGGGCTAGAGGCGAACCAGAGGGCTGAGTGGGGACCGCCGCCGGAGAAGGGGCGTAGTGGAGGCCACAGCCAGAGGGTTCGCGGAGCCAGTGTGGTCCAGAGCGTCACCGTTGCGGAGCGTCAGCAATTCCCCTCTCCTTACCGAGCTCCGCGCTAAGAAAGCGCCAGTAACCCCGTCCGTTCCCCTCCCAACCGTGGTGCCGACGGTGAAACACGTGCCTGGCGCGGAGAACGACGGAGAGAGCTCACCGGCCAGCCAGGGGCACGAAGCCAGGCGCAGCTACGGCTGACATCGCGCTTGCCCGCCATCGCGCCACGAGGGCGCGGGTAAGACCCTCGGTCTCGTGGACCTGGCCGCTCATCCAGTTCCACGCACATTTGGTCCACGAACCTGTCTGCCACCTTGCCTTTGAGGGTGGCTTTTCCTTTGCTTTTGTGTAATGCATGTGGTGGCGCCGTCTTATAAGTAGAATTGGCTAAGTGTGCGTGTGGAAATAAAGACACTTCATTCGGTTGTAATTCTTCATTTGCTTGCTTGACTGTTCTTATACGTGCATAGATTTTCTGTATGGTGAAAATACGTGCTTGTTCTGAGTGTGCAATAATGTGCTTGTTGAACTGTTCCCCGTTCGTTGCTTCCTTTCCCTTGTTTGAAGTTCCATCTTGCATCACGGAAGGAATTGGTTGAAGGGTGTAGCACACCGGTAAATAATCACGTCCATCGGGCCGGGGTAACACCGCTCGGTTATCACTGAAGCACGGAACGGACCCGCTTAAGCGGTTCGTGTCCTAGGCCGGCCAGCGGCGAGGTACGATCGCCCGGTTAACTACTCGCGCAGGTACTTAGGTAGGTCGAGTTGGCGAACACCCTATCCTGCGCGGGTGGCCGATTGGCACGATTGTGGTGTGGTCGAAGACCACCCGTGACTAGCTCCTGCGGTAGTTCAAAGGAGGGTCACGACTGAATTGTCCGTTCCGGTGGGCGACGCGGCACGATTTGAGTTACGTGGCGATCGCACGCGGGCGGACCGAAATTTGTAACAGTATGTATATATATATGTGTATTATATACATATATATTTATATGTGGTATATATTTTCTTTCTTTGTGTGTGTGTGGTGTGTGTGTGTGTGTGTGTGTGTGTGTGTGTATAATATATATATATATATATATATATAATATATATATATATATAATATATGTAATATGTCTCATTCTCCTTCTTTCAACTTCTAAATTACTTTTATTCCTTGATAATAAAAAAAATCTGAGAGTACCTTGTGCCAGCATCTCTCTGTCTGAAGCTTCACAATATTATTTTGTATTAAATAATTGGAGAATTGGTTGCTATTTACAACTCGATAGTATTCGTAGAATAATTACCCTGCGCAAGTCAACGGTTTTGGAGATATGGAGGTTCAACGTTTTCATTTTTTCCAAGATGGCGCCTACATCACATGACCTATGACATCATGATTATCATTAAAATATTATACAGGAGGCACTCCTATGGTGAAAAATTAGTGTCGCATCAGTCCAATAGTTGCTGAGAAAAAAAATGCAGAAAACCGGATAAGTGTTTTCATTTATAGTGTTTTCAAAAGATAAGTAAGAATAGATATGTTTACTTTTCAACCTGGCCTCCAAGCCAGTCGCCATTGGGAATTCTCTGTTGTGCAAAGTCCTTCCTCGGCCCACCTGACTTCCTAGCCATATACAAAGCTTTCGTCCGCAGCCTGATGGAGCACTGCTCTTTCCCCGGGCTGGTGCTCCTGCTCTCACCTTTCTTGGCTTCACCTGTGGAAACCAAGGCATTTGGGTCATTGACATCTCCCGCGTGAGGCTGAGTCTTTGGGGATCTCACTCTCTCACCACAGGCAGGTCGGTGGTCTTTTTGTCTTCTACCGTCTCCTCTCCGGTATCGCCGCAACCCCCCCCCCCCTGCTCTGTCTGCAATATGTCCCCATCCCCCCATATTTCCACAGACGCTCAAGGTCCGCCAGCAACCCCTTCTGGTAAAAATACCAAAATCACAAATCACTGCTCACCTTCACTCTTTCATTCCTCTTTCTTCCACCTTTGGAATAAACTCCTGCACTCTTTCAATCCCATTCTTCCCTCCATCCATTCCATCCATTGGGATCATACTCTGTGCAGAGCATTGGTGCTGCCTAAGCAGTTTCCTTGGCTATTGGGAACAATCCTGGACAGGTTACCACTCTGGCACAGGATACCAAACAGGCTGGTACTCATTTTGCCAACCTCGGAAGGATGACAGGCAGAGTCAACCCCACCTGGTATTAATTCAACAGCCAAGGGGGATTTGAACTCAGGATCCTGCGATCCCAACCCACCACTCTAACTATTAAGCCAACATCAGGAATATTCTTCCCTCCAGGCCTTCAAAACAGCTGTTCACCACTACCTCTTATCTTCACCCATCCCAAAACCACGATCTTTTTACCCCCGTTAATCACCCCAACCCCACCTCTTCAAATTCCCTGCTTTCCTTCCTGAAAGTTCCTGTAGTGTCCATTTGTGTACCCCATGTTCCCTGCCCCATCCCTCTCCCTTCACAGATCTAATGTTTCTGTTCCCCACCGATTTTTGTCCTTCGTCTCCTGCCCCTCTTGTCTCCTGCCTCCTTGTTGTACGTTGTGTGCTAGCTCTCATACGAGCCTCGACAATGTATACAAAAAAAAAAAGCGTTGTACTTGTCGAATTATGACGTCAAATACGAAGGCACGATGATATCATTATTAACATGTCTTATTCCCCATGGCGAGTAGTTGACAATGAGCTCGTCTCAATTTTTTCCATGGAGTGGTTTCAGAGATATGGAGGTGCAAAGTTTTTCTCAAGATAGCACCTGTACCACATGACCTATGACATCATGATTCATTGAAATATCTTACAGGAGGAGACGCTCCTATGGTGAAAATTTCGTGTCAATCAGACGAAGAATTGCAGAGAAATAAAATTCATACTGATGGAATCAAGCGTTTGTACTTGTCAAAATTATGATGTCAAATTAACAAATCTTATTCCCCAAGGGGAGTACTTGACAATTTGCCATGTTTCATTTACCATGGAGTGGTTTTCGGAGATGTAGAGGTGCAATTATTTTTTATTTTTTCCAAGATGGCGCCTGCACCACATGACCTAACGACGTCATAGTTATTATTAAAAATAATTCTAACAGGAGGAGCTGTCCATATTCTGAAAATTTTGTGTCCTTGGACTAAACAGTTGCAGAGGAAATTGTTTGTCATACTGATCAGATCAAGCATTGTACTTGTCGAATATGTGTCGTAATGAAGCACCAATGACATCATCATCAACAAATCTTATTCCCATTGGGAGTATTTGACAGAGCCATGTTTCAATTTTTTTTTCCATTGAGCGGTTGGGAGATAGAGGTGTAACGTTTTTCCAAGATGACGTCCGTACCACGTGACATATGACGTCATAATTGCGAATAAAAAAATTATTTAAACAACGGCGGAGGCACTCCCTATGGTAAAATTTCATGTCAATCGGACCAGCGGTTGCCGAGAAAGTGAACTTTTAAATGGCGACACGTACACACACATGTACGCAACCGAATGCCTAACCCTGCTTTTCGCTTCGCGGAGTGCAGGGTAATTAAGAGAGCATTCCTTCGAACCAATGTTTAATATGATGAAAGGTATAAACAGGAGAAAATGCAGGGGGATAGGGATAGGACCAGGTGCCACAGTCTTGGGATCTTTCACTCGGAGAGTGAATTAATGCATGGAATGGTCTAGCTGGAAAGGTAAGGAGCAGAAAAGAGTAGAATATGCTTAAACGGGAATTGGAATAGGTACCGTCAAAACATCCCGGATAGAGGGAACATGGATATTGGCAGGACGGCAGGTAGTTTGGGTTTGGATGGGTGCTTGTATGTTTATTTACATGGTGGTATTATGATGTCTGTGAGAGGGTCTTCCAAACTTGGCAAACAGATAATGAATGATGGATTACATAAGCACCTCATTGTTTTTTGACGTCAGATCCAAGATGGCGACTGGCAGCCATTTTAGTTGTAAAAAACCTGATGTTGAACAGTCCTCAACTTTTCTCGGACATGCATCAATGTTGTTCAAACTTTGGCTCACAGCGATGAAAGATGCTTCATATGCTCGCCATTGTTTTTTTTGAGATCAGAATTCCAAGTTGGCTGACTGGTGGCCATTTTGTTACTTGAAATGTGTCCCCAACCATTTCTCAGACATGCATGGTCCGAATTTGTTCAAACTTGGCACACGCACAGTACATGATGGTGTACACGTTTCCCCTCAGTTTATTTTTTGATTCTGCTCAAAGATGGCTGACTAGAAAACTGGTGTCCATTTTAGTTGTACATAATATGGGCTAGCCCTTTAACTCCGCACAGTAAATTACTAAAACTACGGGGGCTATGACATTTTATGTATTCTTGTTTTTTTACTTGTCATTTATTTTTGATGCTGAAACACTCACCCCTTTCTCTGATGCTGAACCCCCCCTCCTTTCCCTTCATTTTTTTGGCAGCTCAAAACACAAAAAAGGATTTACAACTTCTACGCTCCAGATGCTGAAGGTGCGAAGCAGTGGGTCGACCAGATTCAGAGCTGCCTCGTGGACGCATGACACGGGGGTTGACACCCGTCCATGGTTCTGACAAAATGAAATGAATTATTGCACAACGGTGTACATTTATCTGGTATTCCTGTGGGTTCTTGTATTTACAATTCTTAATGCGCCTATGCTTTGATATGTACTTTGCTCTTAAATACCTGTGTAAATAGCTGTTGGTGTAACTATTTTTCTGTTTTTTTTTTATACGTCACATGGAGTGCCCCTCATCCACCCCTTTGCCCTCACTTGTTACGAGGTTACATCTGTGATGACTTAGCATGATCGATGAGGCACGTGCGCTTGTGCGTGTGTGTGTTGTGTGTGTATGTGTTGTGTGTCACACAATTAGTGTTTCAACTGTGCACTTTTAGCTTAAAGCACTCTTCTTCACATTTTTTCTGTATGCAGAGAAAATACGTTGGCACTTCCTTGTGTACAAATGATGGTGCACCGTGCAAGTTTTTGTATATCGGAACCGCTTGTACATAAAAAAAAAGAAGAAAAAAAAAAGGTTACAACGATACTTTGAAAGTTATGGCTTGCTTGAGAGATGAAATATGATAAGTATTTGAAAGAAAGATATGCTTTGCCTGCTTTGATTGCAGATGTTTGCTTCACAGGAAGTGTTTAAAGGAAAAAAAAGGAGGGCAATTGTTGCTTTGTATCGGAGAGGGGAGATTGTCCTTTTATGTCACTCTTGAAACGTCGTTTTTGTCACCTGTTTTTTTTGTTTTTTTAATATTATTATTATTCATTTTTTATGCAGCACTTCCGATATCTGCTCGTTAACACAGATTCGTTTACTTGACCGTTTGTCGAGGTAGCGCAGTTGTCTACAAACCGCTGATTGGGGGTGAGTTCTGTGTGGAGGCATTCGCAGGAGACTGCACCTTGAATTGGGAAGATGTTTTTGTGAACAAAAGTTGTTAAACATGTTTGTTTGGCCATATTAATATCCACATCTTTCTGGTGTATTTGAGCGCATTGTTATCAGGGTATCTATGGATGAGGAGTGTGTTTTCACATGCCAAATCACTCGTTTTATTGTGTGAAGGGGGAGGGGAGGGGGAGTTGCTTAAGTTTGGAACAATTTTGCATTCTTCTTTTTTTAAATGGGAAACGGTAATTATCCGGGAGAACTTTATCAACAAAACTATTTTTCTCTCTGCACCTTCCATTTAGGCCAACAAGAGCAAATGATGTTTGTTTTTTTATTAATATAACTTTTTCCATTTGGATTCACTGCAAAAGAGCAATACTGACCAAGTTTAACACTTCCTCAATAAATATTTCACTTTTCAGAATGAATGATGCATTTTTCATTTTGTTTTGTTTGTTTTTTAATGGCAGTTTGCTGCCATTTTTGGACATAATGGAAACAGCTTCACCGGATGTACTCGAGGGATATATATTGTTAAGCACAACAAGGAAACTTAAGCCAAATGGCCTCCTTTGTGTTTTATCGTGCTTGGACGTATCTGCAGCCCAGCACTTTGATCTATAATTTATCGTATTCATTAATGAAATGTAACTTGGCATCCATATCCATTCTTCATCATATTGTTTTTGAGAATTTACCATTGAACAGGTAACACATGGTGAACGACTGTACCAGATGATGCAGGGCCAGCAAATGATTTACCAAAGTTCAATGATTATTCGATTTGCAATGATGTTTGCCCGCACGCCATGTTCGCTGCATTTCTAGGAAGCAAAGAAGCAACATCAGAGACTTCTTCAATGTGAATGTGATTCACCACCAGTCGTAAGCAACCGCGTTCTCAAATGGAAAACATCGCCCACAATATGAGGAAGAATGAAGGTCATCACCAAATCAGTTTCCAAGGCACTTAACTGATCTTCCAAAACAAACCGAAGGGAGCAGGTCACGGCGTCATAGAAACTTATACAACTAAAGTGTTTTTTACTTCCACAGTTGCTATTTGTTTATGTTGAATTCTGTCCATTTATGAATACTTTTCCATTTAGTATTTGGAAGCAGATGAGTTGGTCATTTTAATAGTTAGTTTAATACATGAATAATTAAACAGCTGATGTTCCGATAGAATTGTAAAAGGAATTGTAAATATGACGTGGAAATTTCATCATTTATTTCATATGACTTCTCGTTCATGGTTTTTCGCACATGCATGGCGCAATCTGAGCTGCTTGTTTGCACCTCACCAAAGCTGAGTTTCTGAACCGGGTTCATTGTGTTTTGTTGTTGTGTCTTCGTCAATGTGTTTATGTTTTATCCCGTGCAATATTTCATGTAAATTTGATCGTTATTTTGTGCTGTTCATTCGTATTATCAGGCCTTCCTCCGACAGAAAGTGTACCCTGTTTTAAGCTCATTGTCCTGGGTGTATTCCTGGGTATCTTGCTTCTATTTCCTCAATACTATCCTATCCTATTTCTATTTCCTCTACTCGTTTCAAAAAATCAAGAACAAAACAAACAAAAACCACTTTCACCCCATAATGATTCCTAATTACCCCTCTCGGAGGGAGGGTATTGCATTTGGGTCTGTTTGTTTTGTCTGTTGGTCTGCACAGACTTGAGTACGGTTTTTCTCTACAACCGCTTATCAGATTGAAACAATATTTTCAACATGGAAGTGACTACTCATGTAGAATGTTTAAATGATAATTGTGACATCATAGGTCATGTGGTGTGGCAGCCATGTTGGGAAAAAAGAAAAAACTTGGACCTTTGTATCTCCCAAACTGCACCAAGGAAAAAAGTGAAACTTAGCACATGGTAAGTATTCCTCGTGGGGAATAAGTGTTTTTTTGTTTGTTTTGTTTTTTAATGATTTAAAATAGGTGCCTTCATTGTGATACCATAATTGCATATCCACTCCGATCAGTCTGAGAATTTTTGAGGGTTATCTGGGGAGAAATTGGTGGTGATGTCATCAGTCATGTGGTTCGGCAGCCATGTTTTTTTTGGGTTGTTATTTTTAAACCTCCAAAAATCTCAAACAGCTGAACAGATTGAAGTGAAACTTTACAGATATGATCTGCTTATCCATGAGGACAAAACATTCCCACCTATGCTGTCATAGGTCACATGGATTGGCAGCCATATTGGATTGCCCGAAAACCCTGAAAAATCTCTTCCAGAACATCTGGACAGATCGAGGGGAAACTTCACACACGTTCCGCAACCTTGGAGATGCCAGGGTTGTTCATGAATAATTGGTAGGTCACATGGTCTGGCAGCCATATTGGATTCAATGAAAAATCTTAAAAAATATATTTCTCGTGAACTGCTTCCTCGATTGACGTGAAACTTCACATTATGATCTTGTGTGATGGGGAAGATGTGTTTTAAATTTCAACCTGATTGAATGCATGGCTGCCAATCCAGAATTGTTTAATTTTTTTTGAATCTGTGTACTTTTTTTCGTTTCTTTTGTTTCATGAGGTTCACTTGGCTGTGCCTAGGTGGGTTTTGAGGGAAGAGAGTAGCAGCTGAAACCTGAATCCTATCCAGGTTCTTCTTGATGACTTCATCATTACTTTTTGCTCGTTCAGTATACAAACACCAACAAAATACACAAACACCACGCAACAAAGTCCTGGCGAGGGTCTGCAATTTCTGATTGCCCTTTTCTTGTTTCTATTGAATTTCTTCTGCTACTGGTTCTAAATTCCCCTCTTTTTTCCTAACGGAGTGTATGTGTGTGTGTGTGTGTGTGTGTGTGTGTGCGCGCTGCCCCCCTCCTCCATAGCTCCAAACCATGAAAGATAACGGGCTAATTCTTTCGGAGTTTAGCAGGTTCATATGACACGTGCTATTTTTTGATCGAAGCTTTTTGTAGCAGGGTTGTGGTGAAGAAGTCTACTCCAAAGTTTATGGGATCCATGAGTTCTTTAGTTTGTGATTTTTCCAGCAAGCAGGGTGAATAGGCTTTGGCTTCATTCTATATTTAGGTACTAATGTAGAGAGTTTTATACCAGATAAGTTAGGGAGCAAACCCCATTGAAGGTTATTTCACATTCACTCAGACCATAGGACAATCCTGATTCAGTTATGGTAAATTTCTTAAAACTCTTGGTATAGCTAGAGTAAAGGTCATTTTTTGAAACCGGCTGTGCATGGTTGTCTTCCCCTTTTTTTATGGTCCTTGTGGACACGTAGTTTCTAGGATTTGAATATAATTAGTAAATAGTGATTTTCGGGATCTGATGAAATAGGAGCTAAATATAGGGAACCTGTAACTCAACCTTGGGCTGCATTAGGTCTTCAATTGTGGATCTGTCTAATTTGTTAACTTAAACTTGGTGCACATTTTGTTATCTGTAAACAGTTTTAATCACATGGTTTAAACAGGTTGTGGAAGTCCTGGAAAATAGGATTAAGTTTTTTAGTAGTCGGGACTTCCTTTCACGGGTCGGTCAAAATCAGTGTTGAACAAGCTGAGTGTTCGTAAAGACATTCAGGATCTCATGATAGCTACAATAATAGCTCCAGCGGATAAGGCTGCTAATAATTTTGTTTGTTTGTAAAATGTTTTATGTGGAGTTTTTATTAAGAGAGTTAGGCATTAATACGGTTACTTTCACTCATCAAGGAAATAGCACATATGTTCCTGTCATAAGTCACTCCAAAGCATTATTTCTGAGGCATCAGGAAGTTTGAGGTAATAATTTCGGTATTAAATGTAGAGAGGTAAATCTTTGTATTCCCTCGGCTTTTTCTGGATCCCTAAGCTTCATAAGAACCATCAAGGAGGTTTAATCGAGGATGTCAGGCAGTGTTCCACCAAACAGTTATCGGTTATCGTTAACGTTCAGGCTTCCAAGTTGTTAGAGAACAGTTCAGGAAATATTGTTCAGACATTGAGAAGAATTCTGGTGTTAACACTTTCTGGAGCATTAATTCTTCTTTAGAGTTCTTAGATAGAATTAGATGCCTCACTATCTAATCAGTTTGAAGTTTTTCATTTTTAAAACTTTATATACAAATTTGGATTTAGTACGAGTGAGGGATTCACTCTTCAAAGTGATTGACAAGGTTTTTACTCTTTTAATAACTTTTTATCTGTCAGGTTTGATAGAACTTCTTTTCGAAAAAGAAAATACTCAAGTTTTCATTGTTTTGATAAGCAGGTTGTTTAAGGATGCTGTTATTAAATTTAATAATATTTTGTGTTTGTGGGATAATGATTCAACAGGTTAAGGGTATTCCATGGGTGGAATTGCAGCCCCCCTACTTGTGGACATTTTTCATATTTTCTCGTGAATTCTCATTTATGCAGAAACTGATGAAGGAGAAAAAAATTAGGATTAGCTAAAAATTATCTCGTACATGTCATTATTAGATGATATTGTGTGGTTAAGTATTTTTTTGATCGGCAGTTTTCACAAGATTATACAGATAACTGATTGTAACAAGGAGTGGAAATTATTGTACAGTTACTCTATATCTGGATGTTTATTAGAGTTGGACAGAATGTTTTTTAGTACAAGTGTAGATCATAAAGTTGATGATTTCCGTTCCCCTGTAGTCTTGTACACCTTTCCAGGTAGAAATGTACCAATTAAAAATGGGTTCCAATGTTCTTTCATTTCAGCGACTTAGATTGTGGAGAATTTGTTCAGTAAAGGATGATTTTGTGGAACATGTTGAAAGGTTTTCTCAATACATGTTAACAAAGGATATTGGCTGATTGTTTGATCAGGTATTGTGAGAATGTCTTTAGACTCCATCATCACCTTTTATTTAAGTTTGCTTGGTTTTCATGTAAACAAGTTTCTATTGCATTGCATTTGATATAATAAAATGAATTCATTATTTTTGTGAAGGTTAATTCTTTATTAATATTATTGGTTAAACATAATATATATATATATATATAATATATATATATTATATATATATATATGTATATAACCGGGCATAGTGGCATGCGCCTGTAATCCGGCTACTTGGAGGCTTGGGTTGGAGGTCGCTTGATGACGGAGCTCTGCACTGGCCGCGCTATGAGAGGGTGTAGGGCAGCCCGGAATCATGGCGAAACCCAATCCTTATCCCTGTGTGTAAGAGGCGACCAGGGTTGCGTCAGGAAGGGCATCCGGCGTAAAACCTATGCCAATCAGTATGCGGATCATAATGGATGATCCGCTGTGGCGACCCTAACGGGGGCAGCCGAAAGACGAACATATATATATATGTTATATAGGGGTATTAGGGGAAAAAAAAAATAAATAAAATGATTTTAAAATACATTATAATACACATTAAAATAATTTGTTGGTTGCTTAGATATGCAGTGCAGCATGTTAAAATCGGTTATCCATGACAGTTTGAGTCTATGGTTAGATGGAGGTGCGGTGTAAGACATGTGTACGAGGTAAAGTATTTATCGCTTCATACTTCATCATATAAAGTGGTGTATGATTGAAGTTATTCAAATGTAGTAATTAAATAAGTTTGAATCAGGATATGGCATTGCTGTGTTGACTGACTGGCCACAACTTTGGGTTGTAGGTCCATTGATGAGTATCTACTGAGTTGACTGTGACGCAGGTTGTGGACCTGCCATTTGGGAGAGGTTCTGGGCTGAAAGGATTGAAAACCTCCCACACACTCTTCAATCCCACTCTTCCCTCCAGGTCTTCAAAACAGCTGTTCACCACCATCTCTTTATCTTCCCCATCCAAAACCACGATCTTTTTCTACACCCGTTAATCACCCCAACCTACCTCCTTCAAATTCCCTGCTTCCATTCCTGAAAGTCCCTGTAGTGTAAGGACCTGAAAGTCCCTGTAGTGTCCATCTTGTTTACCCTGTGTACCCCACCCCATCCCTCTCCCTTCCATAGATCTCATGCCTCTGTTCCACACGTTTTTTCCTTCCTCTCCCACCCTCTTGTTCCTGCTCCCTTTGTTGTACGTTCTGTGTGTCGCTCTCTCATACTATGACCTAGACCTCCACAGTGTATACAAAAAAAAACTCAATGAAAACGGTGCCCAGCTTATGATCCAGGCAGTTGGGAAATCGGTCATTGCTTATAAGCTCAAATACAATAGCTTTTGTAAGTACTTCCCAGTACATAATATATCTGTGTCGGTGTGTGTTATATATGTGTTGTCTTATGTCTGGCTTCCTTCTTGGAACTATGGTGCAGTAATTGGTCTTCATTTTGATTCCCGTGGTCAAGCCACTTTCACCTCGCACGGTCTTAATCCGCCATTTTGTTTCGGCCTGCTCAAAAAGCCTTGGCATTTTCCATGATACCGTCTCACGACTAATTAAAGTATTACCGATTCTTGTAATTAATGCCGTACTTACTTCAGGCACTTTCAAAGCCTTTACCCCTCAAGACACCGAGACCTTCAAGACCCTTTGCTATGAGCCTAGCTTTTTAATAATTCAGGATGAACTCTTTGAATGCACCAGGTAGGCCAAGTCACAGACAAGGTTTCATATAACTCAGCTTACCTTTACTGAGACAAGCGCATCATCATAACACGTCACATTCTGTAATGCACTTGATAGACAGGGCGGAAGACTCTGAAATGGGAACAATAGGTTATATTCGGGCACAACACAGCACAGGATCGGAACATGGGTGGGTCACGTGCTCTCCGTAAACTACACCCCAGTGCGCCCATGTATGCATGCATTATCTAACTACTGACATCTCATCTCTCCCCCCCACCCCTCCCTTTTTATATTTTATTTTTTTACAAATCAAGACGCTCAGCGAGGCTTTCAGACACGAGCTGATCTTCTAAGGGTTAGTTGAGGGCTGTCCTTGCTTGCTATGCTGTGGGTTTCTCAATAAGGGGTACAGGGTCAGGAAGGAGTTCAGGTACATGATGGATGAAAAGCTTTCATGAGGAAACACCTCAGTTCAAACGCAGGTGGTGTTAATACAGGAGTGGGTGACAAAGGCACTTGACCGGTTCAATGTTTGGCTCCCCATGACGTACCTGAGTTGGTCAACATGTTTATGCATTCATCTACCATCACACACTTCACAAGAAACATCATTCACCAATGTTATCGATAATTATGCCAGGTAACCACTTGGTTCCACATCCGGAGTACAACACGTATACAGGAACATTGACCTGGAAGTTGCGGTATACAGACGTTTGGTCGTCATTACGTTCCTGTTGATACTTTTATCCTCGACCTGGACCGTTACGTCCGGGTGCACTAATGATAACCGTGTTGTTAATTCACGACCCATCAGAAGCTTGGCAGGTGAGCGACCGGTGGTTTGATGTGGTCTGGTGCGGTAGTTGAGTAACACACGAGCTAAGAACGAGATTGAATGGAGCCTTCATTGACGGTTGAGACCATTCTTCATGATCTGAACAGCAACGTTTGGCTTGACCATTACTGGCAGGTTTATAGAGGGAAGGTGTGTAGTGCTTATGCCATTCATTTTTCAAAAGTTATGAACTCTGAACTCGTAAATGACGATCCATTATCTGATAAATGGGTTCGGAATACCATGTGGCGGCGACTGGTACGTGAGCTTCCATTGTAGAGCAGAGGATGAGGATGGCTCCACGAGAACTTCAATCCATTTGAGTGGGCATCAACTACGATAAGGAAAAGCTCCTTGAAATGGACCAAGCCATGGTCGATGTGTAGTCTGGACATGGTTTGATGGCCACGACAACATGGCCAATGAAGAGTTTCTGTG
>CM068957.1:15475328-15502892 GCA_035128595.1 Eptatretus atami
TGGAGACTGTGGCGGTGTCTTGGCATGGGCTTGACAAGTGTAACAATGGTGTGCACTGGACTCAATGTCATTGTCCAAACCAGGCCACCAAACATGGCTTGGGCAATAACCTTCATGGTGACTATGCCTGGATGAGCATTGTGAAATTCACTGATAATTTTCCCGCAGAGTTTAGGCGGAATTATCACTCGGCTACCCAAAAGCAGGCAGTCTGCATCAATGGAGAGCCCATCCTTCTGGATGAGGTACGGTTTTGCCCCTTCCGGTGGTGATGCCCAATCACCTGACATAACAAAACGTTTAATAAGAGAGGGGGCAGAAGGCAGTTGAGGATTTGAGGAGGTGAAGTGAAGAGATGGTGGAGAGAGGGCAGGGGAAGGAGGCAGTTTAAAGAAGAGAGATCGAATAGGTTGTCTACCATCTTGCGAGGCGATGAAGTCAAACGTCTTCTCTGAGCTTTGTCCAATAATAAGAGCCCACACTGGTGCTGATAGCTGTCCACAAAATAACCTACTCAATATCAACACCACAGGGTCACATCAACTGCCAAAAAAAAAAAAAAAAAAGAAAAAAAAACTGTAACCAGCACTCCTCTCAATTGAATTCCAAAATGCTTGAGCGTTGGTTGTGAAGCATGCAAATTGAAGTCATTATATTCATCTATTATCTCTTGAGTGTTTTTTGGGGCCCAAAAAGTTATTTTAAAATACTAATAAACTGCATTGGTTAATACTGCAAAAATGATTTGTTCAAAAAATGTTCCTTAGGTTTGTTGTTTTTAAACAGTAATCCAAAGTTCAATGAAGTAGCTTAAAAATACATTTTCGTGTCAAAACATAACTTTTTTTTAAAATCAACAACAAGAGCATGTTGCTTAGATTGTCCACAGCTGACCTCTAACAGGGAAAACGGTGCCTCGAAAACTTAACAACTTGACCATCGTTCAGGAGATCCAGAAGTTGGAGTCCAGAGTTAGGAAGAACAGAAAATGCTGAAGAATCTAGTGGGTTATTCCATGCAGAGCAAGCTCAGGTTTGGTACACAGTGTGGACTTTCGATGCTTTTTGTTTCTCCTTACCAATGTCGGTACGACTCTGTTAACGAGGTCCTGACTTTTGAACCTGCAGCAGGTCTCCTCCGGGAAATTTGTCGAGAACGTCCATTGACACACACCCCTCGACAGCACTGGAACATTTTCAACAAACCAGCTGAGAGCGGAGTCGTGTCTTCGCTTGTCGCCTCACGGAAGTTTTGCAGATGATGCCTCTCACCATTTCGTCTCAACACTGTCCCGCACCAAGCATGGCTCATGTCCAAGTTAGACGCTTTACAACACCTTCCCGCTGGTCCTACCAGTGAAGCAAAGGTATTGAGCTGTGATGTCCCTCAAATTGGTTTTGTGTCCAACTTGGCCCTGCAAAAGCTCCAAATAACTTTGCTTCTGCTGGCAGGTTCATTTGAAGGTTGTTTGTACAAGCGAGGTGCTCTTCTCAAGGCTGGAAGGCTCGATGGTTTGTGCTGGACAAAACCAAACACCAGGTATGTAGCCCTTATGAAACAGTTTTGGAAATTTTTTACGATCCTTGGGCAGCTCTTAGGCGATGAATGTTCCAAAAAAGAAATAGGGCTTCCGTGAAACAAGATGAAATGTTGGTAAGTTCAAATGTTCTCAGTCTTATTCAAAGCTGTTGGTTCAAAGTCCCTCTACACAGGGGTCCATAAAAGGATAAAATCATGTCCACAGACACTCAAGATCACACACAAGCTTTCTGCTTTTTATTTGATTTTGTATGTCATACCGAAAATTGGGCTATGGAAGAGTGAGATCGATAGAGGGAGGGGAAAAAGTAATCCAACTGTGCGGAAGTAGGGGCAGTTAGCCCAAGGGAAATCGAACGAAGAGTAAGGGGATGGAAATCTGAGCAACAGACCTGAATGGGCCCACAAGAGCACACTACCCATGCAAGGACACACGTCTCCACACAAAAGCACATAAGACACGCAAGTACATCACCATCAGCAAATTAACGAAAACACTGCTCGTCTTTAGAAGACGTGCGGAGCAGAGAAGATGGCGTCCCAGCTGTGAGAACCCAGAACTGGATTGTATCCTATTCACCTGGGAACAGTCCAGAATCCTGCAGTCGATTGATCTCTTTGGTCAGTTTTGGGATGTAATTGTTTAATTGGCCAGTGGCAATTATGATACACCGAACAGTCTCCTCGTAAATAAATAGAAACATCTATCCGATAAGAGCTCTGCTTTGTTTTGCTTCTCTCCAATGAACACCCACAGCTTCGTAACTTACGAATCGAAGGATGACACAAAATGGAAAGGGTGAAGTGGACCTATCAGAGGTGGGAATTTCTGTGAACCTCGGAGTCCCCTGGCTTGGAGCTCCGCGCAATGTGGATGAAAAGCTTTGTTTGAAGTAGTCTCTGGGTGATTGTCCGGTGTAGTTTGTTGAACCAATAGTTTCATAATTGTACTGTTGCACCTTTAATCGAATTGCCTAATTCTTTTTGTAAACCAAACTTTATTATCCTGCAGCAACTGTCACTCTTGGCTGTATATGCCATGAAACTTTTTCAAATCTGCGGACTTCCAAGGCTGTGTTCTTCACCTCTTACCAAAGTGACGAATGTGATTCTGATTCCAAAGAAATATTGACAAACGCTCCTCCCAATTCTCATAATCCAGGCGATGCATGACGCGACGCCGAAGGAAAGGAGTACTCAGTTTATTCGCCGTTTTGTTTGTTACCTTACGAAATCCTAAGATTTCGTAGTATATTGATGACTTCCGTCTCTGTTTGTGTGTTTGTTTGTTTGTTTGTTGTGTGTGTGTGGTGGTGTGTGTTGTGTGTTGTTTGTAAAGGCACGATAACTCGAAACGGAACAGCTACCATGTCAAATACACCCCGTGATTCAGGAGGGTGAGGCAGCCGCTGATAGTTTTGGTCAAAATCGGTCAAAGGTCAAGGTCACAGTGAGGTTCAAACATATTCCGTAAATTCATGTGGAGAAATGAGTATTTTTGCTTCGTCGACGTTACGAGTTCCGTTTTAAACTTCGATTTTAATTTGTCTTCGTTTTTGCGATCGCTTAGGACGCTTAAAAACTCGGTGTACGAAATTCTGGTAAAAATCGGATGTTTTGAGACGTTTTTTAGAGATTGTTATAAAATATTCACTCGCACGCGTCACGGCTCGTCACGTGGTGCAGGGCGCGCTCGAGCAGAGGCGTCGTTGAGTGTCACGTAAAGGTTTTGGCGGTGCGCGCTGACGTGTTTTCGATAATGATGGTGTTTAAAAGTCATTTTTATCCCCAATAAAGGTTATGGTCGCATGCCTGACGTCGCTGTAAGCCGTCGGATTATGCTTAAAGATTGTGTGATCGGCCGAATATTACGGTTTGTGATTTACTAAAATTAATTTAAATAATTGGTGTGGAGAAATGGAGATTTTGCTTCGGTCGACGTAAGATTTTGATGGTTTGGTAGCAGAATCATCGTAAACTTCTGGTTTGCGTCGCTACCACTCTCTCTAGAGACAGTTTTTATTAGACAAAGGTCAGGGTCAAGTTGAACGATTTCGAGTACAGTCTATGACTGCTTGTTTCTTGTTTGTTTTTCTTGTTCGTCCGACGATATCTTTAACCACCCCTTTGAGCTCGGAAGCTGAAAATTGGGACAAAAGTGAGATATGCTTTGGCAAACTGTATTTTTTATTTAATCAATAAAATGTATAAATTACTAAATTATTATGATTATTAATTAGGGCCACTAGGGTACCCAGTTCAAATGGACTGGGTAACCATTGTTTTTCTTCTGTTTATATTATTATTATTAATTATATTATTATTCTTTTCCGGCTGGAATTCGCAGGCTTTTCCGGCTTAAAAAAATCATTTTCTCAGGAACGGTAAGTCCGATCGATACGAAATTTCCCACCATAGTATGTTATCTTTTTGAATAGATACTTTAATTGATAATTATGACATCATAGGTCAGTGGTACGGGCACCAATCCTTGAAAAAACCGAAAAAATTGGACTCTGTATCTCTGAAACCTTGCCAATGGAAATTTTTTTCGCTTCAATAACAATTTACTAAGCTCCCTATGGGGAACACGGTGATTTTCGTTGACATCATCGGTGAAGCGGTAGCTGTGAAAATCGTCAAGTAGAAAAGCGCTTGCCATGAAAACCGGAAATTTCTTGAGGCGTCATCTACACGTCAAATTTCACCGTTGAAAAAATTTATTGTGACATCAATCGATCAACGTGGTTCGGCAGCCCATCTTGTTTGAAAAAATTAAAAAATAAAAAATCTCCAGAAATGCTGGACAGAATGAGGCGAAATGTCTGTGCGTATACAGACATGTATATATATATATATATTCTATATTCTATATAACATAATATATATTTGTGTGTATGTATATATATACATATATATCTTGTATATATATATATAATTATATAATATATATGGTTACGGCTGTGGGAAATTCGCAAACCACCATTCAGGGCCCGTAGGTGAGATATCTCTAAGTACACTGTGTAGTTAAGCCCCCAAACCGTTGTATAGAGGGAATTTAATGTGATCCATCCGGGCTGCGAATCCTTTGAGATTAGCCGTTTTTTCTGTTCTATCATTATTTTGAACCAACCACGCACAATTACCCTCACAAAACCACACCATCTTCGCCCAATACCCCGCTGATCGAACCGCAACACCTCACGCAAAAACAACCGCCACCAACTACGCCACATCGCCAACGCGCTAACAATTACACTCAACAACACACCAACCATCTTCGCCACACCCCGCTGACGACGCCATCCTCACCGGTCCACTACACGACGGTTCCGCGTGGAAACGGTCGAGAATGCAGAGGAGGGAAAGAAGAAGGCACAGTACGTTGGCGCGCGGGTTCCCGCCTGTTTTTCCTGCCATTTTTCCCTGCGCGAGGAGTGTGACAGAAAGCGGGGTGGGCACTGGCCGCCCGATTGGTGGAGCGCGTGTGACGCGGCAGGGAGGAGGAACGCCCTCTCTCGGACCTTTCTTCTCGAAGCGGCTCGAAGGGGGGGGAGCCAAAGAACGGGCGGAGCAAGGGCGGAGCCCCGCGCTATAAAAAAGGGGTGGATTTGCGAAGAGGGGTTGTTGTTGTTGTTCCTGCCGAGCCTTTTGATCCTGCGAGCCTGTTCCTCGCCGGCCTGCTGTGATCCCTGCGGAGCCCCCTTGATCCTGATGAGCTTGGACCTTTTGAGAACGAGCGAGTGTGAAGAGAGGAGAGAGAGAGCGAAGGAGAGAGAAAACTCCTGTTCGAGGGTCTTGTCCGAGGGTTCGCCAAGTCGTGTGGTCCGAGACCCCCGCTGGTGGGACGGAGCGTCGCCATTTCCTCTCTCTTTCCGATCCCCCGAAGTGTCGATGATTTCTTCCCCCCCCCCGTCCCTCATAAGAGACGCGCTGAAACCCGCGTTATTCCCCAAAACCCCGTCCGTGGCGTCGAACGGCACACACGTGCCCGGCGCGAAGCACGAGCTCGCGCAACCACAGGTGGAGAGCGGGGAGCTGAAGGGCGCGGAGAAGGACTCTGTGCGGCGCACAGGGAAGTGACTACTTCTATTTCTTTTGGGTTCTGCTGTAAATGTCTGTGGGTGGCGCGTCTGTAAGTAGAACTGTATAAAGTGTTGCGTGTGTGCGCCGTAGTCGGTAGTTAACTCTGCGTCATGTGCTTTGTTTTGGTTGCTACATTGCATTTTGACTGTATAGCTGTAATAGTGTGCTTTCTGGTGGTGTGTGAAATAAATGTGCATTGTGTGAACTGTTTCCCCGTTTCGCTTCGTCTTTTTCTTTATTGACCCTCCATCCTGCTTCACGTAAGAGGTTCCGTAGTGGGTGGCAACGCCGGTAAATAATCTGAACCGTCTAGGTCGACGATAACACCGCTCGTTATCCCGATAGTACGGAACGGGCACGCCAAGCGGCTCGCGTCTGGAGTCGACCTGCGGCGAGGTGCGATCGCCCGGTTTACCATCCGCGTGGGTACTTCAAGTAGTCGAGTTTGGCGACAACCCTATCCCCGCGGGTGGCCGATTGCAGGATCGTGGTGAGGCCGAAAGGCCTCACTCGTGACTAGCTCGCCGCGTTAGTCCGAGAGGGTCACGACAGAAATTGTCCGTCCAGTGGGCGACGTGCCGCGTCCGAGTACGTGGCCGTTCGCACGCCGGCGGGTGCGAATTCGCAACAATATATATATATATATAATAATATATATATATATATATATTGTATATGTATATATATTATTATATATGTTATATTATATATATATGAGGCCCGGCGAGGAGGAGTGATTGTAAGCGAACATTTTTTAATGATATGATAGATAGGGCTCGGATGATAGGGGAAGGGTTAAAATAGTGCTAAATATGGCATTAACTCCAAAATGGCCGATGTGGCCCTTACATCACTCCTCTGCGGGCCTCATATGTGTGTGTGTGTGTGTGTATATATATATATATATATATATATATATATATATATATATATATATATATATATATCACATATATACAAAACAGTCATGCGCCGCTTAACGACGTTCCGGGCAACGACGGATCGCATATACGAGTCTGCCAGCTCTGCAAAAAAAATAAATAAAAACAAATGAAAAAAAAATATGGAGCTGAAAAATTCTATCGCCGAGTGATATTCGTAAAAATGGAATTCGTATAAAAAATTTGTATTCGTATAAAAAATGCACATAACATATGTACACTCTACAGAACATAATACCTCATAAATGGATAATAACAACGACAGTGTGGCCCTGTTATAATGCGATCGTTGAGAGTCCATAAAAATGTCATCGCGAAAAAACAGGATCGTGCTAAATCGGGATTCAGGAATCGGCTTTCAACTGAACCAATGTTTTCCAGTTTACCTTCAAGCAAGTAAATTACTTTGAATTGAGAATTCCACGATTAAATCGTTGTTGTTCGTCATATTAAAAACAATATTCTTTTAGTGAAGCTTTTTATGTGTTTAAAAACAATCCATTGTTTCCGAAAATATATCACAATTGACAGGTGCTTCGTTATTCATTTGTAAAGTTAATAACATCGATGCAAATGGATTACAGTATTTAATAAAATCCAAACGCTAATTTATTCACCTTTCTATAAACAACGACGACGTCGCTTTAAACGACACGTTTCTCAGAACGTAACCCCCGTCTAAGTGCGGCATGACTGTAATATATATAATATATAGATATATATATTATATACAGTACTAGCCGCTTTATCCGCCCCCTCTATCGCCAGCCCCTCGCTATCCGCCGTGATTTGCTCAGGAACCGAACATCGAGCTAAAGCTTAGAAATTCCCCCGCTCATCCGCACCAGCCCCGCTATCGCCAAGGTCTGCCCGACGTACATAGTAAATGGAAAAATCCCTGCAAAATTACCCGCTTATCGCCCGTGACTCGCCAGTGATGAGTCACAGGAAATTTCTCGCTTCATGGATAAATGTACTAATGAGCCGTGGCAGTACAACATCGGTAGAGGTATTGTGAAATCTAATTTTGTTGATGCTTTCGTGGCATTGCAGCGCCATCTTCCAGTGTGGTTGTGGATCTAGCAGTGCTTAGTGGATAGTGGTTTCTAAAAAAGTTTGAAACAGCATGGCCCTGTAAGAGAGGAAAGAGGACCGTCAGTGTTGGAGCGGTGAAAGAGAAGAGAGAAATTGTGATGCCTCTAGAGTTTCCATCAAAATCTCAACAAGATGTTCCAATTTCTTCGCAGCGAAATGGGGAGCCTGTGAAGAGGAGGACAATCGGTGAACGTGATAAAAAGTCAGACTGATGGCTGAACAAATCGCTGGACGGTCTATGAATGGCGTCAAGTCGGTGGCAACCATTCGAAATATGGAACAAGCGCTCTTCTTGGTTTTACTCAGCACGTGCTAAAACCATTCCACTAACTGAAGCTAATACTGAGGACGAAAGCCAATGTTTTTTGGAGGTAAGCTGGAAATTGTCGACTCATTACTCGAAATGGTTGGATGAATCGCTCATAAATGGCTATGGTATATCAGTCGGAAAGTTATGTGGTGAAAGTGCAGTGTGTCCAAGGATTTAGTGAGTGCTGTAGATACACAGGCAAAGGGTGTGCTGAAGATTACCAGCCTTCGTGATGTCTACAACATGGATGACGGGCCTTTTCTTAACCAATGCTGCCTGACCGATCTCTCATATGGGGAGTATTCGAGGAAACTAAGAAAGCAAAAGCTCGAATATCGCTAGCTGTTTAGCAACGCTGACGGTAGTGATAAGTCCCGTTAACTAGTCATCGGGAAAGTGCTAATCCCAGTGCTTCAAAGGGTTCAAGCATGACTTGTATTACCGATTAACCGCACAACAAAAAGTCGTGGATGACCACTTAAGTGTTCCCAGTTGGCTGTGCGATTTGATAAGAAAATGCGAATAGCGAACCGGCCATGTGAGCTATGTTGCCTGGAAATGCGCATCTCATATTCTGCGAGAAACGAGGAAGGCCAAGTTAGCTCACCAAACAAAGTGCATTTCCTGCCGCCTAACCACGACTCGCATCTCAGCCAATGATGCCGGTCATAAACAATTTTCAGTCAGCATTATCGAAGAATATCAACTATAGGCAATTTGGTGGATGCGATGACAAAATCGAGAATCGAAGCTGGAACTGAGCGACGGTGTTTTCTATTCGCTTCTCCAGATGGCCTTGGATGAAAGTGATAACGCGAAACCCATCAAGAACTGTTTCAAACACACTGGCACACCCCGCCAATGTTCGACTGCGACCGTCCTCTTCTTCGACCACCACAGCACTAGGTATCCGAGGAACATTTTTGAACAGATCGCTGAAAATTCCAACATAGATACGACGCGTGCTATGACACCAGAATCGAATTCGATAATGTGTGATCATCTAGAACCAAAACCGAGGTCTTACAGATGATGAAATCGTCGATCTGTGACTACCATTCATGACGAGGAATACCGAGGAACTAAGATGCGCCTGAAAAGTAGCCACGGTTCCTAGCGCATTGGAAGTGAGGCGCGCTTGGAACAAGTACGAGGTACATAGGAGAAGCAACCGTAATAAACGAACGAGGAGATATTACTGGCCATTCTCACAACTCAGGATGCGCCTAAATGAACCTTGTAATCTCTGTCGCTGACAAAAAGGAAATTACTGATTTCTTCCATCCTGTTGGGGTCCTTGTAATGCCCCGTAACAACATGTCTGTATGTGCCAATAAAAACGTGAAATCATTTTATGAAAAATGGCGTGTTGTTTCCGTTGTTTGGTTTCGTCTAGTGAGTAGGGAATGAATTCTTAGGCCCCTACGAGCCCTACCTACACCCCTTGCACCCATCCAGATCATCTCGCGTGTACCCTTCGCTTATCCGCCACCCCCCGCTTATCCGCCAAAAATGACCTTGCCTCCAACTTGGCGGATAAGTGGGGTAATACATATATAATATAATATATATATAATATATATATAATATATAATATATATATATATATATATATATATTATTGAATAGTGGTGTTTGTTCTGTGACCTAATGCCGCGAAAAGTACTGGACTGATCCTCACCAAACGTCCATGCTGACGAGAACCATGTACCGTGAGTGTCCCGAGTAACATAATTGTACTTCCGACTTCCGTTTCCGAATTATGACGTTCATCACCTGATTCAAGTTATTTTCAAGTTCAGCCGATTGACAGGGGCCAATGCCATAAACATATCTACATATGATTTAAGTTTTTGTTTGTCTGTTTGTTTGTTTTGTCGCACACGCTAATCTCCTGAAAGGTGAAAAAGATAGGAGCTAACCACTGAACAAAAAAATGCGGAGATGGGCCCACGGGAATGGTTATAGGCTATGTGGCAGGCCCCAGCCGGGGGGGGTGGTGTTCCCCCTCACCAACCCTCTCAACCTATGACTGCATGGCCCAATAGGGAACGATACTGTGCTTCACGTAGACATATGTATATGAAGATTAAATCATATCAAAAAGAACCGGGCAGCGCCGGGTGCATTCGCTAGTTATATATATATATAATATATATATATATATATATATATTATATAATATATATATATATATATAATTGGATAGTCGATCTTAGTCGAAAAAAAAAAATTAAAAAAAAAATTTTTTTTTTGACATTTGTTACTACCCGTATTATCAGTATTTGAAATGGGTGATTTCAGTTTAAACAATGGCGATTTCGATGAAAACTTGGTTTGGTAGGTTCATACCATGACTAGTTGTGTGCAAATGAAAACCGTTGCTATGACACCACCCGTTGCCTAGCACGGGACTTTGAAATTTTTGAAAATATAATAAAATTAATTTTTTCGAAAATCAAAATCGGGCCACGAGCGACTGTGGGCAGTATCATTCACCTATGTCAAAAATTTCCAGCCGGATCCTTAAAAACGTCCGAGAAATAGCTTTGAATGAACCCTGGTCGAAAACAATAAAAAAAACGAAGTTCGTTAATATCTCAGAGAACTGAGTCATATACATGAAACTGCTTATGGTAGTTCATGGATGTCCTAGTTATGTGTGAGAAAGAACCGTGCTATGGACGCCCTCCTTGCTAGCAACGGCGAAAAACCTCTGAAATGTGGGGGTATTTACGAAAACAATCGCGCATTACCTGAAAGCTCGAATCAATGAATTCTGAGTGCTTATCCTCAGGTCTTCCCCATCGAAACGGGCCCATCGCGTCAGGTTCTATTGGGTAGTCGCTACCTTGTCCCGGCCTACCGCGTTATATATATATATAATATTATTAGTTGCGATTCCGCGCCCGGCGTGCGACGGCCCACGTGGACTTCGAATGCGGCACGTCCGCCCAACCGGACGGACAATTCTGTCGTGACCACCGGACTAAAACGCCGGGAGCCAGTCACGGGTGGGCCTTCGGCCTCACCACGATCGTGCAATCGGCCACCCGCGTGGATAGGGTTGTGTTCGCACAAATTCGACCTACCTAAGTACCCACGCGGATGGTAAACCGGGCGAATCGCACTCCGCCGCAGGTTCGACTCGGACACGAACCGCTAAGCGGTCCGTTCCGTGCTATCGGGTATACACGAGCGTGTTATCGTCGGCCTCGACGGTTTCCAATTAATTATCGGCGTATCACGCCCACTACGAACCCTTTTACGTGAGCAAGAATGAGTTTCAACGAAGGAAAGGACGCCAGACGAAACGGGGAACAATTCACACAAAGCACATTATTTCACACACACGGTAGCACAGCATATACCAGCCATACAAGTATGGCACATATAGCAACGATGACGCAAGAGCTACAACGACTAACGCGTAACACGGCAACACTTATACAGTTTCTACTTTACAGACGGCGCAACAACAGTTACTCAAAAGCAAAAGAAAAAGGCCACCCTCAAAGACAGGGGCAGACGGGGCCGTGGGCCAATATGTGGCGTGACTGAAAGGAGCGGCCAGGCCCGCGAGACCGGTGGGGTCCGACCCGCGTCCTCGTGATGAGCCGCAAATGTCGCTGCGCGGCGTGCCCAACTTTCGTGTTCCTTCGTGGGTTTTCGTTGGCACCGGCTTGGAGTGGGGTGGAAACGGGCCCCCTTTGTGCACTCTCATCAGCGCGGGCGAAAAAGGGGGGGGTTTGTTGATGCCCTGGGCGAGGAGAATGGCTTGCTGCTTGGGTCCGCGCGACGAGCGATCCTCGACCCCGACCTCGTCGCCGACCGCCGTCTTCCCTGCCTTGGACCCGAGCTCCTTGGCCCTCTTCCCCAATTCCTCCTCAGCGACTGCAGAAACCACTCGATGGTTTTCGCCACCCGACTCGACTCCGTTCTGCAAACCCGACTTGACTTGAACTCCTTCAAAACCCCTCTGACTTCTCTCGACTTGACTTTCCGTTGCCACACCTTCTGCTGTCTGCCTATCTCTTCTGCACCCGACTCGAATTCTCCTCGACTTGACTTCCATGCACAACTCTGCTTTCTGCCTCTCCTCTCTGCACCCTGACTCGACTGACTTCCACTGCCGTGCGCTCCGGCAGTTTTATGGCCGCAGGAGAACCAATATGCAGATTTCCGATCGGATGACTCAGGGCGAGCCACGCTTGCCCATTGGACGGTGTAAAGTGGCGTGAACCTCCCTGATCCTAATTTGTATATTTCGATTCACACAGACGCCGCTGAGCGGGGCACAAGCCGCTCGCAACGATTGCATGATTGGACGGATCAAAGAAGTGGCGTGTAACATTCATATCCGAATTCTATCTTCGGAAGCCGCTATTTGCACTCGCGGCTCGGTGCGTATGACGGAACGAGCCCAAGACAGTCCCGACGCTCAGTGTTCACAAGGTGTGCGGGAATGGCCGTAGCAGGAGAGAGGTGAGGGTGTGGAGGGTTTTTGGTGGTGGTTTGATGGTTATGTGCGTTGATTCAAAATAAAGATAGAACAAGACAAAACGCTAACTCAAAGCGTCGCAGCCGAACGAATCACAATAAATTCCCTTAAACAACGGGTTTGGGGCTAACTATACATGACTTAGAGTTATCTCACCTACGGGACCTGCATGGTTGGTTTGCGAATTCCACAGCCGTAACCTAACCTATATATATATTATATATATATAATATATATATATATGTATATAGTGGTTACGGGCTGTGGAAATTCGCAGACCAACCATAAAGAGACCTTAGATCAGTTTATGACGATAAGTATATGGTTAGTTAGATTTCCCCACCAGTTGTTTAGAGGGAATTTCGTGTTCACAAGGGCTTGTGATCCTTGAAGATAGCCATTTTTCTTTTGCTGTCGTTATTTTGGACCAATCTCCCCAACAACCAAATCGCCAACCTACCAACAACTGCCCAAAAACTACACCAAACACCACACCTTCGCTTTTTACCTCCACAACTCCACCCCGCAACATCGCTTCAACCGCCATTATCCACGACGCCCTGCCAACAACGCAAATGCGGCCACCAACACCCTTCCCAAAACCACCACAGCAAACTCCACCACCTCCCTTTCTACGACGTCGTGCAGGTGTGAAATGGGATCTTTCGAAGAGGAAATCGGATCAGGAATGTTCACGCCCCACTTTTCATCCCTCCAATGGCTGAGCATCAGGTGGTGTAGCCCCCCTGCCAAACCCCGCTGTGACTCCGCAAATTTACATATGCACTTCTCCCCCGGCTATATAAGCGCGAGCACAACGAGCTCGGGCAGTCATTCGGGTCGGAGAGAGGCAGTCAAGTCGGGTCTGGAGAGTGGCAGTCAGTCGGGTCTGGAGAAGTGGCAGTCTGGAGAGACGGAGAACAGGACGGAGCCGAGAACGCAGACAGGCGGCAGTCAAGTCGGGTCGGAGAGTGCAGTCTGGAGGGGTCGGAGACAGGACGGAAGCTCGGAAAAGGCAACGGGGCGATCGACGGAGAAACAGGAGCTTCGGAGCTCAGGTCGAAGTTTTGTAGGGGCGGAGGAGGGCGAGTTGCCTGAAGTGGAGCAGGGACGCGGAGGAGGGCTAAAGGCGAACCAGAGGGCTGAGTGGGGAACCGCGCCGGAGAAGGGGCGTAGTGAGGCCACAGCCAAGGAGTTCGCGCGAGCAGTGTGGTCCAGAGCGTCACCGTTGACGGAGCGTCACAATTCCCTCTTCCTTACCGAGCTCCGCGCTAAGAAAGCGCCAGTAACCCCGTCCGTTCCCTCCCCAACCGTGGTGCCGACGGTTGAAACACGTGCCTGCGCGGAGAACGACGGAGAGAGCTCACCGGCCACGCCAGGGGCAGAAGCAGGCGCAGCTACGGGCTGACATCGCGCTTGCCCGCCATCGCGCCACGAGGGCGGCGGGTAAGACCTCTTCGGTTCGTGACCTGCCGCCATCCAGGTTTCCACGCACATTTGGTCCACGAACCTGTCTCCACCCTTGCCTTTGAGGGTGGCTTTCCTTTGCTTTTGTGTAAATGCATGTTGGTGCGCGTCTTATAAGTAGAATTGGCTAAGTGTGCGTGTGGAAATCAAAGACACTTCATTCGTTGTAATTCTTCATTTGCTTGCTTGACTGTTCTTATACGTGCATATTTTCTGTATGGGCTGAATAATACGTCTTGTTCTGAGTGTGGCAATAATGTGCTTGTTGAACTGTTCCCCGTTTCGTTGCTTCCTTTCCCTTGTTTGAAAGTTCCATCTTGCAATCACGGAAGGAATTGGTAGAAGGGTGTAGCAACCCGGTAAAATAAATCACGCTCCATCGGGGCCGGGGTAACAACGCTCGGTTATCACTGAAGCACGGAACGGACACCGCTAGCGGTTCGTTCCTAGGCCGGCCAGCGGCGAGGTACGATGCCCGGTTTAACTACTACGCGGCAGGTACTTAGGTAGGTCGAGTTGGCGAACACCCTATCCTGCGCGGTGGCCGATTGGGCACGATGTGGTGTGGTTCGAAAGACCACCCGTGACTAGCTCCTGCGGTAGTTCAAGGAGGGTCACGACTTGAATTGTCCGTTCCGGTGGGCGACGCGGCACGATTTGAAGTTACGTGGCGATCGCACGCCGGGCGGACCGAAATTTGTAACAGTATGTATATATATATGTGTATATATATACATATATATTTAATATGTGGTATATATTTCTTTCTTTGTGTGTGTGTGTGTTGTGTGTGTGTGTGTGTGTGTGTGTGTATATATATATATATATAATATATATTATATATATATATATATAATATATTGTAATAATGTCTCATTTCTCCCTTCTTTCAACATTCTAAATTACTTTTATTCCTTGATAATAAAAAAAATCTGAGAGTAACCTGTGCCAGCATCTCTCTGTCGAGCTTCACAATATTATTTTGTATTAAATAATTGGAGAATTGGTTGCTATTTACAACTCGATAGTATCGTAGAATAATTACCCTGCGGCAAGTCAAACGGTTTTGGAGATATGGAGGTTCAACGTTTTCATTTTTTCCAAGATGGCGCCTACATCACATGACCTATGACATCATGATTATCATGTAAAATATTATACAGAGCACTCCTATGGTGAAAAATTTAGTCGTCGCATCAGTCCAATAGTTGCTGAGAAAAAAATTGCAGAAAACCGGATAAGTGTTTTCATTATAAGTGTTTACAAAGATCAGTAAGAATAAGATATGTTTACTTTTCAACCTGCCTCCAACGCCAGTCGCCGATTGGGAATTTCTCTGTTGTGCAAAGTCCTTCCTCCGGCCGCACCTGAACTTCCTACCATATACAAAAGCTTTCGTCGCAGCCTATGGAGCACTGCTCTTTCTCCGGGCTGGTGCTCCTGCTTCACTTTCTGGCTCACCGTGGAAACCAAGGCATTTGGGTCATTGAACATCATCCCGCGTGAGGCTGGAGTCTTTGGGGATCTCACTCTCTTCACCACAGGCAGTCGTGGTGCTTTTTGTCTCTATCCGTCTCCTTCCGGTATCAGCCGCAACCCCCCCCCCCTGCTCTGTCTGCAATATGTCCCCATCCCCCATATTTCCACAGACGCTCATGGTCCGCAGCAACCCCTTTCTGGTAAAAATACCAAAAATCACAAATCACTGCTCACACTTCACTCTTTCATTCCTCTTTCTTCCACCTTTGGAATAAACCTCCTGCACTCTTTCAACTCCGCATTCTTCCGCTTCCATCCATTCCATGCCATTGGGATCATACTCTGTGCAGAGCATGGTGCTGCCTAAGCACGTTTCCTTTGGCTATTGGGAACAATCCTGGACAGGTTACCACTCTGCACAGGATACCAAAGGCTGTACTCATTTTGCCAACCTCGAAGGATGACAGGCAGAAGTCAACCCCACCTGTATTAAATTCAAAACACCAAGGGGGATTTGAACTCAGGATCCTGCGATCCTAAAACCCACACTCTAACTATTAAGCAACATCAGGATATTCTTCCTCCAGGCCTTCAACAACAGCTGTTACACTACCCTCTTAATCTTCACCCATCCCAAAACCAGATCTTTTACCCCGTTAAATCCCCCAGACACCCACCTCTTCAATTCTGCTTTCCTTCCTGAAAGTTCCTGTAGTGTCCATCTTGTGTACCCATGTTCCCTGCCCCACCCTCTCCTTCACAGATCTAATGTTTCTGTCCCCACCCCCGATATTTGTCCTTGCGTCTCCTGCCCCTCTTGTCTCCTGCTCCTTGTTGTACGTTGTGTGCTAGCTCTCATACGAGCCTCGACATGTATACAAAAAAAAAAGCGTTGTAACTTGTGAATTATGACGTCAAATACGAAGGCAAACCGATGATATCATTATTAACATGTCTTATTCCCCATGCGAGTAGTTGACAATGGAGCTCGGTCCTCAAAATTTTTTCCATGGAGTGGTTTTCAGAGATATGGAGGGTGCAAAGTTTTTTCCAAGATAGCACCTGTACCACATGACCTATGACATCATGATTCATCATGAAATATCTTACAGGAGGAGACGCTCATATGGTGAAAATTTCGTGTCATCAAGACGAAGAATTGCAGAGAATAAAATTCATACTGAATGGAATCAAGCGTTGTACTTGTCAAAATTATGATGTCATAATAACAAATCTTATTCCCAGGGGAGTACTTGAAATTTGGCCATGTTTCATTTACCAATGGAGTGGTTTTCGGAGATGTAGACGGTGCAATTATTTTATTTTTTCCAAGAGGCGGCCTGCAACCACAGACGCTAACGAACGTCATAGTTATTATTAAAAAAATTCTAACGGAGGGCTGTCTCATATTCTGAAAATTTTGTGTCACATTGGACTAACAGTTGCAGAGAAATTGTTTGTCAATACGATCAGATCAAGGCATTGTAGCTTTGTCCGATTATGTGTCGTAATGAAGCACCAAATGACATCATCATCAACAAATTTATTCCCATTGGGAGTATTGAACAGAGCCAATGTTTCAAATTTTTTTTCCATTGAGCGGTTGGGAGATAGAGGTGTAACGTTTTTCCAAGATGACGTCCGTACCACGTGACAATGACGTCATAATTGCGAATAAAAAAATTTTAAACAAAACGGCGGAGGCACTCCCTATGGTAAAATTTCATGTCAATCAGGACCAGCGGTTGCCAAGGAAAGGTGAACTTTTAAAATGCAGATACACGTCACAAACATGTACGCAACCGAATGCCTAACCCTGCTTTTCGCTCGCGAGTGCGGGTAATTAAGAGAGCAATTCCTTCGAACCAATGTTTAATATGATGAAAGTATAACAGGAGAAAATGCAGGGGGATAGGGATAGGACCAGGTGCCACAGTCTTGGGATCTTTCACTCGGAGAGTGATTAATTGCATGGAATGGTCTAGCTGGAAAGGTAAGGGCAGCAGAAAGAGTAGAATATGCTTAAACGGGAAATTGGAATAGGTTACCTCAAAACATCCGGATATGAGGAACATGGATATTGGCGGACGGCAGTAGTTTGGGTTTGGAGGGTGCTTGTATGTTTATTTACATGGTGGTGATTATATGTCTGTGAGAGGGTTTTCCAACTTGGCAAACAGATAATGAATGATGGATACATAAGCACCTCATTGTATTTTTTGACGTCAGATCCAAGATGGCGGACTGGCAGCCATTTTAGTTGTAAAAACCCTGATGTTGAACAACGTCCTCAATATTTCTCGGACATAGCATCAAATATGTTGTTCAACTTGGCTCACAGACGATGAAAGATGCTCATATGTCTCGCCTTGTTTTTTTTGAGATCAGAATTCCAAGTTGGCTGACTGGTGGCCATTTGTTACTTGAAAATGGTCCCCAACCATTTTCAGACATGCATGGTCCGAATTTGTTCAAACTTGGCACACGCACAGTAATGATGGTGTACACGTTCCCCCTCAGTTTATTTTTGATTCTGCCAAAGATGCTGACTAGAAAACTGGTGTCCATTTTAGTTGTACATAAATATGGGCTAGCCCTTTACTCCGCACAGTAATTATAATACCACTACGGGGGGGGCTTAATGGACCATTTTTTTATGTATTCTTGTTTTTTTACTTGTCATTTATTTTTTGGAGCTGAAACACTCACCCCTTTCCTGATGCTGAACCCCCCCTCCTTTCCCTTCATTTTTTGGCAGCTCAAAACAAAAAAAGGATTTACAACTTCTACGCTCCAGATGCTGAAAGGTCGAAGCAGTGGGTCGACCAAGATTCAGAGCTGCACTCGTGGACGCATGACACGGGGGTTGACACCCGTCCCATGGTTCTGAACAAAATGAAATGATTATTGCACAACGGTGTACATTTAATCTGGTATTCCGCTGTGGTTCTTGTAATTTACAATTCTTAATGCGCCTATGCTTGATACTGTGACTTTGCTCTTAACTACCTGTGTAAATACTGTTGGTGTAACTATTTTTCTGTTTTTTTTTTATACGTCACAAATGAGTGCCCCTCATCCACCCCTTTGCCCCTCACTTTTACAGTACATCTGTGATGACTTAAGCATTGATGAGTGAGGCACGTGCGCTTGTTGGCGTGTGTGTGTTGTGTGTGTATGTGTTGTGTGTCACACAATATAGTGTTTCAACGTGCACTTTTAGCTAAAGCACTCTTCTTCATTTTTTCTGTATGCAGAGAAAATACGTTGGGCACTCCTTGTGTAAAATGATGCGTGCACCGTGCAAGTTTTTGTATATCGGAAACCGCTTCGTACATAAAAAAAGAAGAAAAAAAAAAGGTTACACGATACTTTGAAAGTTATGGCTTGCTTGAGAGATGAAATATGATAAGTATTTGAAAGAAAGAATGCTTTGCCTGCTTGATTGCAGATGTTTGCTTCAACAGGAAGTTATTAAAGGAAAAAAAAAAGGAGGGCAATTGTTGCTTTGTATCGTGGAGGGGAGATTGTCCTTTATGTCACTCTTGAAACGTCGTTTTTGCTCACCTGTTTTTTTTGTTTTTTTAATATTATATTAATTCATTTTTATGCAGACTTCGATAATCTGCTCGTTACACAGATTCGTTTACTTGACCGTTTGTCGAGGTAGCGCAGTTGTTCTACAACCGTCTGATTGGGGGTGAGTTCTGTGTGGAAGGCATTCGCAGGAGACTGCACCTTGAATTGGGAAGAATGTTTTTGTTGAACAAGTTGTTAAACATGTTTGTTTTGGCCATATTAATATCCACATCTTTCTGGTGTATTGAGCGCATTGTTATCAGGGTATCTATGGATGAGGAGTGTGTTTTCACATGCCAAATCACTCGTTTTATTGTGTGAAGGGGGAGGGGAGGGGGTTGCTTAAGTTTGGAACAATTTTGCATTCTTCTTTTTTAAATGGGAAACGGTAATTATTGCCGGGAGAACTTTATCAACAAAACTATTTTTCTCTCTGCACCTTCCATTTAGGCCAACAAAGAGCAAATGATGTTTGTTTTTTTATTAATATAACCTTTTCCATTTGGATTCACTGCAAAAGAGCAATACTGACCAAGTTTAACACTTCCTCAATAAATATTTCACTTTTCAGAATGAATGATGCATTTTCATTTTGTTTTGTTTTGTTTTTTTAATGGCAGTTGCTGCCATTTTTGGACATAATGGAAACAGCTTCACCGGATGTACTCGAGGATATATATTGTTAGCACAACAAGGAAACTTAAGCCAAATGGCCTCCTTGTGTTTATCGTGCTTGGACGTATCTGCACCCAGCACTTGATCTATAATTTATCGTATTCATTAATGAAATGTAACTTGGCATCCATATCCATTCCTTCATCAATTGTTTTTGAGAATTTACCATTGAACAGGTAATACAATGGTGAACGACTGTACCAGATGATGCAGGGCCAGCAAATGATTTACCAAAGTTCAATGATTATTCGATTTGCAATGATGTTTGCCCGCACGCCATGTTCGCTGCATTTCTAAGGAAGCAAAGAAGCAACATCAGAGACTTCTTCAATGTGAATGTGAATTCACCACCAGTCGTAAGCAACCGCGTTCTCAAATGGAAAACATCGCCCACATATGAGGAAGAATGAAGGTCATCCACCAAATCAAGTTTCCAAGGCACTTAACTGATCTCCAAAACAAACCGAAGGGAGCAGGTCACGGCGTCATAGAAAACTTATACAACTAAAGTGTTTTTTACTTCCACAGTTGCTATTTGTTTATGTTGAATTCTGTCCATTTATTGAATACTTTTCCATTTAGTATTTGGAAGCAGATGAGTTGGTCATTTTAATAGTTAGTTTAATACATGAATAATTAAACAGCTGATGTTCCGATAGAATTGTAAAAGGAATTGTAAATATGACGTGGAAATTTCATATTTATTTCATATGACTTCTCGTTCATGGTTTTTCGCACATGCATGGCGCAATCTGAGCTGCTTGTTTGCACCTCAACCAAAGCTGAGTTTGCTGAACCGGGTTCATCGTGTTTTTTGTTGTGTCTTCGTCAATGTGTTTATGTTTTATCCCGTGCAATATTTCATGTAATTTGATCGTTATTTTGTGCTGTTCATTCGTATTATCAAGGCCTTCCTCCGACAGAAAGTGTACCCTGTTTTAAGCTCATTGGTCCTGGGTGTATTCCTGGGTATCTTGCTTCTATTTCCTCAATACTATCCTATCCTATTTCTTTTCCTCTACTCGTTTCAAAAAATCAGACAAAACAAACAAAAAAACCATTTCTTCACCCCATAATGATTCCTAATTACCCCTCTCGGAGGGAGGGTATTGCATTTGGGTCTGTTTGTTTGTCTGTTGGTCTGCACAGACTTGAGTACGGTTTTTCTCTACAACCGCTTATCAGATTGAAACAATATTTTCAAACATGGAAGTGACTACTCATGTAGAATGTTTAAATGATAATGTGACATCATAGGTCATGTGTGTGGCAGCCATGTTGGAAAAAAGAAAAAACTTTGGACCTTTGTATCTCCCAAACTGCACCAAGGAAAAAAGTGAAACTTAGCACATGGTAAGTATTCCTCGTGGGGAATAAGTGTTTTTTTGTTTGTTTTGTTTTTAATGATTTAAAATAGGTGCCTTCATTGTGATACCATAATTGCATATCCACTCCGATCAGTCTGAGAATTTTTGAGGGTTATCTGGGGAGAAATTGGTGGTGATGTCATCAGTCATGTGGTTCGGCAGCCATGTTTTTTTCTGGGTTGTTATTTTTAAACCTCCAAAAATCTCAACAGCTGAACAGATTTGAAGTGAAACTTTACAGATATGATCGCTTATCCATGAGGACAAAACATTCCCACCCTATGCTGTCATAGGTCACATGGATTGGCAGCCATATTGGATTTGCCCGAAAACCCTGAAAAATCTCTTCCAGAACATCTGGACAGATCGAGGGGAAACTTCACACACGTTCCGCAGCCTTGGAGATGCCAGGGTGTTCATGAATAATTGGTAGGTCACATGGTCTGGCAGCCATATTGATTCAATGAAAATCTTAAAAAATATATTTCTCGTGAACTGCTTCCTCGATTGACGTGAAACTTCACAATTATGATCTTGTGTGATGGGGAAGATGTGTTTTAAATTTCAACCTGATTGAATGCATGGCTGCAATCCAGAATTGTTTAATTTTTTTTGAAATCTGTGTACTTTTTTTCGTTTCTTTTGTTTTCATGAGGTTCACTTGGCTGTTGCCTAGGTGGGTTTTGAGGGAAGAGAGTAGCAGCTGAAACCTGAATCCTATCCAGGTTCTTCTTGATGACTTCATCATTACTTTTTGCTCGTTCAGTATACAAACACCAACAAAATACACAAACACCACGCAACAAAGTCCGGCGAGGGTCTGCAATTTCTGATTGCCCTTTTCTTGTTTCTATTGAATTTCCTATTGCTACTGGTTCTAAATTCCCCTCTTTTTTCCTAACGGAGTGTATGTGTGTGTGTGTGTGTGTGTGTGTGTGTGCGCGCGTGCCCCCCTCCTCCATAGCTCCAAACCATGAAAGATAACGGGCTAATTCTTCGGAGTTGCAGGTTCATATGACACGTGCTATTTTTGATCGAAGCTTTTTGTAGCAGGGTTGTGGTGAAGAAGTCTACTCCCAAAGTTTATGGGATCCATGAGTTCTTTAGTTTGTGATTTTTCCAGCAAGCAGGGTGAATAGGCTTTGGCTTCATTCTATATTTAGGGTACTAATGTAGAGAGTTTATTACCAGATAAAGTTAGGGAGCAAACCCCATTGAAGGTTATTTCACATTCACTCAGACCATAGGACAATCCTGATTCAGTTATGGTAAATTTCTTAAAACTCTTGTATACGCTAGAGTAAAGGTCATTTTTTGAAACCGGTGTGCATGGTTGTCTTCCCCTTTTTTTATGGTCCTTGTGTGACACGTAGTTTCTAGGATTTGAATATAATTAGTAAATAGTGATTTCGGGATCTGATGAAATAGGAGCTAAATATAGGGAACCTGTAACTCAACCTTGGGCTGCATTAGGTCTTCAATTGTGGATCTGTCTAATTTGTTAACTTAAACTTGGTGCACATTTTGTTATCTGTAAACAGTTTTAATACATGGTTTAAACAGAGTTGTGGAAGTCCTGGAAAATAGGATTAAGTTTTTTAGTAGTCGGGACTTCACTTCACGGGTCGGTCAAAATCAGTGTTGAACAAGCTGAGTGTTCGTAAAGACATTCAGGATCTCATGATAGCTACAATAATAGCTCCAGCGGATAAGCTGCTAATAATTTTGTTGTTGTAAATGTTTTATGTGGAGTTTTTATTAAGAGAGTTAGGCATTAATACGGTTACTTTCACTCATCAAGGAAATAGCACATATGTTCCTTGTCATAAGTCACTCCAAAGATTATTTCTGAGGCATCAGGAAGTTTGAGGTAATAATTTCGGTATTAAATGTAGAGAGGTAATCTTTGTATTCCCTCGGCTTTTCTGGATCCCTAAGCTTCATAAGAACCATACAAGTAGAGGTTTATATCGAGGATGTCAGGCAGTGTTCCACCAAACAGTTATCGGTTATCGTTAACGTTCAGGCTTCCAATTGTTAGAGAACAGTTCAGGAAAATATTGTTCAGACATTGAGAAGAATTCTGGTGTTAACACTTTCTGGAGCATTAATTCTTCTTTAGAGTTCTTAGAATAGAATTAGATGCCTCACTATCTAATCAGTTTGAAGTTTTTCATTTTTAAAACTTTATATACAAATTTGGATTTAGTACGAGTGAGGGATTCACTCTTCAAAGTGATTGACAAGGTTTTTACTCTTTTAATAACTTTTATCTGTCAGGTTTGATAGAACTTCTTTTCGAAAAAGAAAATACTCAAGTTTTCATTGTTTTGATAAGCAGGTGTTTAAGGATGCTGTTATTAAATTTAATAATATTTTGTGTTTGTGGGATAATGATTCAACAGGTTAAGGGTTATTCCCATGGGTGGAATTGCAGCCCCCCTACTTGTGGACATTTTCATATTTCTGTGAATTCTCATTTATGCAGAAACTGATGAAGGAGAAAAAAATTAGGATTAGCTAAAAATTATCTCGTACATGTCATTATAGATGATATTGTTGTGGTTAAGTATTTTTTTGATCGGCAGTTTTCACAAGATTATACAGATAACTGATTGTAACAAGGAGTGGAATTATTGTACAGTTACTCTATATCTGGATGTTTATTAGAGTTGGACAGAATGTTTTTTAGTACAAGTGTAGATCATAAAGTTGATGATTTCCGTTCCCCTGTAGTCTTGTACACCTTTCCAGGTAGAAATGTACCAATTAAAATGGGTTCCAATGTCTTTTCATTTCAGCGACTTAGATTGTGGAGAATTTGTTCAGTAAAGGATGATTTTGTGGAACGATGTTGAAAGGTTTTCTCAATCATTGTTAAACAAAGGATATTGTGCTGATTGTTTGATCAGGTATTGTGAGAATGTCTTTAGACTCCATCATCACCTTTTATTTAAGTTTGCTTGGTTTTCATGTAAACAAGTTTCTATTGCATTGCATTTGATATAATAAAATGAATTCATTATTTTTGTGAAGGTTAATTCTTTATTAATATTATTGGTTAACATATTATATATATATATATAATATATATATATGTATATATATTATATGTATATAACCGGGCATAGTGGCATGCGCCTGTAATCCGGCTACTTGGAGGCTTGGGTTGGAGGTCGCTTGATGACGGAGCTCTGCACTGGCCGCGCTATGAGAGGGTGTAGGGCAGCCCGGAATCATGGCGAAACCCAATCCTTATCCTTGTGTGTAAGAGGCGACCAGGGTTGCGTCAGAAGGGCATCCGGCGTAAAAACCTATGCCAATCAGTATGCGGATCATAATGGATGATCCGCTGTGGCGACCCTAACGGGGGCAGCCGAAAGACGAACATATATATATATGTAATAGGGGTATTAGGGGAAAAAAATAATAAATAAAATGATTTTAAAATACATTATAATACACATTAAAATAATTTGTTGGTTGCTAGATATGCAGTGCAGCATGTTAAAATCGGTTATCCATGACAGTTTGAGTCTATGGTTAGATTGGAGGTGCGGTGTAATGGACATGTGTACGAGGTAAAGTATTTATCGCTTCATACTTCATCATATAAAGTGGTGTATGATTGAAGTTATTCAAATGTAGTAATTAAATAAGTTTGAATCAGGATATGCATTGCTGTGTTGACTGACTGGCCACAACTTTGGGTTGTAGGTCATTGATGAGTAATCTACTGAGTTGGAGCTGTGACCAGGTTGTGGACCTGCCATTTGGAGAGGTTCTGGGCTGAAAGGATTGAAAACCTCCCACACACTCTTCAATCCCACTCTTCCCTCCAGGTCTTCAAAACAGCTGTTCACCACCATCTCTTATCTTCCCCATCCAAAACCACGATCTTTTCTACACCCGTTAATCCACCCCAACCTACCTCCTTCAAATTCCCTGCTTCCATTCCTGAAAGTCCCTGTAGTGTAAGGACCTGAAAGTCCCTGTAGTGTCCATCTTGTTTACCCTGTGTACCCCACCCCATCCCTCTCCCTTCCATAGATCTCATGCCTCTGTTCCACACGTTTTTGTCCTTCCTCTCCCACCCTCTTGTTCCTGCTCCCTTTGTTGTACGTTCTGTGTGTTCTCGTCTCATACGAGCCTCCACAGTGTATACAAAAAAAAACTCAATGAAAAACGGTGCCCAGCTTATGATCCAGGCAGTTGGGAAATCGGTCATTGCTTATAAGCTCAAATACAATAGCTTTTGTAAGTACTTCCCAGTACATAAAATATATCTGTGTCGGTGTGTTTATATATGTGTGTCTTATGTCTGGCTTCCTTCTTGGAACTATGGTGCAGTAATTGGTCTTCATTTTGATTACCCGTGGTCAAGCCACTTTCACCTGCGCACGGTCTTAATCCGCCATTTTGTTTCGGCCTGCTCAAAAAGCCTTGGCATTTTCCATGATACCGTCTCACGACTAATTAAAGTATTACCGATTCTTGTAATTATGCGTACTTACTTCAGGCACTTTCAAGCCTTTACCCCTCAAGACACCCGAGACCTTCAAGACCCTTTGCTATGAGCCTAGCTTTTTAATAATTCAGGATGAACTCTTTGAATGCACCAGGTAGGCAAGTCACAGACAAGGTTTCATATAACTCAGCTTACCTTTACTGAGACAAGAGCATCATCATAACACGTCACATTCTGTAATGCACTTGATAGACAGGGCGGAAGACTCTGAAATGGGAACAATAGGTTATATTCGGGCACAACACAGCACAGCATCGGAACATGGGTGGTCACGTGCCTCCGTAAACTACACCCCAGTGCGCCCATGTATGCATGCATTATCATAAACTACTGACATCTCATCTCTCCCCCCCACCCCCTCCCCTTTTTTATATTTTATTTTTTTACAAATCAAGACGCTCAGGAGGCTTTCAGACACGAGCTGATCTTCTAAGGGTTTAGTTGAGGGCTGTCCTTGCTTGCTATGCTGTGGGTTTCTCATAAGGGGTACAGGGTCAGGAAGGAGTTCAGGTACATTGATGGATGAAAAGCTTTCATGAGGAAACACCTCAGGTTCAAACGCAGGTGGTGTTAATACAGGAGTGGGTGACAAAGGCACTTGACCGCGGTTCAATGTTTGGCTCCCCATGACGTAACCTGAGTTGGTCAACATGTTAATGCATTCATCTACCATCACACAACTTCACAAGAAACATCATTCACCAATGTTATCGATAATTATGCCAGGTAACCACTTGGTTCCACATCCGGAGTACAACACGTATACAGGAACATTGACCTGGAAGTTGCGGTATACAGACGTTTGGTCGTCATTACGTTCCTGTGATACTTTTATCCTCGACCTGGACCGTTACGTCCGGGTGCACTAATGATAACCGTGTTGTTAATTCACGACCCATCAGAAGCTTGGCAGGTGAGCGACCGGTGGTTTGATGTGGTCTGGTGCGGTAGTTGAGTAACACACGAGCTAGAACGAGATTGAATGGAGCCTTCATTGACGGTTGAGACCATTCTTCATGATCTGAACAGCACGTTTGGCTTGACCATTACTGGCAGGTTTATAGAGGGAAGGTGTGTAGTGCTTAATGCCATTCATTTTTCAAAAGTTATGAACTCTGAACTCGTAAATGACGATCCATTATCTGATACAATGGAGTTCGGAATACCATGTTGGCGCGAACATGGTACGTGGAGCTTCCATTGTAGAGCAGAGGATGAGGATGGCTCCACGAGAACTTCAATCCATTTGGAGTGGGCATCAACTACGATAAGGAAAAGCTCCTTGAAATGGACCAGCATGGTCGATGTGTAGTCTGGACATGGTTTGATGGCCACGACAACATGGCCAATGAGAGCTGTGGCGGTGTCTTGGCATGGGCTTGAAAAGTTAACAATGGTGTGCACTGGACTCAATGTCATTGTCCAAACCAGGCCACCAAAACATGGCTTGGGCAATAACCTTCATGGTGACTATGCCTGGATGAGCATTGTGAAATTCACTGATAATTTTCCGCAGAGTTTAGGCGGAATTATCACTCGGCCCCAAAAGCAGGCAGTCTGCATCAATGGAGAGCCCATCCTTTCTGGATGAGGTACGGTTTTGCCCCTCCGGTGGTGATGCCCAATCACCTGACATAAACAAAACGTTTAATAAGAGAGGGGGCAGAAGGCAGTTGAGGATTTTGAGGAGTGAAGTGAAGAGATGGTGGAGAGAGGGCAGGGGAAGGAGGCAGTTTTTGTGGATGAAGAGGGGGAGAATTTTGAGAAGGGTGAGTGAGGGGGGTGAATGGTGGGAAAAGGTGAGTGGGGAGAGTTGAGGGAGAAAGGTGAGGGGGGAGTTTTTGAGAAAGGTGAGAGGGAAGCTTGGATGGAGAAGAGTGTGATGGTTGCTTTGAGATGGAAGGGGTGAGAGGGCACTGAAGTTGGAAAAAATGATGATCGATGGAAAGTGAACATGCAATAGCAACTTGGTTTAAAAAAAATTCATTTCAGAAATG
>CM068957.1:15506753-15519372 GCA_035128595.1 Eptatretus atami
CATTTAATCCTGACACGTGAAACACTGATATCCACGCCTGAAGAAGACGGATTTTTTTTGGAATGCTGGCCGCATTTTCCATCCAATCATCATGTAACTTTGTATGAAGCCAGCTTTTTCCATTGGACACATTTCTTATTTCGTCAACTTGGTTGTGGGATGGCTTTGAAGGTCCATAAATTACAAGTTGATGAGTCTTTCCTTCATGTTGGGAAAAGAGGTGCACAGAAGCACACTGCACAAGCGCAAGCACACCTATTCTTGCCACTCGAGATGATTTGAGCCCAAATCTTCCGAGCCTCGAACCGAAAAAAATGGAAAACGCTCCTGTTAATAATTCTTCCCCATCCGTTAATAATAATATAATAAGACAATAATAATAACAAGCTCGAAATGAGCTAAGATCCTCGTCCTCTTAATGATGGCGTCATAAAAAACAAATATGACGTCATGTTGTATGTATCAGGGTTTGCGATAAATTATCTGTGCATATGCCGGCTTGATTCCCGCCAAACAAAATTCAAACAGCTTGCCTAGTTTCGGAGATAATGGTATAGCGATTTCCATTAGCTGCGATATTATGATTGCAACTTTTTTTCTAGGAGAATTTCCAAAATCAGAGATGGTTACTGCCTGCACGTGGGCTTTCTGGATATACATGGCAAGTTTCACGAAGATGCCGATGAAAACTCTGGGTTGTGAAACAAAAAATGTCAAAAAATAGGAATGACGTCATAAAAATTGATATGACGTCATAGTGAGTATCATATGTGCGGTAATTCATCTCTGCTAATGCCCTGTTCGATTCCCGCAAACAGAATTCAAAAGCTTGCCTAGTTTCGGAGATAATTTTTAGGCGATTTCCATTAGCGGAGATATTTTGACGTCATAACGTTTTTTTCAAGGAGGAATTTTCCAAAATCGGAATGGTTACTTCTTTGCGCAGGGTATTTTTACATTTATATGCCAAGTTTCAGGAAGTTTCGATGAAAAACTGTAGGCTGTGAAACAAAAAGTCCAACAAGAAGAAGATGAAGAACAACAACGTGAGTAAGACTTAGAGATCCTCCACGAGGATCTAATAATCGGTTTATTTCAAAAAGACTTTTTGCAGCCATAGGCTGAATTTCACGAAAACAACAAAGGAAAACACCTCACACATTAAATATCCGTACTGGATAAATGGGAATAAAATATAATGTAAAACCAAGAAACAATCACAGATAGATAGCAAAACACAAGACACCCAAAACTCATGTTGAACACAATGACCTCATCCAATTCTTATTCTCGATGGGGGTTAAAAAGGGGGATAGGACTGCACTTATAGCGGTTGTTTCGACATCTAATAGTAGATAACTTGTCAGAGTTCCTTCGGTTATTGTTCCTTGGTGGGGGAAGCCAATCCCTGTGTATGTTTGTTTTCAAGAGTACATTGCCAAAATTGAGGGAGAGCTGTTCGAGCCTCTTAGAATGGACAGGAACATTAAGTACCCAACAAATGTCTCCATGAGGATTGGTTCCACAAACATCACGAGAGAGAATTATACAAAACAGTTTCCATTGCAATTTCTCCAAACATTCCCTCTGGACTTGATGTAAGCCACAAAACCATGTGGGTGAGAGCATATTCCCAAGTGGGTCCAACATGCTGTAAATAAACTATCAGAAACAGAGATATTTCAACGTTTAAGTTGCCACAAAAAGGTAGAGTTTTCAGTTGAAGGTTTTACACATGGCCTGATCTTGAGTGTCCCATTTTAAGTTTTCTTGCACATGGATGCCTTATTCTTGCATATGGTAGTTTGGCTGCTGGGTAGCTATTATTTCTTGGAAGCACAGCTGTGCTGCTGATGCCATGCCCCTCTACCAGTCTGCTGGTACTCATTTTGCTGACTTCAGAAGGATGACAAGCTAAGTCAACCCCACCTGGTGTTAATTCAGTGGCCAACAGGGCTTGAACTTAGGACCTAGGTGGGGGAAGCCAAGTACATGTCTAGTACATGTGATCCCAAGCCAGCCACCCTAACCACTAGGCCAACACCAGGCTACATGGATGCTTAACAGTTTAACACAATCCGTTTGATTAACAACTGAATATCCGATTTGAAAACTGGGAACTCTGCCAGGAGTCTTCTAAAACATGTTATCATGACCTGACATTTACTGGTATTAAGATTCATATTGTTTTGAAATGACCATTCTTGGAGACGGTCAAGTTGCTGCTGCATAAGACGAGTATGTTGTGTCACTATAAGTTTGACAAAAAGTCATGTCATCAACATACTTACTTGTCGTATGAAATTTCAGGATAACTGGAAAACGATCATTTATCATGGTTAAGAAAGCTCCCGAATGCCAAACAGTTTAACCAATTTATGCTTGCGGGACCCCAGCATTGTTTGTTTCCCAACTTCCCTGTTGAGCCTGACTTCTATTGAATAAAATAAAAAAAACAACTACAAATCCATGGGATAATAGATGGTCTAACACCGAGATTAATAAATTTATGAACAACAATATGGTGGCTAACTGAATCAAAGGCTTTAGAGAAGTCAGTGGGTCCCAAAACTGAAGAATGTTGAAGTTTGTCAGTCCCCTTAAAAAATTTATCACTTCCATCTGCACCACATCCAGTATTTTAACTAAACAATGGGTTGTGGACAAACCCTTAAGAGAACCAAACTGTTGAATGTGAATAGAATTCCTAATGTTCTCAAATATCCAATTGACAACAAAATTCTCAAAAACTTTGGAAAATAAGCATGTGAGCGAAATTGGACCCAGGTTATCCAAATTAGGTGGTTGAGCTTTAGGAACCGGTATAACAAAAGAGGATTTCAAAATATCACGTAACACACTTTCACAAAGTGAGCAATTGAATATTTCAGTCAGAGGGAAATACAATTTGTCTGCAAATTCCTTGATAATACGAGGTGGAACACAGTCCGGTCCGCCACTCTTATTAATATTCGATTTCTTGAGTTTCTTAAAAACAATCTGCGGAGACACTGAAGGTGCTGGAGCAGCAGAAGGTAGGTAGGCAGGCAGCTGGTTAAGATCGAGTTGCAGAATGTCCTGAACCACGAAGATGAAACGTTGATTCATTTCGTTAGCAGCATCCTTCAGTGACAACCCCGAAAAGGTAAAAACTACATATATATATATGTATATATAATTTATATGTATATATAATTTATATATATATATATATATCTACACCTCCACCTCGTTTATTGCAGTGGGTTTGCTAATAAGAGCAAATTTGGAGATTGCAAACACACCAGGAACAATTTCAGAGGGAAACCATGTTTCACTGATAACAGCTATTTCAATATCATGAATGTTCAACATAACTTCGAGTTCTTCAATGTGTTCTATCTTGCTCATCCAATCAGGAGACCCAGAGGTCATGGGCGTCGTAGTCGGTGTCGTCCAGCTCCAAAAATGGAGATTTCAGAGATAATTGATAAACTTAAAGGTTTTTTTTATGAAGGAAAGGTATTTCATGGTTTTTATATTCTTCTGAGGTCATGTTCCAAACAAGTCTTAGCTAATATTCTCTGGAGTTTAGCAGGTTCATATGATATGTGCTCGTTTTTGATCGAAGCTTTTTGTAGCAGGGTTGTGGTGAAGAAGTCTACTCTCAAAGTTGATGGGATCCATGAGTTCTTCGTTTGTGATTTTTCCAGCAAGCAGGTGGATAGGCTTCAGCTTCATTCTATATTTAGGGATAGTGATGTAGAGAGTTTATTACCAGATAAAATTAGGGAGCAAACCCCATTGAAGGTTTATTTCACTTTCACTCAGACCATAGGACAATCCTTATTCAGTTATGGTAAATTTGTTAAAACTTAGTATAGATAGAGTAAAGGACATTTTTGAAACTGGCTGTGCATGGTCGTCTTCCCCATTTTTTACATGGTCCTTGTGGACATGTAGTTTCTGGGGATTGTAATATAATTAGTAATAATGATATTGTTACGAATCTGGAAACCATTCACATTCACACATACAGTTGACCCAACGTTTAGTTATTTCGTTAAGTATATGTGGATAGTTAGAATCCCTCCCTTATGTCTAATGGGAATTTCATGTGTGCGCTGCGAGTTTCTTTCTAGTTAGCTTTCTACATCAATCCCCTCCACTCCTTCAGCTCCATTACGCACGTGTTCAAGGCCACGAACGTAGACGGAGTTTCCATCGCTTCAGAGCCGACTCCGCCCCAGCAAGATGGAATGTTCCTCTCGTCCAATCAGGGGTGAGATCGCTTCAGCTCCAACTCCGCCCCATCAAGAAAGAATGTCTCCCCTGTCGACACTGGGGAAGGCAAAAGAGCCTCTCTCGGGGGAGGAGCACCGAGACGCCGACATGCCCCTCCTCCAATCACGGCTGGCCACCACGACACCCGAAAATGCCCCGTCCAATCCGGAGGCGAGTTACCCGAGAGCAGATCCCTCCACCCACACGAGGGAGGGATAAGAAGGATCGCGAGCTGTATCCGGGGGTTCCTTGGAGGTCGTTCCTTGCTTCTGGTCTGCTGGGCTCTCCTGCGTCGTCGGTCATCGTTCGTGGCTGGCCGGGTCGTTCGTAGGATCCTGGCTGCGCTCGTTGGATTCTGGTCCATGGGTTTGAGTCCCACCGTGGTGGGTTGTGTTGGAGCGCTCGAGCTGGGGATCCCGTTCCCTTCCACGGACTCCGAGCTCCACAAGTGCGAGTCGGTAAAACCGCACGAGCGGGGCCAGGTACCCGACCAAACTCTAACCCCCAGCTTGCCTATCCTCCGCGGCTGGAGGGTCCGAATAAAGGCTAGTTGGCGCCATTTCTTTTTGGGTGTGTGTGTCCGTCTGTGGCCAGTCATGTAAGTAAAACTGTGAAGTAATTGCCATTGTACATTTGCCTGCATTTATATTTGTGATTAAGTCTGCTTCGTGTTGTCCCTTCACTATTGCCTATTGTAAATAAATAACTGTTAAATGTTCCAGTTCGTTGTCTGTGTTTTCTTTCATTGACCCGGTATGGTTCAAGCTTGAGAATTAGGGAGGCCGATTGTGCCGTAAATTGTTATTTGGGCCGGCGCGGCTTTGGTAATTCCCGCTCGGTTACGCCGGATCCGAGTCGGTAACAGCGACTCTGCTCGGACAAAGCCGGCTGAGGGTGTGGCTTCCCCTGTATCTAGACCGCGCGGCTAATTAGGTAAATTGGTATCAGATAAAAAGACCCTAACCGCGCGGTCGAAATATTGGCGTCCACGATCCATTAAGCGACCCGTCGACTTCGGAGTTATCCGGAGTGACGACCTTCATTTCCGGGTGTTTGGTGGGAGACGGCCCAACTGCTCCATCTAGCGGTCGTCCTCACCACCGAACCCGGCACCACAACAATATTAGGGATCTGATCAAAATGGGAGCTAAAGAAAGGGAACTAGGAACTCAATCTTGGAGCTGCATTTGGTCTTCAATTGTGGATACTGTGTCTAATTTTGTAACAAAATGTGCACTAAGTTTAAGTTTTATGTAAACATTTTTAATACATGGTTTAAACAGTTTAAATGCATGGTCAGGTGTCGGCGACTAAAACGTCTCCCCTATGAGGTTCCCTGGTGAGGATGACGAGATTGGATGACGATGACGATGAGCACAAGATGACGGGATTGGGGCAAAGCCTTCGGGACCCCCAATCTTTGATGATTGGAGGGAAACCACGTGGTAACTTTCCCGGGTCAGATTGCAGTTGTGTGTGTCGGGGTGGTGCTGAGGTGTCGTCCACCAGACGGCGATCTCCTTGGGTTAACCTGAGGTGATCCCTTCGGGTGGGTGCCTGGAATGTCCTATCTCTAAGAAAGGATGATCATCTGTCTCTATTATCATCTGAGCTCAAGTGTTTGGACATCGGTATTGCAGCACTCTCTGAGCTTCGGAGACCAGATAGTGGTGAGATAATGGCGGGTGGTTACACCTACTATTGGTCTGGTCACTCTGATGGTTACCATGCCCAAGGAGTTGCTGTAGCTGTGTACAATAAGCTGATTCCAATGATAATTGAGGTAACACCGGTCAATGAGCGAATTATGAGACCAAGGATTCGTCACTCCTTTGTTGTCATTTCCCTGGTCTCTGTATATGCTCCGACTGAGGCGATTGATCTCACCGTGAAGGACGCATTCTTTGCCACGTTCAGGTTTGTGGCTGATCAATGCCCCAGGTGAGATACTCTTCTAGTCTTAGGGGATTTCAACGCATCAACTGAAACTGATGGGGATGGTTATGAGACGCTCGTGTCCCATTGGGTCTGGAACTGTGATCTTTATATAATATATAATAATATTATGTATATATATAATATATATATATAACTTTAACTTTATGTTTTTCTTTGTTTCAGATATGATCATGGCTTCTTCAATAAGACATACTGTAAATGTGTAATATATCCTGATGCATTCTGTTATGTAGTGTGCTGCTACACACTACTTCGTCAAAAGCGCAATATAACATCGTTTGTAAGGCGTGCCGATAAAACCTATTTTGATGTTCCCCTTGGCGACCAAGACAAGAAATGGGCTCCTCATATTGTATTCTAATATGTGAGGAAATGCTTCGTGACTGGACAAAAGGAAAACGAAAGGGTCTGCCTTTTGGAGTTCCCATGGTTTGGCGAGAACCCAAGACCACTAAATGACTGCCTTTTTGCCTGGTCAACACAAAGGGTGTCGCAAGAAAAACCGGCAAAATATCTCCTATCCCTGTATTCCCTCAGCAATTCGACCTACTCCGCACTCTGAGGAACTCCCGTTCCAGTCTTTAATGGTTTTTTATCTGAAGATGAAGGCAGTGAACATGATCAGCAAGAGCACAGAGGTCGTGATGACGGGCTTCAAGAAATGGTTTCAGAATCAGAAGCCTCCTCATCTTTATACAAACAGTCATCAGCCCCTCAGCAGTTTAGCCAACGGAATTGAATGACGTGCGTGATTTGGGCTCTCTAAGAAAGCAGGGAGTATTAGCCTCCAGGCTGCAAAAAAAAAATCTACTTGACCATTCTGCAAATGTTTCATATTTCCGAAAGCGGGACCAGATCTTTGTCGCTTTTCTCAGAAGACAAGCAGTTGTTTACTGCCACGTATCCCAGGTTCTCCAGGGAATTAGGTGTTACTTCGTATAATCCAACAGAATGGGATTATTTCTGGATACCCCTAAGCGCAGCCTCAAGTGTATTCTTTTGCACAATGGCAATGTTTATGGAGCGGTTCCAGTTGGTCACTCAGTGCATTTGCAGAAGAACATAATGACATAAAAATGTCATTGACTTACTCAAATATCATGATCACAACTGGATCATTTGTGTGGACCTGAAATGGTCAACGTTCTCCTTTCAACAGAAAGGCTTCACAAAGTTTCCATGCCATCTCTGCATGTGGGACAGCCAGCTCGAGAGAAACACTGGATCCAGAAGGAGTGCCCATCCGTGAAACTCTGGAAGCAGGCATGCCAAACATTGTATGACCCAATCTCAGCCGATTGAAGATCATTTTTCCCCCACTCCATATCAAGCTCCGCTTGATGAAACAGTTCGTGAAGCATTAGTACTGATGGTGAATGTTTTCAACATATAGTTTCTGCTTTCCTGCTTTGTCTTTCGAGAAGATCAAACGAGTTGTTCGATGGACCTCAAATTCCTGCCCTTGACGTGATGAGAATTTGTTAGAAGATGAATGACAAGGAGAAGACAGCGTGGCTGTCTTCGTTGCAGTTAACAAAACTTTCTTGGTAACAAAAAGGCAGATAACTAGTTTCTGGTTACTAGAATGCTGTTGGCTTTTCGCGATCTTGGGTGCAACATGAGTGTCAAGCTCCATTTCCTGAATAGTCACCTTGATCAATTCCCTGAGAACCTTGGGCTGTAAGTGAGGAACAGAGAGACGCTTCCATCAGGACCTCATGACTATGGAAGAGCGTACCAAGGCGATGGGACAAAAATATGATGGCAGACACTGCTGGAGCATCAAACGAGATTGCCCTGTGGAAGTCCACAAACGCAAGAGCTACAAGCGCAAATTCTTGCCTGAATAGGACCTATTTGACTTTGCATTCCATCCTAATAAATTGTTCTGAATCACCTATCGTCTTTATGTCGAAATATATGTTAATTTAAATTTGCTTTTAATTCAAATTGTATTACCAAATAAATGTTGAAAATGTTGAATTGCAAAATATATGTTTAATATAAATTTGCTTTTAATGCAATATGTAACTTACCAAATAAATGTTGATAAGGTGGATTGCAAAAAATCTAGAGCTTACAGAGAGAAACTAACTTCAGATTTGAATTCAGCACACTCAAATTAGGTAGGATCAAGTGCTGGTATCAATGCAACAAAAACTTTGTTCCCCAGTGTAATATGCAAATGCGAGAACCCTCCACCGTAATCCCCATAAATGCTATCAACTAATCTAATAATTATAATTTTAAATTAATTTTTTAGTAAAGTTATTTATAATTAATATTTTTTTAATGGTACTTAGATAATATTACTAATAAAAAAAAAATAAATTTAATTAAAAAATTTATCGAATTCTATTTATATCATTGTAATTATCAGTTTTCATTTTATAAATTAAATATAAAAATATATATTGATGTTTCCTGAATGTATGTTACTTTCTATATTAATCTTAGATAATTGATCATAATTATCTTAATATATTATAATAGGTGAAAAAAATTTTAATCATCATTTAATACCATCTTTATGTAAAAAATAATTTTATGATTAACTTGTACAATTTTATTCATGATAAAACTTATAAATATTTTTGACCCCAATTGGGTTTCAAATGACTGTGTTCCCCAACGCCAAGCATAAGAGTAAAATTACTACATCAGGATATGGTTGCAGTACACAAACAATTACGCTTGCAGCCCAGTTAATCACAACGAAGAAGAGTATGTGGAGGCGGCGCCAACTGCAGGTGGTGCGGCGGCTCTTACACCCGTGTCTTATCGGCAAAAGTGGCCCCTCTCTGAAACAATACTGAAGATCATTGGTCTAAGGGGTCTAAATTGTCGAAAGAGTCTGAAGGGTCTTAAAAAGTCTAAGGGGTCTGAAAGGTATAAAGGGGTCCAGGCACGTACGCAGGATTTTTGATGGGGGGCGGTGCGTAGTTTCAAAAAGTTGGGTCGCTGAGAGCATGATAGCGCAGCGCCGCACCATCATACCCGTTGTGGGATGGTATGCACGCCGCATTGCTTCACCGCGGAGAGTGAAAGTGTCAAAAACACAGAGCTCAATGGGTTATCATTTTCGGGTATTTTCAGGCCATGCGTCGATATGGCATCAACAGGGCAACATACAAAACACTATTTCATTGATTGAAGTCGTCGAATACTGATCGAAGCTTGAGTTTAAATTCAATTCACTACGCGACTTGTAACAGGAAACACCGTGTGAGAAAAGGGAACATCATATGAATACACTGATGCACTTTTCTTTTAATAATGTTACAAGTATGGTCATCATTAAGGTCAATCAACGTCGTGTTTGTGGTCAATACTCGTGATGGGGGAAAAAGAAAAGATGAGAAACAATGTATCGGCACGACACAGCACGGCACCGCTCGGCACCGCTTGGTTCAGTATTTACTGAGTGCGGTAACTCGTCTGTTTGTTTGTTTGTCCGCTCGCCTCCAGACCAAACCGCCCAACCGACCGTTCTGAAATTTACGTAGATTAATGCGCCGACGCTGCAATGGTCTCGCATTGAAGTTTCGTAAAATTCCGTCGACCAAAAAGGTCTACATAAGCCAGTCGGCCAATTTGAGCCAGATTTTCTAAAACCCTTAAATTTCATCCGATTGACTTGAAATTTGAACAGGATTTGCATGTCAGGTCAATAAATTCAACCACCTATTACTTTTGAGGTTATCACAGGTCAAAAGGTCAACATAGGCCATAATGTCAACCCAAAATAGGCCAAATTGTAAGATTGTTTCTAAAATTGTAAATTTTCATCCGATTGACTTGAAATTTGAAGATCGTTTGCATAACAGGTCGCTGAATTCATAGTCCAGGCAATCTAGCCCATTTTTTTCACTTGATCGGGAACAAATTGCAACATAATTTTTTTTAGCACAATGCATTTCTATTAGGTCCCCAGAACACCATACTAAAAGTCCTAAGAAATCCCTGTTGCGGAAATATGTCCAATTTGCATAAATCCAATATGGTGGCCAATTATCAATATGTGCCATATCTTTGCTCACAGATGACATATTTGAGTGATTTGAACTTCTAGAATGGGTATTTTGTATATAAGGATGCATTTAGAATACGTTTAAACTTCCCTGGAACAAAATCTCATTTGCATAAATCCAATATGGCTGCCAAATATCAATACCTTGCCAAATCTTTGCTCTCAGATGATGTATTTTAGTGATTTAAATTTCTATAATGAGATCTTTGGATCCAAGATGCATTTGTAATACTTAAAAATTTCATTGGATGCATTCAGGACACTACAGTATTTAACCAGATAAAAAGCTCATTTGCATAATTCCAACTGACCACTAAATATAATTTGCTTACAATCCATGATATCTGCAATAAAAAATGGCTTGACCCAAAACTAATATTTGGTGGACTCTGGTCAAATTTGACGTTCATTATGTTATTGTTTCTACATACATCATGATGTATATAAGCCTGGTGTTGGCTTAGTGGTTAGGGTGGTGGCTTGGGATCCAGGGTCCTGAGTTCAAGCCCGTTGGCTGCTGAATTAACATCAGGGGGTTGACTCAGCCTGTCATCCTTCCGAGGTTGGCGAAATGAGCACCAGTGTACTGATCCCGTTGTATGCCCCGGTTGGAATAGGTGTACCATATCCCTGTGTGTTGTAAGAGGCGACCAGGGTTGGCGTCAGGAAGGGCATCCGGCCATAAACATTGCCTCAAGAAAAAGCCCAACCCCTGCACAGCAGGGAAAAATGGCTGTAAAAACGGTCGTTTTTTTACATCATGATATATGTTGCTATTTTACAATCCCCTGAGGTATCCTCGCTTAATGGTGCAATCCGGGGAATCCCTGGGGAATCCCATGGGAAATCCCCTTTTGGCTGTTTCAATGGAAGTTCCAACATGGATGATATCATCATGTTCTACACAAGAAAGGCAAATTAAGGTGAGTAACCTGTTAAAAACTTGAATATGTTCTTACATTCCTTCAATTAATTACATAGGTTACATCAAATTGACAAATTACCCATTTTCTTACAGAAATAAGTTATACATATGAGATGCTAAACTAACCAGCTTACCAAGGGGCTCCTAATGGTGGTTTTAAATGTTTAATATATTAAGTCGATATACTTGTATTTTATTTCAATTTATAAGTTTATAAAATGTTTTAAGGAGATCTCTAATGGGTGTTTAAATAGAATGAAATATGTTGGCATTCATTGCTAATTTTTGTTGAATGTTATTATGTTTGCTCTCATATAAATAAAGGTCATATTGTACAAAAGTAAACTACTTTAAATATAGTTTGAGCTAGGCTAATCTTTAACTTGTATGTACTGCTTTGCTGGAAATAAATAATAATAACAATAAAAATCTATTTGCAATTTTGACTAATTAATATTCCACTAGTTCTCTGTGTAAATATATCATTCTTCTTTCAGATAACCAAAGTTGAATGCTGTGTTATGTATCAACAAAATGGAGAGGTGTTGCATATGTAAAGAAACAACATCTGACACAAGACCGACTGTGTTCGCAAACAAAAGGCAGTGATGGGTGAATCGTGCAAGTGAGCAACGTGGGAGTGACTTGAGAACTGTTCCAGGAGAAAGGTACATGGGAATGTCGTCGCAGGTCTGTAAAGCCGAGAACATTGCTCGTGACACAGCCTCTCATCAACAACCAATTGAGACACGATGTGATCTGCGTTCAGTGAAAAAAACATTCAGTTTTCAAGCACTGCATGTTCTGTGGACAACCTGGAAATATGATAAACGAAGAGAGGCTGATGTATTTCCAGTCAGAACAACAGACTTTCAGGACACCGTGCTTCAGATTTGCCATTCCAGGAATGACAAGTGGTCTGAAGTGGTGTCAGGTAGACTGGCATCAGTGAATGATCTACATGCAGCAGATGCAATAACATCAGCAGTGCAGAGTAATTTTAGGACTGGGAAGAATATTTCCAGTAAGCTACCTGTGTACTGGGGACATAGCAAAAGGTTCAAAGTTGGAAGACCTCAACAAATGAGAGGAAGAAGCCTTCCTGAAAGTGGTACAATTTTTGGAAGAAAATGAAGATGAGCAAACAACAATAAAGGAACTGTTTCTGAAAATGACTGAATATCTTAAAGACACAGAGCATGAGCCATATACTGCTAAATATATGAAGGCAAATACAGCAACACCTTGCAGTTTGAAACACTACTCTAAACTACTCAAACTCTACCCCAACCTCAGCAGCTGCAAAGTATCACGGCCTCCGTGTATATTATCAGATGATGGAGTGGAAAGGAAGAAGCATCAATATGAAGCAGGAAGAGTGGGGATGGCACATGGTGGATGGACAATGTTTGCCAATACAAACTGACCAGCTTGCAGCCCCA
>CM068957.1:15521633-15535555 GCA_035128595.1 Eptatretus atami
ATGTGGGAACTCCTTCAAGACAGTTGTAAAAGCATTACAGGTGACTACCTCATGAAGTTGGTTGAGAGAATGCCAAATGTGTGCAAAGCTGTCATTAAGGCAAAGGGTGGCGACTTTGAAGAATCTAAAATATAAAAAATATTTTGTTTTATTGCGTGTGTGTATATGGTGTGTATATGTTTACATATTTACACATGCAAATATATATATATTATGTATTGTCAAAAGTTTGGACACCACTCATTCAGGGTTTTTCTTTATTTTTACTATTTCTACATTGCAGAATAATAGTGAAGACATAAAATATGAATAACACATGGATTTACTTGTATCCCAAAAAGTGTAAATAAAACAAAATATTTTTATTATTTTAGATTCTCTTCAAAGTCGCCACCCTTGCCTTAATGACAGCTTTGCACACATTTGGATTCTCTCAACCAACTTCATGAGGTAGTCACCTGTATGCTTTTACAAAACTGTCTGAAGGAGTTCCACATATGCTGAGCACTTGTTGGCTGCCTTTCCTACTCTGGCAGTCAACTCATCCCAAACATCTCAATTGGGTTTAGGTCTGGTGATTGTGGAGGCCAGATCATCTGATGCAAGCACTCCAATCACTCTCCTTCTTGTCGAATAGCCCTTACACAGCTTGGAAGTGTGTTTTGGTCATTGTCCTGTTGAAAAACAAATGACGGTCCGACTAAGTGAAACCATATGGATGGCTGTTCGCTGCAGATGCTGTGGTAGCCATGCTTGGTTAAGTGTCCTTGAATTCTAAATAAATTGCCGACATTGTCACCAGCAAAGCACCCCCACACATCACACCTCCTCCTTCATGCTTCATGGTGGGAACCACACATGCAGAGATCATGCATTCACCTTCTCTGCGTCTCACAAAGACACTGTGGTGGAATAAAAAATCTCAAATTTGGACTCAGACTAAAGGACAGATTTACACAGGTCTAATGTCCATTTGCTCATGTTTCTTGACCAAGCAAGTCTCTTCTTCTTTTTGTCTCCTCTCAGTGGTGGTTTTTATTGCAGCAATTCGACCATGAAGGCCTGATTCACGCAGTTCCTGAACAGTTGATGTTGAGATGTGTCTGTTACTTGAACTCTGTGAAAGCATTTACTTGGGCTGCAATCTGAGGTGCAGTTAATTGAGCGATTTTGAGGCTGGTAACTCTATAACTTATCCTCTGCAGTAGAGTAACTCTGGGTCTTCCTTTCTGTGGCGGTCCTCCTGAGGCCAGTTTTTCATCATAGTGCTCGATGGTTTTTGCGATGCACTTGAAGAAACTTTCAAAGTTCTTGAAATTTTGGATTGACTGACCTTATGTCTTAAAGTAATGATGGAAGAAAAAATTAATGTGAATGGTGAAGAATCACTTTGAAATTAAATAATTATTCGTATCCAGATCCGGATTTGGATCTTCACAAAATTGAATCAATTGTCATGGTAACACACCCACATGTCCTCTAGCTTTCTCCGAATCTGTCCAAAACTTTTTGAGATATCGTGCATATATTAGTTAGCCGCGATCTCTCAATGTGAAGAATCACTCAAAAAATTATAGTAGTGGATCCAGGTCTTCACCAAAATCTAATCATTCGTCCATGTCAAACACCAAACTTTCCACTAAATTTCTTGCAGATCCGTCCAAAGTTTTTGAGATATCCTGCACAGAGACAGACAACAAGAAAAAGAAGTCCTTGCAGAGCACGATACTTGCAAAATCCACCCCCCCCCCACCTCTCAAAGGTTGCATGAATACATCAAATTGTCCATTTCATGAAGATTAAAATTGACAATCTTAATCAAGCTCAGGTCTATCAATGAAATTGATTATTTTCATATTGAAATTGATGATTTTAGAAGTTTGCCTTGAGTTGACCTTTGACCTTTTGACTCAAAAATAGTTCGTTTTAAATTCAGGTGGTTGAATTAATTGGTGGTTGAATTTGGTGACTTGATATGCAAATGCTCTTCAAATTTCAAGTTAATTGGATTAAAATTGCTGATTTTAGAAATTTGGCCTATGTGACCTTTTAGTCTATGTTGACCCAAATTAATAGGTGGTTGAATTCAGTGACCTGAAATGTAAAGGGTCTTCAAATTTCAAGTCGATTCGAATGAAAATTGAGGATTTTAGAAATTTGGCCCAATTTTGGTGCAAATTGGCCTTTTGACCGAAGTTGATCTCAAATTAATGGGTGGTTGATAGTCCAGGCAAAATAGGTTTGATCGGGAACAATTGCAACAGAATTTTTTTTAGCGGCAATGCATTTCTATGAGTCCCACAACACCATACTAAAGTCAAGAAATCCCTGTTGCGGAAATACATCTAATTTGCATAAATCCAATATAGCGGCCAATTATCAATTTGTGCCATATCTTTGCTCACAGATGACATATTTGGGTGATTTCAACTTCTAGAATGGGTATTTTGTATACAAGGATGCATTTAGAATACTTTTAAACTTCCCTGGAACAAAATCTCATTTGTATAATCCAATATGGCCACCAATATCAATATTTTGCCACATCTTTTGCTCTGGATGAATATATTTGAGCATTTCAATCTAGTATATATCTTTTGCATACAAGAATGCATCTGTAGTATTTAACAATTTTTGATGTATTTTGATGCACATCTATTTGCATTAATCCAATATGGCTGCCAAATATCAATATTTTGCCATATATTTACTCTCAGACAACGGGTGAGCGGTTATATTTCGAGAATATTTGAGGGGATCAAGGCTAATTTGAGAGAGTAATATTTGATTGGATGGGTTTAAATAAAATGATGATGAATTTAATAAAATCCAATATGGCCACCAAATATCGATATTTTGTGATCAAATTTATGACAGTTCACTTCTTTGGCTAGTGTTTCATTGCAGGCATAATACCCTACTGAAGATGTCCATCAAGGTCATCATTATAGTCATCGGTGAAATCTGGTAGCTGTGAGTTGGCACAACTTGTCCCACGCATTCTCCACAAACAGCACTGCAATGCAGACTATACTTTCTGCATGTGCACCTCTTTGTATTACGTCTGTTTTAGTTACAGCAGATGACATCCATTAGTTTTGATGGGGTGCAAGCTGGTCAGTTTGTATTGGCAAACATTGTCCATCCCATGTGCATCCCCACTCTTCCTGCTTCATATTGTGCTTCTTCCTTTCCACTCCATCATCTGATAATATACACGGAGGCCGTGATACTTTGGAGCGCTGAGGTTGGGGTAGAGTTTGAGTAGTTTAGAGTAGTTTCACACGAGTGTTGCGTATTTTGCCTTCATATATTTAGCAGTATATGGTCATGCTCTGTGTCTTTAAGATATTCAGTCTTTTCAGAACAAGTTCCTTTATTGTTGTTTGCTCATCTTCATTTTCTTCCAAAATTGTACCACTTTCAGGAAGCTTTCTCCTCTCTTTGTTGCAGGTTTTCACTTTGACCTTTTGCTATGTCACCAGTATCCAGGTAGCTTACTGGAAATATTCTTCCATCTAAATTACTACTGCACTGCTGATGGTGTATTGCATCTGCTGCATGTAGTCATTCACTATGCAGTCTACTGACACACTTCAGACCACTCTGTCATTCTGGAATGGCAATCTGAAGCACGGTGTCTGAAAGTCTGTTGTTCTGACTGGAAATACATCAGCCTCTTCCGTTTATACATATTTCGACAGGTTGTCCACAGAACATGCAGTGGTCTTGAAAACTGAATGTTTTTTTCACTGAACGCAGATCACATCGTGTCTCAATTGGTTGTTGATGAGAGGCTGTGTCACGAGCAATGTTTCTCGGCTTTACAGCTGCGACGACATTCCACTGTACTTTTCTCCTGGAACAGTCTCAATCACTCCACGTTGCTCACTTGCAGATTCACCCATCACTGCCTTTTTTTGCAGAACATCAGTCGGTCTTGTGTCAGATGTTGTTTCTTTACATATGCAACACCTCTCCATTATTTGTTGATACATAACACAGCATTCAACTTTGGTTTATCTGAAAGAAAGATGATATTATTTACAGGAAACTAGTGGAATATTAAATTAGTCAAAATTGCAAATAGATTTTTTGTTATTATTTTTATTTCAGCAAGCAGTACATAGCAAGTTAAAGATTAGCCTAGCTCAAACTATAGTTTAAAGTAGTTTACTTTTGTACATATGACTTTATTTATATGAGAGCAACATAATAACATTCAACAAAAATTAGCAATGAATGCCACATATTTCATTCTATTTAAACACCATTAGAGATCTCCTTAAACAATTTTATAAACTTATAAATTGAATAATAACAAGCTTAATCGACTTAATATATTAAAACATGTTAAACCCCAATTAGGAGCCCTTGGTAAGCTGGTTAGTTTAGCATCTCATATGTATAACTTATTTCTGTAAGAAAATGGGTAATTTGTCATTTGATGTAACCTATGTAATTAATTGAAGGAATGTAGAACAATATTCAAGTTTTTAACAGGTTACTCACCTTAATTTTCTTTCTTGTGTAGAACATGATGATATCTCAAGTTGGAACTTCCATTGAAAAGCAAAAGGGATTTCCCATGGGATTCCCCAGGGATTCCCGGATTGCACCATTAAGCGAGGATACCCAGGGATTGTAAATAGAACATATATCATGATGTATAAAAACGACCGTTTTACAGCATTTTCCCTGTGTGCAGGGTTGGGCTTTTCTTGAGGCATGTTTTATGGCGGTGCCCTTCTGACGCCAACCTGGTCGCCTCTTACAAACCAGGATATGGTACACCTATTCAACGGGGCATACAACGGGCTCAGTACACTGTACTCATTTCGCCACCTCGGAAGGATGACAGGCTGAGTCAACCCCCTGGTGTTAATTCAGCACGCAACGGGCTTGAACTCAGGACCTCTAGGATCCCAAGCCACCACCTAACCACTAAGCCAACCCAGGCTTATATACATATGATGTATGTTAGAAACAAAACATAATGAACGTCAAATTTGACAGAGTCCACCAAATATTAGTTTTGGAGTCAAGCCATTTTTTTTGCAGATATCATGGATTGTAAGCAAATTAATATTTAGTGGTCAGTTGAATTATGCAAATGAGCTTTTTTCTCTGGTTAAATCTGTAGTGTCCTAGATGCATCAATGAATTTTTAAGTATTACAATGCATCCTTGGATCCAAAGATCTCATTATAGAATTTAAATCACTAAATACATCATCTGAGAGCAAGATTTGGCAAGGTATTGAGTTTTGCAGCATATTGGATTTATGCAAATGAGATTTGTTCCAGGAATATTAAACGTATTCTAAATGCATCCTTATATAAAATACCCATTCTAGAAGTTCAAATCACTCAAATATGTCATCTGGTGAGCAAAGATATGGCACAATATTGATAATTGGCCCCATATGGATTTATGCAAATTGGACATTTTCTCTTCGCAACAGGATTTCTTAGGACTTTTAGTATGGTGTTCTGGGGACCTCATAGAAATGCATTGTGCTAAAAAAAATTATGTTGCAATTTGTTCCCGATCAAGTGAAAAAATGGGCTAGATTGCCTGGACTATGAATTCAGCGACTGTTATGCAAACGATCTTCAATTTCAAGTCAATCGGATATGAATTTACAATTTTAGAAAACAATCTTACAATTTGGCCTATTTTGGGTTGACATTATGGCCTATGTTGACCTTTTGACCTGTGATAACCTCAAAAGTAATAGTGGTTTGAATTTATTGACCTGACATGCAAATCCTGTTAAATTCAAGTCATCGGATGAAATTTAGGTTTTAGAAACTTGGCTCAAATTGGCGACTGGCTATGTAGACCTTTTTGGTCGACGGATTTTACGAAACTTCAATGCGAGACCATTGCAGCGTCGGCGCAATTAATCTACGTAAATTTTCAGAACGGTCGGTTGGCGGTTTGGTCTGGAGCGCGAGCGGAAAAACAAACAAACAGAGAGTTACCGACATCAGTAATACTGAACCAAGCGGTGCGAGCGGTGCCGTGCTGTGTCGTGCCGATACATTGTTTTCATCTTTTCTTTTTCCCCATCACGAGTATGACCACAACACGACGTTGATTGACTTAATGATGACATACTTGTAATATTAAAGAAAAGTGCATCATTGTATTCATATGATGTTCCCTTTTCTCACAGCGTGTTTCCTGTTACAGTCGCGTAGTGAATTGAATTTAAAACTCAAGCTTCGATCAGTATTCGACGACTTCAATCAATGAAATAGTGTTTTGTATGTTGCCCTGTATGATGCATATCGACGCATGGCCTGAAAATACCGAAAATGATAACCCATTGAGCTCTGTGTTTTTGACACTTTCACTCTCCGCGGTAGAGCAATGCGGCGTGCATACCATCCCACAACGGTATGATGGTCGCGCTGCGCTATCATGCTCTCAGCGACCCAACTTTTTGAAACTACGCACCGCCCCCATCAAAAATCCTGCGTACGTGCCTGGACCTTTATACCTTTCAGACCCCTTAGACTTTTTAAGACCTTCAGACTCTTCTACAATTTAGACCACCTTAGACCATGATCTTCAGTATTGTTTCAGAGAGGGGCCCTTTTCCGATAAGCAGACGGGTTGTAAGAGCGCGACCACCTGCAGTTGGCGCGCTCCACATACTCTTCTTCGTTGTGATTAACTGGGCTGCAAGCGTAATTGTTTTGTACTGCAACATATCCTGAATGTAGTAATTTTACTTTATGCTTGCGTTGGAACACTCATTTGAAACCATGGGTCAATTTGATAGATTTATGGCGGATTACGGTGGAGGGTTCTCGCATTTGCATATTACACTGGGGAACAAAGTTTTTGTTGCATTGATACCAGCACTTGATCCTACTAATTTGAGTGTGCTGAATTCAAATCTGAAGTTAGTTTCTCTCTGTAGCTCTAGATTTTTTGCAATCCACCTTATCAACATTTATTTGGTAAGTTACAATTTGCATTAAAAGCAAATTTATATAAACTATATTTTGCAATCAACATTTCAACATTTATTTGGTAAGTTACAATTTGAATTAAAAGCAAATTTAAATTAACATATATTTCGACATAAGACGATAGGTGATTCAGAACAATTTATTAGGATGGAATGCAAGTTCAAATAGGTCCTATCAGGCAAGAATTTGCGCTGTAGCTCTTGCGTTTGTGGACTTCACAGGGCATCTCGTTTGATGCTCAGCAGTAGTCTGCCATCATATTTTTGTCCCATCGCCTTGGTACGCCTCTTCCATAGCATGAGTCCTGATGGAAGCGCTCTCCCTGTTCCTCACTTACAGCCCCAGGTTCTCAGGAATTGATCAAGGTGACTATTCAGGAAATGGAGCTTACCACTCATGTTGCACCCAAGATCGCGAAAAGCCAACAGCATTCTAGTAACCAGAAACTCATAGTTATCTGCCTTTTTGTTAAAGAAAGTTTTGTATAACTGCAAAGAAGACAGCCACGCATGTCTCTCCTTGTCATTCATCTCCTCCTTACAAATTTCATCATCAGTCCAAGGGCGAATCTAGGTCCATCGAACACCGCTTGATCTTTCGAAGACAAAGCAGGAAAGCAGAAACTATATGTTTTGAAAACATTCCCATCCAGTACCAAATGCCTTTCACACGACACTGTTTCATCAAGCCGAGCTATTGCTAGGGGGGGGAGTGGGGAAAAATGATCTTCAATCGGCTGCACGATTGGGTCATTCACAATGTTTGGCATGCCGCTTCCAGAGTTCACGGAATGGTCATCCTTCTGGATCAGTGTTTCTCTCGAGCTCGGCTGTCCCACATGCAGAGATGCAATGAAACTTTGTGAAGGCCTTTCTGTTGACCAAGAGAAGTTGCCATTTCAGGTCCACACAAATGTCCAGTTGTGCCTGTATTTGATGTAAGTCAATGCACCATTTTTATGTCATTATGGTTCTTCTCGCAACTGCACGACTGTACACAACTTGGAACGCTTCCATAAACACTTGCCATTGGTGAAAAGAATACACTATGAGGCTCGCTTAGGGTAATCCAAATAATCACATTCTGTTGGATTATACGAAGTAACACCTAATCGCTGAGAAACCTGTGATCGTGGTCAGTAAACAAACTGCTTGTCTTTGAGAAAAATGGCGACAAAAGATCTGTCCCGCTTTCGGAAATATGAACATTTGCAAATGGTCAAGTAGATTTTTTTTTTTGCAGCCTGGAGGCTAATACCTAAGCTGCTTTCTTAGAGGCCCAAATCACCACGTCATTCAATATTCCGTTGGTAAACTGCTGAGGGCTGATGGACTGTTTTATGTACAGATGAGGAGGCTTCTTGATCGAAACATTTTCTTGACAGCCCTCATCACGACCCTCGTGCTCTGCTGAATTCATGTTCACTCTTCATTCTCAGATAAGAAAACAATTAAGACTGAACTGGGGAGTTCCTGCAGTGCGGGTAGGTTGAATGCAGAGGAATAACAGGGATAGGAGAATTTTGCGGTTTTTCTTCGCCACACCTTTGTGTTTGACCAGGCAAAGAATCATCAGTTACGTGGTCCTTCTTTGGGTTCTCGCAAACATGGGATCAAAAGGCAGACCCTTTCGTTTTCCTTTGTCCAGTCACGAAGCTTTCCTTCACCAATTATATGCATACAATTATGAGGAGCCATTTCTGTCTTGTTCGCCAGGGAACACAAATACGCTTTTTCGGCAGCGCTACCAAACGATGTAATTGCGCTTTTGGACCGAAGTAGTGATGTAGCATCCAAATACATAACAGAATGCATTCAGGATTTACACATTACAGTATGTCTTATTGAAAAGCCTGATCATATCTGAACAAAGATAACTATTTAAATATAATAATATATAGTATATATATAATATATATATACTATATAAAGATTCACAGTTCCAACCCCCATGGGACAACACACAGTCTCATAACCATCCCATCAGTTTTCAGTTGATGCGTTGAAATCCTTAAGACTAGACGAGTAATTCTCCTGGGGATGATAGCACACCTGAAGTGGCAAGAGAATGGCGTCCTTCACGGTGAGGATCAATCGCTCGAGTCGGAGCATATACAGAGACTCAGGGAAATGACAACAAGGAGTGAAGCGAATCCTGGTCCATAATTCGCTCTTTGACCGGTGTTACTCAATTATAAATTGTGATCAGCCTTTATTGTAGGCATCAGCTACAGCAATCCTTGGGCATGGTAACATCAAAGTGACAGACCAATAGTAGGGTGTAACAACCGCCATTATCTCACCACTATCTGGTTCCGAGCTCAAGAGAGTGCTGCAATAACCGATGTCCAACCACTTGGAGCTCAGATAGATAATAGAGACAGATGATCATCCTTTCTTAGAGATAGGACATTCAGCACCACCGAAGGGATCACTCGAGGTTAACCAAGCGAGATCGCGTCTGGTGGACGACACTCAGCACCCACCCCGACACACACACTGCAATCTGACGCCGGGAAAGTACCGAGCGTGGTTTTCCTCCAATATCAAAGATTGGGGGTCCCGAAGGCTTTGCCCCATCCGTCATCTTGGTGCTCATCGTCATCGTCATCCAATCTCGTCATCCTCACCAGGGAACCTCAGTAAGGGGAGACGGTTTAGTCCAGCCGAACCTGAAACCATGCTTTAACTGTTTAAACCATGTATAAAATCGTTTTTACAGTAAACTTAAACTTAGTGAATTTTGTTAGCAATAATTAGACACAGTAATCCACAATTGAGACAAATGCAGCTCCAAGATTGAGTTTCCTAGTTCTTCTTTAGCTCCATTTTGATCAGATGCCCTAATGATTGTTGTGTGCGGTTCGGTGGCTGAGGACGACGCTAGATGGTAGCAGTTGGGCGTTCCCACAAAACACGGAAATGACAGGTCGTCACTCCGGATAACTTCCGAAGTCGCGGGTCGCTTTATGGATCGTGGACGCAACTATTTCGACCGCGGTTAGGGTCTTTTTTAATCTGATACCAATTTACCTAATTAGCCCGCGCGGTCTTAGATACAGGGGATGGCCACACCCTCAGCGGTTGGGTCGAGCAGAGTCCGCTGTACCCGACTCGGATCCGGCGTACGAGCGGGAATTCCCAAAGCCGCGCGGCCCAAATAACAATTTCGGCACAAATCGGCCTCCTAATTCTCAGCTTGCACCAACCGGGTCAATGAAGAAAACACAGACAACGAACTGAACATTAACAGTTATTTAAATTTCAATAGCAATAGGAGGGAAACACAGAGCAGACTTAATGCACAAATATAAATGCAGGCAAATGTCAATGGCATTCTTCAAAGTCTTTTACCTTACATGACTGGCACGCGGACACACACACCAAAAAGAAATGGCGCAAATTAGCCATTTATTCGGACCTCCAGCCGCGGGAGGATAGGCAAGCTGGGGTTAGAGTTTGGTCGGGTACCTGGCGCCTCGTGCGGTTTAACCGGACTCGCACTTGTGGAGCTCGAGTCCGTGGAAGGGAACGGGATCCCAGCTCGAGCGCTCCAACACAACCACCAGGTGGGATCAAACGCCAATGGACAGAATCCAACGAGCGCAGCCAGGATCTACGAACGACCCGGCAGCACGGAACGAGTGACCGACGACCAGGAGAGCCACAGACAGAGCAAGGAACGACTCGCAAGGAACCCCGGATACAGGCTCGCGGATCCTTCTTATCCTCTCGTGTGGGTGGAGGGATCTGCTCTCGGGTAACTCGCTCGGATTGGACGGGGCATTTTCCGGGTGTTGTGGTGGCAGCCGTGATTGGAGGAGGGGAATGTCGGCGTCTCGGTGCTCCTCCCGAGAGAGGCTCTTTTTGCCTTCCAGTGTCGACAGGGGGAATTCTTTCCTGATGGGGCCGGAGTTGGAGCTGAAGCTCGATCTCACCCCTGATTGACGAGCGGAACAATCATCTTGCTGGGCGGGAGTCCGGCTCTGAAAAGCGATGGAAACTCCGTCTACGTTGTGGCCTGAACACGTGGTAATGGGAGCCTGAGAGGAGTGGAGGGGATTGATGGTAGAAAGGCCTAACTAGAAAGAAACTCGCAGCGGCACACATGAATTCCCAATTAGACTAAGGGAGGGAATTCTAATATCCCACTCTTTAACGAAATAACTAAAACGTTGGGTCAATCTTATGTTTGAATGTGATTGGTTTTCCAGTTCGTAACAATATCATTAATTATAATTATATTAAATCCCAGAAACTAATGTCCAAGGACATGTAAAAAAATGGGGAAGACGACCATGCACAGGCAGTTTCAAAATGGTCCTTACTCTATCTATCAACTAAGTTTTAACAAATTTTTACATCAAACTTGATAAGGATTGTCTCTATGGTCTGAGTGAATAGTGAATTATATACCTCAATGGGTTTGCTCCCTAATTTTATTCTGGTAATAACTCTCTACATACTAATCTCCTAAATATAGAATGAGTTCTGAAGCCTATCCCTGTTGCTGGAAAATCACAAACGAAGAACTCATGGATCCAATCAAACTTTGAGAGTAGAACTTCTTCACCACAACCCTGCTACAAAAAGCTTCGATCAAAAACGGCACATATCATATGAAACCTGCTAAACTCAGAGAATATTAGCTAAACTTGTTTGACATACCTCGAGAAGAAATTATACAAAACCATGAAATACCTTTCTTCTAAAAAAAACCTTTTAAGTTTATTCATTATCTCTTGCAATCTCCATTTTTGGAGCTGGGACGACACCGATACGCCGCCATGACCTCTGGGTCCTGATTGGATGACAAGATAGAAACATTGAAGACTCGAAGTTATGTTGACTTCATCGATAATGAAATAGCTGTTATCAGTGAAACATGGTTTCCTTGAAATTGGTTCTGGTGTGTTTGCAATCTCCAAAATTTGCTCTTATTAGCAAACCCACTGCAATAAACGAGGTGGAGGTGTAGATATATATATTTAATAAAATTAATATATACATATAAATTATATATACATATTATATATATGTAAGTTTTTCCTTTTCGGGGTTGTTCACTGAAGGATGGCTGCTACCGAAATGAATCACGTTTCATCTTCGTTGGTTCAAAGGACATTCTGCAACTCGATCTTAATCAGCTGCTGCCTACCTACTTCTTGCTGCTCAGCACCTTCAGTGGTTCTCCGCAGAATTTTTTTTAAGAAACTCAAGAACATCGAATTATTCATAAGAGTGGCGGACCGGACTGTGTTCACCTCGTATTATCAAGGAATTTGCAGACAATTGTATTTCTCTGATGAAATATTCAATTGCTCACTTGGTGAAAGTGTGTTACGTGATAATTTTTTGAAATCCTTTTTGTTATAACGGTTCCTAAAGCTCACCATAATTTGGATAACCTGGGTCAATTTTCGCTCACATGCTTATTTTCCAAAGTTTTTTGAGAATTTGTTGTCAATTGGATTATTTTGAGAACATTAGGAAATTCTATTCACAATTCAACAGTTTGGTTCTCTTAAGGGTTTGTCCAACCCATTGTTTAGTTAAAAAACTGGATGTGGTGCGATGGAAGTGGATAAATTTTAAGGGGACTGAAAAACTTTTCCAACATTCTTACAGTTTTTGGGACCACTGACTTCTCTAAAGCTTTGATTCGTTCGCCACCATATTGTTGTTCATAAATTTTATTACTCTCGGTGTTTAGCATTATTATCATGGATTTGTAGTTGTTTTTTTTTATTTTATTCAATAGAAGTTAGGCCCCTCAAAGGGAAGTTGGGGAACAAACAATGCTGGGGTCCGCAAGCATAACTTGGTTAAACTGTTTGGCATTCGGGTAGCTTTCTTAACATGAATAAATGATGTTTCTCAGTTATCCTGAAATTTCATACGACAAGTAAGTATGTAATGACATGACTTTTTGGTCAACCTTATAGTGACACAATAACTCGTCTATGGCAGCAGCAACTTGACCGTCTCCAGAATGTCTTCAAACAATATGAATCTTAATACCAGTAAATGTCAGGTCATGATAAAATGTTTTAGAATCCTGGCAGAGTTCCAGTTTTCAATCGATATTCAGTTGTTTAATCAAACGGATTTGTGTTAAACTGTTAAGCAATCCATGTATCGCCTGTGTTGGCCTAGTGGTTAAGGGTGGCTGGCTTGGGATAACATGTTAGACATGTACCTTGGCTTCCCACCTGAGGGTCTAATTCAAGCCTGTTGGCCTGAATTAACACCAGGTGGGGTTGACCTTCGCTTGTCATCCTTTCTGAAGTCAGCAAAAATGAGTACCAGCAGACTGGTAGAGGGGCATGGCATCAGCAGCACAGCTGGTGCTTCCAAGAAATTAATAGCTACCCAGCCAGCAACTACCACTATGAAGAATAAGGCTCCATGGTGCAGAAATAAAATGGGACACTCAGTCAAGGCCATGTTGTAAAACCTTCAACTGAAAATCTAGCTTTTTTTGGCAAACTTAACGTTTGAAATTCTCTGTTTTCTGATAGTTTAATTTACAGCATGTTGGACACCACTTGGGATATGCTCTCCCCACATGGTTTTGTGGCTTACATCAAGTCAGAGGAATGTTTGGAAGAAATTGCAATGGAAACTGTTTTGTATAATTCTCTCTCGTGATGTTTGTGAACCAATCCTCATGGAGACATTTGTTGGGTATTAATGTTCCTGTCCATTCTAAGAGCTCGAAAGCTTCTCCTCAATCTTTGGCAATGTACTCTTGAAACAAACATCACAAGGGATTGGCTTCGCCCCACCAAGGAAACAATAACCGAGGAACTCTGACAAGTTATCTACTAATTAGTGTGAATCAACCGCTATGTGGCAGTCCTTCCCCTTTTTAACCCCATCGAGAATACGAATTGGCATGAGTCATGGTGTTCAACATGAGTTTGGTGTCTTTTGT
>CM068957.1:15564566-15591847 GCA_035128595.1 Eptatretus atami
CCCAAATGATGCACCACAGCTTGACCTCTCCAACATCCTCCCCAGAATCCAGTCCATACAAACATTGAAAAGTGTGGGGGCAGTTCACACCCCTGAAGAACTCCGATCACAACTACAAATAAGTCGGAGATGCTATCACCACATCTTACAGTACTCTCAGTACCCGAAGACTTCAGACATCAGATTGATCAGTTTTGGTGGCACCCCACGAAGACCAATAATCCTCCAGAGAGCATTCCAATTCACTGAATTCACCAAGATCAACATAGGCTGCAAGCAGCCCCTGCAGAAACTCTCGTCTGCATTCGGTGAGGACCCGAAGGGCAAGGATACGGTCAATCGTTGACCTCTTTGTGTAAACTGACTGCTCTGGTGCTGGTGCTCAAGCAGATGGTGGCGAACCCTATCAAGAAATATCCAAGCAAAGACCTGCCCGGCACTGAGAGCAGCGCACCCCTCGGTAGTTGTTGCAGTCTGGTGATCACCCTTCCCTTTCCAGAGAGGGACAAGAATGCCCCTCTTCCAGTCAGTTGGATGATGCCTGTGTTCCAGGCAGAGCACAGAACTGCATGCAACGACATGAGTACAGCATTTCCAACCAGCCTTGAGAAGTTCAGCATGGATGCCACAGATCCCTGGAGCTTTACCCCATTTCAACCGGTTCACCCCTGCCTGTGTTTCCACAAACAAAGGTGGACCACAGTCAATTGGAGGGTCAGCAATAGGGATAGTAACACCTCTGACATCAAACTCAACAGCTGGTGGATCAGCCTGGTACAGCCGCTCAAAGTAACTGGCCCAGCGGGCCTTCACTTCGGACTCCTCTGTCAAGATCCCACGACCGTCCGCTCTAATTGCAGTACACCGAGGGACGGGCTTGGAGGAACGCAATGCGTGAATTCCCCTTTAAGCAGGATGACAATCACCCCCTCACAGATTCCTTGCACATCGGCCTCCTTTTCCACCCTCAGAACCACCTCGACACACACTCCCACAATCTAACCTGGGAAGGTTACCCCGTAGTTTTCCTCCCATCATCAGAGTGGGGGTGAGTCCCGAAGGCTTTGCCCAAATCCCGTCATCCGGTGAGCTGTCCTGCGAAGAGAAGCTGCACAGGAGGTACCCCCACAGAGTGGGTTTTCAATTTTCTTTGCGTTTTTCTCATGTTTTTTGGAGTGAAGGGTTTCACTGTGGCCGGAGTGCAAATCCTCCTACCATCCTCCTAAACAAACAAAAAAAAAAGTAACCCAACGGCAGGACGATGTCACAGACATAGTTCGGCACTAGATATGGATGGCCATTGACTCACATGGAGCTCCTCTGCCCTTTGACAGGTTTTGCTTTTAATCCTGCTGGGTGTCAATATCATACACCCTCCTCACCAGGAAACTTGGTGGGGGAGACAGTTTTGTCGCTGACAACCCGACCATGAACCAGGGTTAGTACAGGTTTACATGGTACCTGTAAGCAAGTCAAGGATTCAATGTGGCCTGACCTGACAATAGTTTTCTTCCAAATTCAGGTCAATTGGATGAAAATTGACGATTTTAGAAATTCAGCCTATGTTGACCTTTTGGGACCCTGTTGACCTCAAAAGACATTGGTGGTTGAAGCCAATGACCAAATGTGCAAATCCTCTTCAAATTTCAAGTCAATCAGATGAAAATTGAGGATTTTAGAAATCTTATAACGTTGTTGACCTTTGGCCTATGTTGACCTTATGACCTCAAAAACAATAGGCTTCTTTCTTATGGCGAACTCTACCATTTTGGTGAAGCTTCGTGAAGATCGGTTTAAAATTGTGACCTGTAGGCAATTGACATAATGAGAAACAGAATAATGCCCGCAACCAACCAATACAATTGTAAAATCTTTGATTTTCATGAATAACAAATAAAATGCCACTTCTGTTCACGACCCTCATCAGATAGTGTTGCATTTGGTCCGTTTCTTCGTCTGTCTGCACAACGTGCCAACTAAGGCCACAAACAGCACCTGGTGGTAGCCAGAATTACACGTCTTTTTTCAACCGAGTACGTGTCTATAAAGTACGTACAATTAAAATGCGAGTATCTCCATAAGTGATGTAGTATTACGAATGCGAGTACGTGCATCAAGAACAAGAGTGCATCTATAAAGTACGTACGTCTAGAAAGTATGGAACATGACTACAATAACATGCATTTTATAGACATCATGAGAATCTACACAATAAAACCGAAACAGTCTTGTCCGGTGCATGAACGAAACTTTATATATCGTCAATACCACACAAAGTGAGTCCTGGTGAGTGAGGATCTGCAATCTCTGATTGCTCTTTGTAATTTTCCTTGAATTGATTGAGAGGCCACTAGGTTTTGCCTTTGTGGGTCCCTGATTGTCTGTATAATGTATGTGACGTCACATATAAAACCCCAACACGAATCATATAAAATTGGTGCTATGCTGCGTCTATGAACGTGGTCGACTGTGTGTGCACGGGAAGACGCCTTTACCTAAACCAACATTTGAAGTACCCACTAGTAGATGTTGTGTAAAGTTTAGCGTAGGATGGAACTATTGATGAGAATTTCATTGTGGTGATGATTCAGTAGAAGGGGCAATCTAACTACCTAAGAAATGGCAGTGCCCAATCCAAACTAACCACGAGTTACCTGCACGTCACGTGCCTCAGAGCAGAAATCAACGAGTTCTAACAGGTAAATGTTAATGTTGCAAATTGACAAACAGCCTGTCCATTACTAGGTCCCAGGAAAATAAAACTGAGAGATAGACAATTACAAGTTGGAATCCTCTGTTGCAGAGGTAGCATAACTACCTTTGCCCTATCTAGCTTTGGTTTGATTCTTGACCTGAACATGAACTGCCTGGTGTTTTGTCAGCTGGGCGTTCGTTCAGTGTTGTACTATAAAGTATGTCATCCCTCCGCGGAACGCTAAGCCTTATGTTAAATATCCCAAGGTGTTTTTCGCTAAGAGAAAACAAGTTATCACCGGCATCCTGAATAAATTGCTTGCCCAAATCAGCACAAGTCAAATGTCAGGCCTGGCCACATGGTTCGTGAAAGACTTGGAACAAAAACTTTCTGACCACATCGGGTAGGAGTAGTAGTAGGAGTAGTAGTGAGCCTGGTGTTGGCTTAGTGGTTAGGGTGGCTGACTTGGGATCCTAGGGTCCTGAGTTCGAGCCCCGGTGGCTGCTGAATTAATACCAGGTGGGGTTGACTCAGCCTGTCATCCTTCCGAGGTCGGCGAAATGAGTACCAGTGTCCTGGTAAGGGGGACACTGCATCAGCGGGATAGCCACGTCCCTAACAAATGATGCAACCAGCAGCCACAAGGCTGCACTCGAAAGAGAGTAGTCGTAGTAGTAGTAATCGTCTGCACCAAAGAATGTGATGCCAAACCCACAACACAACAATCAATTGCAGAGAAAGTTTTAGAAAAAAAACAACAACTTTATTTCGCAATACATTACTGTTGTAACATTAAGCTGAAAAAGAATGGGAGGACTTTATGAGCAAGGACAGCACAAAGTGGCTGCTTTGTCTGCACAAGGAGCCTCTACGAACAAACGATTTAAAATGTAGACATATATGAACCCTAAAGAAAACCCAGGTCACTCGCACTGATCAGCCAGTCCCACAATGCAAGCATAAAGTGGAAAACATTTCAACATGGTAACGAGCAACGCTTCAAATGATTGGTGATACATGTGAAAAATACACTATGTACTACTGAGCCGCCATGCATACAGAAAAAAAAACACACTTGGTACATCTTCCATGAAAGTCACACTGAGGTCCCCCACCCCCCTCTCTCCCCCCCCCCATCGAATACCAAACTCAGGATATATGTAATAAACTTAACAAAAAAATTCTATGATTGATAAATGAAGAAAAACCCATCCAATGGAAATGTCGAACGATTAAACGATTATGGAAGTTTCACAATGCCGCCGGATAATGATCATAAAGCAACAAAGCTTGCCAGCAATAAAAACTGTGCATTTAAGTTGATCACAAGTGACATGGCCTTTGTTGGACCAGCTGTGAAAATGTTCAGTGACGTCACTGCACCTGTCGCGCACGTCCACACCTTCTGACAGTGAATGTCATAATCCTCCATGACTTGAGCATGACCAAGCGCACCGTCGTTCACAATGGGCCATGTGAGGCGTTTGAAAAGTTTTTGAAACTTTTTGATTCGTATTTACTTTTCCCGTCGGAAAGTAAAGGCTAAAAGGCACGTTTTGAGACGCCTGCATTTCTGGGTTGGACTTCCCTCAGGAGCACAGTTCAGAGAGGAACGAGGCACGGTTTACTTTTCGTACACGACTGGAAGGCACAGCAGAGGGCGCTGGCTGGACGTTCACACATGACGTCCCATAAATATCAAGCGTACCCGTCGTAGAGTCATAATTTGTATCAAACCTTTACGATGCAGATCCAAAAGAAAAATGTCGCACGTGTTCTTACATTTCCTAAAATTCGCCAAACGTATCAATATGTTCAGGTAACAAAGTGCCGCGTGTTGAAGAAACAAGGCTGCAGCAAACCAGGGACCAAAACCCCTCAAAGCTCTTCCATAAGCCTCGACTTCGCAAGCTCGGTCATAAGGCGTTCAAAACCCAAAGAACATCGGCTGTCCTTGGAGCAATCGTGTGGGTCAGAAAGATGGCTTGGGAGGACAATCGAGTCAAAACAACATGGACGGTCCTGGCTGGACGCAAATGTTGGAAGAGTGCATTCTGCGTTTCAATCATGGACACTTTGCAAGAGCGGCGTTACAGTCAGTCCTTTGGACACAGTTGTGCTTTTTGAGCACGACAGGTGTTGGGAATGATTGCGGAGATCCTACGACAAAGGGCACTTGGATAAATGTCGTTCCCGGCATGCGAGACACTTTTGGTGAAAATCACGTGGACCGTTCCTAAAACAGAGTGAGGGTTAGTTAGCACGAGGACGCAAGGTGTATACAAGGCCTGTAGGTGTACGCCTAACGAAATAAGGTTTGGCAGTGAAAAGCCCGATTAGTTAAGGGGACGGTGACTGTACATGAACAGGACACTCTACCATAAAAAGAAAATCAACATCCATACAGCTGGATAGTTATAAGGCACAAATAAGATCTTGACTCGAGATAAACCAAGCGGCTGTCATGGACGTCACGCAGAGGCAATTGCGATATGTTGTTAGGGCACAAAAAAAAAGAAAGAAAGAATAAAAAACACATTCTACTTTGTGCTCAGTAATAAATTGCCACCTCCAGAGTAATGGGAATTTTCTACTTTGCAATTGCACAAGAATACAAGAGTCCGGCTCATGAATCCAGCTCAGCTAGCATGCTTGGCGCACAAAATCACGATAGGATCGTGTCCGGATGCAAGAGCGTCACAAATAGGGAATGCTAGTTGGGGAAGACAGACACCATTGTTGGGACTGCCACGAGGAGCTAGATGCAAAGAGAGGCCAAACGACCATTTGGGATAAACGGGGGGAAAAATATGTCCTTGACGTCACAAGTCTAGGAGGCCGGCACGAATGCGAGCGCATCCCGAGACCACATCCCAAGGAAACGGATCGGAATAAGGAAATAAGAGCAAACTCTCACTTTGGACGAAGCGGATTGAATGATACGTATTAAATAACTCAAATGACTGAAACCAGCTCAGCAACAAAGGTGGTGGTGACCAGCACTCACGTCGTCATGACTGGAGTCAAATATAAAAAAAGAAAAAAGAAAAACAAAGGCAACAGACATTCGTTTGCCAGAAGAATGTGAAAGAAAAAAGGAATAACCAGCAGCTTTTGGTTCAAAACAGGGAGGCCATAAATCGAACCTCAGTGGGCTCAATGTTTGAACGTCGACGTTGGCTCACAGAGTTGCCTTATGTTCGAGGAGAGCGGTTGTGCGGTGACGAGGCGGAGGAGATGCACAGAGCGTCGGTCAGGTCAGAAAGAGGTGCAAGCTCCGCGGGCGGTAGGAGGGAGAACTGGAGTGCGAATGTGATGAAGTGGACGTAGAGGCTGTTGAGATGCGAGTGGAGATCGAGTGCCACGGTCTCGCGGAAATGCGAGTGGTACAGGTGCGCGAGCACGTGGAAGCACAGCCGGAAGATACGCTGGATGTAGGTGGCAAATGCTGGAGGAAACTCATGGCCTGGACAAAAGGAAATGGTACAAAATTCATCATTATTGTGCTGCAAACTACAATGCAAACTTCAAGGACGATAACTGGCTTACTTTTCAACGGGATGGTGGAGCGGTAGCAAACCTAAATTTAAGCGGTCTCGTCTCGGCTGACTGGCCCGACTATAATCTGTCAGATTGCTGCATCTCAGGTGGGGCATTGTATTGCAAAGTGTGCTGTCCCTTGGGTGGATGATAAGCTGGGTGTCCTATCTGCTAGCAATAGTTGGTGCACGTTCAAAAAGATCCCACGGTAGGCGTCTTTCCCGAAGGTAAATCATCACTGGACAACTGAACAAATTACAAATTCGTGCGAAAGTCACCTTCAGTCGAATGTTAAACCTGATCAACCAGAAAATAACTTTCCCCAGAAGACCACACAGGAAGGTGAGAACCATCTTCAGTACTTCCCATCTTGTCAGAGGGAGCATATACTTCAAACAAGCAAATGAAGAAAAGAAAAAAATATATATTTAAACTTCCCTGTGTATTTTTAGCAATATTTGTTTCTGTACCAGGAAGACTCGTTCAGTTCCGAGAGACATCATTACCGGTAACTTGTGATGAGTGGCGGCTAATCGGGTTTTGGGTCGAGAGTATTGCAACTCAAGTTTGGCATGGAAACCCATCGAAATAGACGAGGCTACATCCCGAGCATTACAAACGGACCAACGCACATCCCAAAGGTATTCGAGAACCGACAAGCAAGATAATTGTAAATGGAAGCAGAAATGCCGGTGGAAGTTCATTGATGAAATATGTGCACCGGTACCGGTAGTGGCCTCGCTCTGCCGCAGCTCACCGGTAAAATTATCTGAAGATAAACATTGGCGGTACCGGCTAATGCCTTAAAGCAAGATGTGGTTTCAATAACAATCGCACCCGTCTCACGCTTCATACATGACGGATACCTTAAACGTAACCAGACACGTCGCCACCATTCGATCATCGGGATGAGAACTGAAAGTCGGGTGTTAACTCGAGCACTCCGGATCTATCCAACCGTAGAAACGCCTCCCCTGGCCGAGACGTGCTTGAGCACGTCGTGGCATCTCCTTCCCCGAGGGACAGATGGGGTGAGGGAACAGATCGCTATGTATTGTATATTTTAAAACTCACCAAATTTTGTGGGGAAAATGCTTTCGTTAGTGACAAGCTGCTGCACGGAGCACATCACGCAGTCGACGTACTGAGGTGCTGCCAATTTCACCTTCTTGCCCTTCTCTCCATCCTGCCAGTGCAGCATCCTGCAAACACCATTCAACAATCAAATTAACCCTCACAACTACGTCATCAAAGACCCACCACGGCGTCACCAATGCAGGTGAACAATCACAAAACTCCAACCTTGAGCACAGTTAAAGTTTCAATCAATTCTTCAATCCAATTAATGCATGACTACATGTCTATTATAACATCTCAGCAGTACTGTACATCACACCCTGAACAGAAACTTCATGTTACCTTTTGCCCCAAAATTTGCAACTCAGAAGACTGCGCTACCGGTGACCAACTGGGATTTGTAACAGTCGGCTTGGATTGGCTACACCAAACAAAACGGCTCTTCCATTTTTGAACGGAAAGTTATCCCACCTTATAATGTACTACTGGAACTAAAACCTACAAAATAAAATTAAATAAATAAAAAAAATACTTTACAGAACCAAAGGGAAAGTTTATATTGATGAACCATGTACGAGAACAACTTGACTGTCAACAACTGTCCTCCCCACCGCAGCTCACAGACTTCCCTGCCTCATAATCAAACACTAGTACCACCCCATTGGCTGAACCTGCGAGTTCGTCACCGCGGGTCACCACAGCATGATCATTGCACACAACACCACAGTGCATGCATATGGAAATGAAATGTCCCCACAGGAAGCGTTACATCATCACACTTCTGGGAATGAAACCACAAACTCTTCGAGCCAACTGCTACGAGTCAAGATAACTGCTGTGTGAACGTGTGTGTGTGTGTGTGTGTGTGTGTGTGTGTGTGTGTGTGTGTGTGTGTGTCCCTCGTTTCTGAGTGCGTCTTCACAAAGCGGTCCTTTCATCACCACCAAAATGGAACCAACGATCCTTTCACCATCTCAGACACAGGGTGTCTCAATAAAATGTATACAGACGGTTATAAGTCAGAAGAGTTAATTAAACATCAGAGAGAGAGGGGCGATGTTGAGTGTTACCAATACCTAACAGATGGCGTTCGCATGTGATGGAATGATTTGATTGCTCGCCATCAGTTAGCTGTTTCTCATAAAGAAGTACAGAGCGACTAAATTGGATCGCTTTTCTTTTCCGTTACACACAAAGTCCGTATCCATTTTATCGAGACACCCTGTATTTTAAATCCGGGAAAGAGTTCAAAGGTCACAAAAGTCCTGGGTTCAAATGGTGCATCCAAAATCTGGATGACGACGTACCATTGTGTTACGCTATATGCTTTTAAGCAACACCGAGAACTAAAACAATTATTTATTTATTTTCAAAATCTGTTCCAGTATGGAGGATGTTAAATTACACCCGATACACAGCGGACTGTCATTCAGCACTTACGTGCCAGGAATAGCCATGCTTGGGCACGTCTGACTGGTGCAGTACTCAGAGATGGTGCTGTACTGGAGGCTGATATGGTTGAAGAATGTGGTGGCTGCGAAAGGGAGAGAGACGGGGGAGTGGCGGTGAGACAGCGAAGCAAACAGGAATGGTGATCCTGGCCTTTAGAACTCGCAGAAACAAATGAAACATGCAATTATAAAGAAACTTCATTGACACTGGAATTCCTGCCTCATAATCAACCTCGATAGTTAGGCTGGAATAACAAAGGCGCCCGATGGTGATTTATCGCTCGAGAAGCTCTGCACACAGAGGCCCCACTGTTGGCATCTTATTCCAGGAGTAAAAATCTAAAGGCCGTCTGTAAAATAAAAGGACAGTTGATCGACGTGTGCCAGCAATTGCGTGGACGGTACATTTCCTTCATCCAAGAGGATCCAAAAGTGCGCAAGCCAGAGAACGGCGTTCAAAAAACACATTTCGAGGAAAACAAAATGGCCCGCCTTTGATCGCGTGTCTGCCCCAACTGTTTCACGCGAAATGGATCATCCTTACAGGTGAGTCGTGTTAAGTGTCACCTGCACCGGGCTCCGCACACGAACGTTCGTGGGATAAAGCCCAAAGCCACAAACTTGTCGTGTTAGGCAAACACACGGGTGATGTGATCACAAGACACGAGTTGTATTGTCAAACGTGAAGCCGAGCAAGGAGATTATACAGGAAGGCAGCTGGCGTTATGGCTCCGGCAGAAACGCCAATGGAAACGTGAAACTTGAAGAATCGCTATTTTCATGATGAGAAGCCAATGCTTACAAACAATCCTCCTCGAACACAAAGAGGAAACCCAGGCATGCGTATTACTCCGCCTCAACTTTGAATTCTCTCCAAGGTTCGAGTATGGTCGGCAGTGAAAGAGCATTGAAGGTTTATTGCTCTAATCGGTGCTGTCACTGACAAGGAAAAAATACAAAAGGGTCTTTGTGAGGCAGGCTGTCAAAAGGGGAAGAAAAGCATCCAAACACCACCTGCATTATCCCCCCACTCCAATTTCTCCGTCACCTGTGAAATTCCTTCCTTCAACTTGTCTACTGCTGCATTTCCCTTAAAGGACCGGACCGAGGGAGCGGACAGAGGTTGTAAACTCGCGCAAGGATCGACGTTCCCGACACAGACTCTCAATGGCGTGAGAAACAGAATAAGCATCCCTGGTAGAACATCAAATATAATTCGTACACTTCATTCACAAAGTGCGTATTATTCATTCCTTCACAAACACGGTGGTATTCATGAAGTTCAGTGGCAATCGTTTATAATCAATTAATTCAATAACTAGTCTTTGGAACAAATATACAAGAAAACAATGGGCCTCTGAAAAGAACACAATGACTTGGTCCTTGAAAAGTGATCCGTACAAAAAAGAACGGAGTACTTTGTGCCCGTGGAGGACTTCTGTCCACCTTCTGACACTTGCACAAGGAGATTACAACCACCATGAAGACTGAAAGCATCATGGAGAAATAATGTGCTGCAGCTGCAAAACCAGTTGTGTGAATGACAGCCAGTTGTGGATTAAAAGGTAATCTAACTAAACTACTGAAGCAAAGCAACAATGTGTCTTCGGTGAAGGCCCTTGGGTTGGTGCGAGACAGAACCTGCCTTGAGCATGGAATGCAGGAGCCTCGTAAACAGCCTCCACCTCACACCTTAGCCCAAGGCAGTGCACACGAGAACACGAGACAGCCAGGATGAGTTGAGGGAGGGAGAAAGAGACAGAGAAAGAGACAGAGAAGACAGGACAGAAGACAGAAGAGAGACAGAGACAGAGAAAGAGACAGAGAAAGACAGAGACAGAGACAGAGAGAGAGACAGAGACAGAGACAGAGACAGAGACACACAGAGACAGAGAAACACAGAGACAGAGAAATACAGAGACACAGACAAACAGCATTTGGATGAACTGAAGAATCACCTCAACCGGTCATCTTCAACTACAGGTAAATAACCCTACCAGCTAAACTCCACCCAATGGCCACCTGAAAGGTGGAGCAGGGAGACCGAGGGGGGGGGGACACAAACACAACTATCTATAAGTCACCGTGTTGGGCTAAATCAGTGACTTACTATGTGTAGCCAGCCACTCATTGTGGTCAATGGCATCCGGCAGTTGAACCAAGGCCCCAAAGTCACAGTCAGTAACTTGGGCACGAATGACGTCACCATCAAGATAGGTCTTCTTCTGATCCACCGGACGTTCACGATCCTTCTTGCTCTTCCTTCAAAGGATAAAGTTTTCAATTAAAAACAAATAAACCAAAAACAAACACAGACCTTGTTAACAGGTTATGAATAACTTATTTTTTGTTTTTTTGAAAGAACATATAAAAGGTAAAATGGATCGTCGTCGTCCCCCCCCCAACTTCACCAGATTATATTTTAATACTCCATTTAACACAGCCAGCTGTGTCCTCCTCGATAGGTGAACCTAAACGGCCGGCTTTGAAGGAGAATTATGACAATTTACAAGGACATTAGGAGGCATCAATGTACTTTCCCATAGATGACAAATAATCTAGTGAGCAAAGGACATCCACTTTGGGATTTCAAACTGAGATCACAAAGCAAGTGGTTAAACGGGCACACCACACAAGCAAACGCAAAGTAGGATGAATCAAGTCGGATGCAAACACACAAAACGATTTTGCGTTCTGTTTGTCTGTTATCGAGAACAAGGTCAAAACCTTGATTTAGTGTATGGCGGAGTACACTGCAAAGTTAGAAAAGAGAACTTTCCTTGTGCCCTGCCAGCCAGAGGGAGAGAAGACGATAAGGGGAAAGAGATGCACAAAGAGCGACAGAAATAGAGCTAAAAAACAATTGAAGTAACCAAGGCAGACAACAGCCAACTTCAGCTAAATGTGACAAAATTCCTCCACCCATAAAGGATGACTGAAAACCATCTCCGAGTAAACAACAAACATACGGGGAAAACAAACCACACCTGTTTGGCGAGATTCTAATTCCATTGAAAACCAGGGAATTTACATTTACATAGCTGTGAATTCATGCTATAAATATTGCTCAAAGACGAAAAAAACCCAAAACCTCCCAGAAAAACAGACTACAAAACACCAAAGTAAAAGTATAACGAACTAGGAGGGATCCGCGGTACATCCGCACGATGTAAAATGTGCCTTCATTCCCTACACCAAGACAATTGAACCCCACTCCAAAACCCCAAGTCCTCACCCTCCCCTTTCCAACCCTGAGGCATCAATCCCCTCCCAACTTCAAGCCTTCAAACCCCCCTCCCCAATAACAACTCAACCCTTCCCTCTTCCCCCCCCCCACCCACCTCGCACCAACAAGGTTCAATCTCCTCCTCCCAACACCAACTCCATCCTCCCCTCCTCCCACCTCGAAAAAGCAGACCAACGCTTTCCCCTCCCGTCATGCTATCACCGACTTCACAGAAACCCGTCACGGTCTCCTGTCCAACTCACAATCAGTCCCGCAAGGTGTGCTGAAACCCCGTAGCATTGCAACTCTCAAGTGACCATGAGCAGGCTATTTGTGCCAATAAAGGACACAAAAACCAATTATCCTCTTCCTGATGCATACATACACACCGTGAAAAGTAAATAATGATGGGCGTTTTCTTTCACAATGTCACGAGGTTCTCGGAAGTCATCAGACAAAGACACTGGTTTTATGGTCCCTGGTTAAATTGTTGAAGAGAAAAGTAGTCAGACATAAGAGTAAGGACCTGCATAACCTCAGCAGTAAAAAGGTTCAGTCAAAGGAAGTTCAGTCATTCAAACTCCTGAATCTCACTATCAGACATGATCTTTCTTGGGCAAACTACATTTCAAAGTTGCCCTCCAAAGTCAGCGACTAGTACCAACGAGGCATCCTCTGTCATGCAAAGTCCTTCCTTGGCACACCAGAACTCCTATCCACCGACGAATTTGTTTCGTCCTTCATCTGCAGCTTGATGGAGCACTGCTCTCCCCTCTGGGCTGGCTCTCCCGCCACACATCTTGCTCAGCTTGACGCTGTGGAAACAAAGGCCTTCAAGATCATTGGAATCTCCCACGCTGAAGCCGAGTCGATGGGTCTCTCATTTCACCATCGCAGACAGGTCGGTGGTGTCTCTGTCTTCCACCACCTCCTTTATAGTCTTGCACCCTCTGCTCTTTCCATGCTTTGTCCCCGCCCCAGGTTTCTGCAGGGCTCGCCCGGTCCACCGTCAACCCCCTTCTAGTGACCCGACCGAAATCGACGACCACTGCTCACTTCCACTCATTCATTCCTCTTTTTTTTTCCTGCCTGTGGAACCAACTTCCACATTCTCTTCAATCTCAAGCTTCTCTCCAGGTCTTCAAGACAGCTGTTCACCACCATCTCAGATCATATCCAATCCTAATCGCTCCTCCTTCCAATTTTTCAGTTTCCTTCTGTATCCATTTTGTTCAACCCATGCATGAGTGTTTTGCATCCTGTTTTTGTCCATTACATCCTGATCTATCCACTGTATTCGCTCTTCCACGAGCCTCGACTATGTATACCACAAAAAAAAACCCCTTGCTTGAGAGAATTCCACATCTAGGTATTTGGGCGGTGTATGGACAACAGACTGCTGCCTCGATCACTGAACCCTATCTTCGCAAGGCCTGCGACGCCTATCAGCTCAAAATCATTTTTAACTGTTGCTTTGCTTATTTTACACTGAAGGGAAAACTTATAGGGAGAGCATGGCGAATTGTGAATTCGACAGCTCCGACAATGCTTTTGGCTTCGTTTCGCAGTAAGCACCAACATGGTGGCCGTACGATTTTTCAAAGTTGAAATTGTGGGTGGATTCATGCAAGGTGTCCAACCAATGGGTGCAATGGAATATTGGATGGACACACACATGGAACCTTTTACAGTATAGATCCTGGTGGAGGTTGTTGTAGCAAATTTCCAATGATCACAAGGGATCAGAAGGATGCGATAAGTGACAAAGTCCAAACTCAGGTGGTTGGATAAGAACATAACCACTTGGATAAGAGTGCAACAACACACAAAACTTTGCATCGTCTTGTATGTCCCCAGACCTGTGAGGTATTTGGGGAGTCACATCGACATTTATAAACTGTTATTCATTTTCTGTGGACAATTTCACCCGGCCCATCTCTTCTCAAATGATTACTATCGCTGTAAACTCTCCTTTAGCTGTAAAAGCTCAAAGTGGGATATTGTGACGATCAATCTTTTGCTTTAAATATTCCATTATTTTATCTTTTGTCCTTCTATAAGTGAAACAACATTTCTCTCATTGAACCAAAGCAGAGTTGTAAAGAAATGAACAATAGCTCAAAAGGAGCATTGTGGATGTTTTCAAAGGTATCTGCAGCAATTAATCGCGAACTGACGACGAGTCATTGTGGATAAGTTTTGGCCACGGTCGGCTGTTCATGAAGACAAAACTTTGCTTTTCTAAAACGACCAAAGTGTCAAGCCACGGGTGTGTGTATACAAGCTATAGGCACTTGATCTCCAGTTATTACAGAAATTAATAATACGCCCCGATATATATATATATATATGTCGGGCGTATAAAAATAAACACCACACACGGAGATCAAGAAATTCAGCATTTAACAAAAAAAAAAAAAGGAGTTTGTTTTCTTATCGAAAAATGTCAACACAAAATTCACAAAGCCACCCTTCATAGTCGCCTTGCCTGACACGGCCTTGTTATCATTTACGACGACAGCTTTTATTACTCAAAACACCATTTGCTGAAACAAAGAACCCAAAAAATAACCAAGCTACAATAAACAGTGTCACCGAGAGCTCTGGCACATTGGCAAACCGAACCAGCAGGTGACAATTACAGCCAAACTGACTACATTAAATGGGATGAATTAGAGAATCCATCCATCCGTCCATCCATCCGGACCGTACCCTGTACAGAGAGTCGGTACTGCCGAAAGAGTCTCCTGGGCTAATGGACACAATCCTGGAAGGGTCGCCACTTCGACACAGGATACTCGAATGGTTCAATCATCCCAGCAAGCTGGTGCTCATTTTGCCGACCTCAGAAGAATGACAGGCTGAGTCAACCCCACCTGGTATAAATTCAATGGCCGAGCGGGATTTGAACTCAGGACCTTAGGATCCCAAGCCCACCACCTGAACCATTAAGCCAACACCAGGCATAATTAGAGAATGTCTGCAACAAAATCCACAAAAAGGCCAAATAATAAGTAGTAGCACATTAACCGCAGTGTGATTGCATCACCACCCCCTCTTCCCCCCTCCAGTGAAAGACACACAGACATACACGCCTCAACACAAAGGTCTCAGCTTCCCCATCCCAACTCTGTTCCATCATTTTTCTTCCTCCACCCCCAACCCTGAGGCATCGATCCTCTCCCCACACTCAAGCATTCAAACCCCCATGCCGCCCCCCCCCACCTCCACCAAAATTCCTCACCCTCTTCCTCTTCCAAAGTTGTCACATCTTTGCTTTTATGAGTGGGAGGAAGGTGAGAGTAAACGGGCATTCCCACCTCAAAACAGCGGGATATGTAATGTTTTCTGTCCCCTATCGTGCCGTTACCGACTTCACAGAAACTAGTCATGGTTGCTTGTTAAACTCACTATCTGACAAAATGGTCGGGAATAATAGCAATCCTGCCAACCTCCGCAATAAAAGCACTCCTTGAGAAAAAAGAATTGTAAAGGGTCATAAAGGGTCATTCAAAAGGGTTCCTAAATTGGTGGCCGTTGTATAGAAATTGTGAGTGGAGTCAGGTGAACTATCCAACCAAGAGGTGAAACTCGCACGCAGGGCTCCTTTTATAGTGGGGGTTAAAAACACACACACACACACACACACACACACACACACACACAATACTTTGTGGAAGTGCCTTTGGCAGTGATTACAGCTTCAAGTCTTCTTGGGTATGTCTGAATCGGCTTTGTACATCTGGATTTGGGGATTTTCCCCCATTCTTCTTTGCAGATTTGCTCAAGTTCTGTCATGTTGGATGGGGAGTGTCGGTGAACAGCAATCTTCAAGTCTTTCCACAGATTCTCAATGGGATTAAAGTCTGGGCTTTGGCCGGGCCACTCAAGGACTTTCACGTTCTTGTTCTGAAGTCATTCCAGTGTTGCTTTGGCTGTATGTTTAGGGTCATTGTCCTATTGGAACGTAAATCTTCGCTCAGTCTGAGGTCTTTTGCACTCTGAAGCAGGTTCTCCTCAAGGGTTTACTTGTATTTGGCTCCACTCATCGTTTCCTCTATCCTTACACGTCTCCCAGTTCCTGCCACTGAAAAGAATCCCCATAGCATGATGCTGACACAATCATGCTTCACGGTTAGGACGGTGTTAGATGGGTGATGAACTGTTCTCGGTTTCCGCCAGACATAGCGCTTTGCATTCAGGTCAAAGAGTTCAATTTTCATCTCATAAGACCACATAATCTTTTCCCTCATTTTCCCAGTCTTCCAAATACCTTTTTGCAAACTCCAGGCATGCTGTCATGTGCCTTTCTCTCAGGAATGGCTTCCATATAACCACTCTCTAACGCCTGGATTTGTGAAGTGCTGCAGAGATTGTTGTCCTTCCAGCAGGTTCGCCCATCTCAGCCAAGGAACTCTGTAGTTCTGTCAGAGTGGTCATTGGGTTCTTGGTCACCTCCCTGACCAAAGTACTTCTTCCCCAGTTGCTTAGTTTGGTCGGACGGCCAGCTTTAGGAAGAGTCTGTGTAGTTCCATATTCTTTCAATTTCCTAATGATGGAGCTCACTGTTCTCTTGGGAACTTTCAACACTCTAGAAATTGTTTTATACCATTCCCCATTTCTTTGCCTCCTCACAATTCTATCTTGGAGTTCTACGGACAGTTCCTTGGACTTCATGGTGGAGTTTCTGCTCCGACATGCACCGTCAACTGTAGGACCTTGTATAGAAAGGTGTCTCTTTATAAAGCATGTCCAATCAATTGAATTGGCCACAGGTGAATTCCGATCAAGTTGTAGAGACATCTCAAGGATGACCAAAGGGAATTGGATGCACCTGAGCTCAATTTGGAGTGTCATAGCAAAAGGAGTCGATACTTATTGATGCAAAACATTTCAGCTTTTCATTTTTAATCAATTTGTAGAAGTTTCGAAAAACATGTTTTCACTTTGTCATTAATGGGGTATTTTGTGTAGATCGGTGACAAACAATTTAAATTTGATCCATTTTAAATACAGGCTGCAACAACAAAATGTGAAGAAAAAAAATCAAGGGTGTGAATACTTTCGTGTGTGTGTGTGTGTGTGTGTGTGTGTGTGTGTGTGTATGCCGTGTGCCCCATTACAGACATAATAATACAAGCTTTATATACATTTGAAGTGGGTTGTGGCTGCATTTCGCAAGTAGCTAAATAAATCCAGAATGAGTGATCAGAATGAGCTCTCTTTCAAAGTTTACAGCGATAGTAATCATTCATGTAAATAGGTCAAAAGTTATGATGTAAAACTATTGTTTACATTCCAGTGGGTTGCTAGGTAATGCTAAGAGACCGAGTTCATGATTCCAAGTCAAACACAAACGTTAAGGGGTGGATCTAGAACTTGTAAAACCGAAGTTGAAGCAAACAGCGATTGTGATATTCTTGTAGCTGTTCCGACGTCGTGTGTCGCACGTCGTTAACAGAGCCAATTGGAGTAATCATGTTAAGTTAGCAACTTTCCTTTTTGATACGTTGACTGAATTTAGATTACTAACGATTGTGTAATAGGCTGCTTGAGAGATAGTGATTCTACGTCTGATCTGGGTTCAATTCCAGACATGACAATGAATGCCATCTTCATTGGATAACCCCCCCCCACCCACCCCTTAAAACCTGACAGTTCCAAAGGGGAGGGGGGGGTCCAAGGAAGCCTCACCTAGCTGTATCTCATTACTCGTCCTTGGTGGTGTCCCTGGGCGGTGCATTTTGCCACCAGGGTGATGCAAAAATGCAGGGAATAATAATCTCGTCGTTTCTTTTGAGATTCTTGATAAAATTACTTTTGGAAATCTTGTCTATATTTAAACGGTTTTCTAACGTAGGGGATTGTGTTAGTCTTCAACTTTCCGGGAGAGAGCAGTTTAATATTTGGGTTTCCAGCAACGTAGATTATGAATACAGTAGAGGGAAATATGCATTGACTGAAACATGTTCTGAATGTTTGTTTATGACCAGGATAGCTGATACAGAGGTCCGACTGGATATGTAAACGTGCAATACTTATGATAAAAGCCACAGACACTTCTCTAATCGTACTGTCACAAAACCAAGAATCACCCACGAGCAATCTCCCTATGCAAGATCACGTGAGGTGCCATGAGCTTCGGTCGCGTGTCCCTTCATGAGCAGAAGCAAAGCTCCAATGGCTTTCATGTCATGTTGGCTTTGAGTTACAGCATGTCCACCCCAAACACGGATTTCCACATCGCGGTTAAATTATTGTGGTAAAAATGTGCCGACTGCGGCAGGGGTACCTCGCTCGACCGCGGCAGGGGTCCCTCGCTCGACCGCGGCAGGGGTCCCTCGCTCGACCGCGGTCTGGCACGGAGGAATACTACACAACCCCGCATCTCCATCTCACCTCAGCCCCACGCTGCCCTCCATCGCACTCAATTGCTCTTTCGATATCAAGCCACACGCACTGTAATCATGTGATATTGCGCGATTTAGTTTGTTATCGTGCGATATTGCACGATTTAGTTTTCGCTCGTCTTTCAATTACATTGCGGGCTGTTTGTGACAGTAAATAGCTATGAAGAACAACACATTGGGTTTTTGTAAAACAAGGCAAATTAAACATTATAAAATGTTATTAAGAGCTTTTAAAGTAAGAAGAAAACGAATTCAATTATGAGAAATGTTGGTTCAATTGGGAGGGAATGAGAAAGGAAGAAATAAAGAAAATGAGCCAAGGAAGGAAATTGGAGGCAGAACGAGTTCATGAATATTTGAGCGAAAATATACAATTTATTTGTTTTGAAGCGAGGAAGGGGTAATAAGATAAAGTTGAGGAACATGAAAGAGAACACTTGGGATGAATCTGAATGAAGAACATATCGTGAGGGGCTTTCGCTCCTCTTCATGGAGAGGTGTTTGAAATCCAAGCGCGAGATAGACGCTGTCATTGCACCTTATATACGGAGGTCTATAAGGACATGCAGAACAAGGCAAAACAGACAAAGATCACCAACTACCTCCTTCACAAAGTTGGATAACCTTCACGACCATAAGCCAAGGACATTGACGTCATCTCAATAACCTCCAACGCTCTCGATCATCATCATCAGTAAGTACAATTTAAATTGTTTTTCATTTTTACGAGTTTAAGGGAAAAAAAGTTGATACATTTCTGAGTTGGTTACCCAAACCCAGTTTTACCCGTCAGGTCTTAACTTTGCGCATCATGGTTTTTTTCGACACACACACACACACACACACACACAAAGTATTTCAAAAGGAAGATCGAAATTTGCATATCATGTTGACTTGTGCAAAAGGGTAATTCCCTGAAAATGACCGCCAAAGCAAACGACGGACGACTCGTTTTACAAAGTTAATTGGAGCTCAGAGAGAATGCAAAGTCTGGATTTGAAAATCAGATTAATAAGTTACAGACATTATAGTCCTACACCATTAGTTGCCTCATGTAAACAAACCATGAAAAAGTTTGACAAGAAGTGCCATCGTGTAACCGCTAGCACGTACAAATTGGTTAAAGATCAATGGCATATTACCAAACCAACTCCATCAATTCATGCACAGATGGCCAGCCTGTATTTTGGGAAAACCGCATGGAGAATCTTTAAAACCACCAAAAACAACTCATCCTCATACTGGCACACATTGGTCGACACACCTGTGATCGAACACGAGAGCAACACACCTTGAATATCACATTAAGGGTGGGAGAAAAATGTTGAAACGTCCTCACAAAATTGCACGACCTTTACGCATTTGCATTCGATTTATGTAAATGACAAATATGAAAGCACAGTCCCCCGAGCCGTGGCCTCTGGGCAAGGAACCAGCTTTGCCTGCTGAGTGTACACTTTGCTTTTGAGCCACGAGGGTGGCAGATGGTCTATCTGCTTGCAAGAGAAACCAATTCCCCCCCCCCCCCCAAAAAAAAATAATTAAAATAAAAAGAATTTTACTTGCCAGCCAGGAACGACGGCTATCTAACCACCCTGAATTCCACTACTCCCTCCTTTCATTCAGCTCGACATGGCTCCTCGTTTCTTCCTTGCACTGCAGCCAAGATGACAAAGGCTTTTCGTCATACTGAATCCACAAGTTTCCTTTGTCAAACGCGTAGGCCTCTGTATTACCCCTTTAAAATAATTATATAATGGTTGCAATCTTGCATTGTGGCTTGAAAGGAAGCTATTTGTTGTCCAGAGAGAAATGACCACTTGATGTTTCTTTAAAAGACACCGACGCTGAACCGTAAAGAAATAGCGAGTCATTTTAGGACGGTGAAGGCAACACTGATAACTTGCGGTTCACTCGAGCGTTGCAACAATGTCTGAAAGATCTTTATCGACAACAAGTATGTGTGGGAACACGGACACGCACACCGCCAACGTCGGTCGCATTGAAACTTTTATCAAGGGCTTACCTGTTCGACTTTGAAAAACAACCTGCCTTGATTTGCAGGGACTGCTTTTCACAAGTGCCACGTCAATTTTACACAAGTCCTCACCTTGATTTACCCCCACCTTACTGCTTCTCATAAAGGTCAAAACATGGTTCTACTTCTTTCAAATCAGCATACCTACAGTGTGTCACTGATCAGATCCCTCTGAGATCTGGCTCGGTTTCCATGGACCACAACACCATGTTCAGAGAAATGACCTTTCCTGGCCATGCCATGTGAAGGCTCAATAATTCCCAGATGGATCTCGTGCAAGGAATTTTGAAGTTTGATATTCGTTCATCTTTCTTTCTTTATGAAATGGAAGTGTGGTTTATTCTCTGATGTTGGGGGTAGAACAGTTCATTCCCACCCCAGACATGGTGTCTATGCTCTGTCTGGATCATTCCACAAATTCTCACTGGCACAGTATCACCTTAGATGATCCAGGGTATTTGAGAGATAACTAATGGCTGCAAGTTCCTTAAACATACTGCAGACTTGTCCAGAAACCTGCATGCATGGAGACGACGCGAGGTTGGGCCCTCGTTCTACGTGAGCCTTGAACAAGATCTCTAAAGAAGAGTTGTTTTTTTTACAAAAACAAATTCACATGGAAGCATTAAGTTTTACTGGAGTTACAATGTCCTTAATGCACCAGTCTCTGGTTTCAACTTGGAAATTATCCTCAAAAACACAGTGAGTGCCATCTCCTCAACCTTGTGAAGGACGACATGTATAAGGTAATTGAGGGGTGGCGGGGGGGAATCAGAAAGACAGTTGGAACAGGAATGTATGCCATGACAGATGACCAGAATGAGAATTTTGTAGAAGCTTTGTATTTGTTTGACTATTGCAGAGATCTATAATGGTAAAACATCACCTATCTCAAGGTCTACCTGATCTCCTTTAAATGACTGCTGACCCTCAAGCATGACATTGGAAAAGAGCATTGCTTTTTCCACTGATATTTAGTGGAAGGGATCGGAGGGGTTGGAGGATATCCCTAAGAGCAAGTGTGCAAACATATTTGGACACGCTAGAATTGATGGTGAGCTGTCACTTTCAAGTTCAAGAGGGAGTTTCGTCGATCTTCAAGGGATTTATTATCAACCATGAAAACAACAGAGTAAATGGTCAACTAAAATTAGAAGGAAAAGGGGTAGCGCAAAAGACTCAATGGAACTTTATATAGTGAACATCCACGTTTTTAAGCAAGGATACCATTGTCTTCTACATTGCGCTTTGGAATGTTTGTAGTCCAGGGATCCTAAGCTGTGGTCTGTGAATGCACACCCTGCTGCCTCTCGGCAACTACAAACAAAACAAAAAAAACATTCCATCTGCACCTGCCATTTCACCATCGAGGACTCGGATGGTCTTTCACGTAATGTTGGTGCATCTTCATCGAAGCAATATGACATACAACATGGCGGTCTTCCCACCGTTTGTACAAGGTAGGTTCATTGAAAGAATCTCAAACCTCAATCATCCTTCGAATCCCATACTGTACACAATCCTTACAACTCTTTGCTCACAAAAGCCAGACACCTGCTCCTCATCAGCGATAAATATGGCAGGAATGTCAACGTGAGGGTGAAGGAATATATGGACAGCAAGTTTTTTTTATGGAACAGAATAGTCGTCTTGAAAACAAAGTTGGAACCATTTTGTGGATAACTTGGCAAATAATGTTTCTCCAATGAATATGGTAGAGTTTTAAAAAAATAAAAAAAATAAAAAAGGCAAAATCGATTAAATAAAATTTAGATCCACGACAAAACAAGTTACAGGCGAACGCTAACTCCAGCTGCCCAAACCACCGAGTCCTCATTTCTACATCATCGCCTCAGCACAATATACCTTCGGCTGGCTGCGCAAACTCAAAACAATACCCTAAAGGGGGACTTTAAATGAGTACTACTCTCCTGGAGAGCTGTGATGCATGATGATCAATCTTTTCTTTGCCAAGAAGCTGGACCGACGTCAGCAAGGCAATAAGCCAGCTGTGTCAATTGGCAACCGGGTGTGCCGGCGACAGCACGTCACCTGAAACACAGTCAAGCAAAGCATGCCACTAGACACAAAAGGGAATCGTGTTTCTCCTTCCACATTTTGGAATCAAATCGAACAACAAATTTCTGGCCACGTAACTGAAGGTGTTAGGCTCCAATCCAGTTATAACTGCATTCACCCCCTGAAAGCCTGCTGGGAAAATTACCCATTTGATGAACCAGAACTTGACATCAAAGACCGCTTCCTCTCATGGCCGTGGTTTAACCTAAACTGACATATTCTTTGTGTTCACGACAAGAAAAACAAATAAATAAATAAAGCTGAGGAAGAAGGAAAAGACAACTCTGTCATAGCTGAAAGCACATCATATTGCAAAACCACAAAATTGGCTTGACGATGACGATCACAGAGAAGGGAACACAAAAGCTCAACCAACTTGAGGTTTTTGTCAAAAATAAATTTCAAATGCTGAGGATCAGAAACGATGGGATCGTCCCTAACTATGCGAAGCTTAAGAGATATGTGCACTTACCTTGGAGATATCTAGCGGGCGTTCGAATCTTAACAGTCATCCTGTTTGTTTGTTTGTTTTTTGCAAGCCGGGCAAGGCCATCATGTGTGCGCCGTCCGTCGGATGGATGTCAAACCAGAGGACCCATCTGCCAGGACTGGTCGTGAAAGATCCCACGGTGTCTTTTGTGAAGAGTATGAGAGTCATCAACGGAATGCTAAACGAATTAAAATTCCACCCCAAACCACCTTCAGTTACTCAAACGTCAGACCGAGCCAGTCAGTTTGTTAAAGACTTGGGCCAAAAAATGTTCCCCGGCCAGCCCCACAAGAAGGTGAGAGTAATTGGGGCCATTAAAGTAGTCAGAGTCAGTGCATTGTTTTTGGATTTTGAACCTTTGTCTTTTCTCTCAATACATTTGTGTTTTTGCGTTGTCTACTCGATGGCTCTCCTTTCTGACGATTACAGATTCACACAACTCCAAACAGTTGTTTGATATGTTGCAAAATATTTTTGCATTAACAAGCAGCTGTGCATCAATTTGGACGACGAGCCGCACGAGAAGTTGCGACATGAATGTCGCTTGCATAATGTGGCTTTACCAACATCACTCAGTTCAGTGCTTGCCAGGCCAGATTGGTTGAGGTTGAGTCATAACATACCCAGGCATGTAAATAATAATGAAAATTACAATAAAAGCTTTCATATTCCAGGCCTGAAAATGTGTTGTTTTTTTTAATTTGAAGTAGGACAAAGTGGTTGTGAAGTCACCTTAAGAGGAAGCTGGAGCAAAGACAAAAACAACAACAAAACTAGAGAGTTCAAAGAACACATTACCCCATGCAGTGTTCAAGTACATAATTCAATTGAAATAATATAAGGATTGTAAAGGTCGTATAAAATATTAATTCTGGAAGTTTACCACTATTGACGCAGTGGCTATTACACCACCCTATCCAACACGTTACATTAGTTATCCGTGCCTGTTGTTTGTGTCCTTTATGATGTCCTCACAAACAGTAAGTTTCCCGTTTGGAATGATGTTCAATTTTGATTGCCTGTCTGGCAGTCAGAGTAAAACAATTACCTCACTCCTCTGTGTGCACGTGCGATCGGTACAAATTGAGCCAAACTACTGTTAAACTACAAGTTCGATTTCCGATTTGTGTTCAAAACAGAACATTCAATCTAATCAAGACTTTGTTCTTCGATCATAACCTGATGTTTATGGATGGATGGATGGATGGAACAAAGGACAGACAGGAATTAACCAATTGCTTAACCCCACTTTTCGCTTCATGTGCGTGGGGTAAAAAAAAAGGTTAATCAAAAAATAAATAAACAAAGAAATAATTGAAAAAAAAAAATTGACAAACAAGTGTTATTAAATTAAATAAAAAGGAAGCTAGTTTAAAAACAATTAACAAGTGTGTTATTAAGGGCAATACAAATTTAGACGATTGCATTCATAAATGCCAAACCTGGTGTTAGCTTTGCGGGTTAGGGTGGTGGCTTGGGATCCTAGGGTCCTGAATTCAAGTCCCGTTGGCTGCTGAATTAACACCAGGGGGTTGACTCAGCCGATCATCCTTCCGAGGTCGGTGAAATGGGTACGTGTCGCAGCCAAAAGGCTGCACACAAAGGGAAGGGGGTATTGACAGATTAATTAAATCTGGTATTGATGTGACGCAGGCATGATGGGCCAAATGGCCTCCTCCCTGTGCATAATTTCCTTGTCATCCTTGTAAAGGCTATATAGTTTTGACAGAGTAATTTGATTAATTTCCTTCTCGACAGCCTTTTAGGTGTATACATTGCTGCCTGAATTAACCTTATACTAAATATCTGGACTCTGTGGTGATAGCTTTTCCAAGTAAATGATACACCAAGTATCTGGACCCATGGATTCCTCAAACAGATCTTTCAAAAGCGATTGTCTGGTGTGCTGCAGGGATATAAAAATCATTGGATATCTTCAAACGGATTAAATTTCCAGACCCCAGCAAGCAAGGGGAATGGTTGAGGTTGGGATGTTACATTTCCATGGCAACAAAACAATCAGAGAAAATATTTGCAGCGAAGGTCGGGTGGCTTTTGGTAAAGATTAAATTTTTCAACTATTTTTTTTTTTGATAATTACATGCTATGAATGATTACTCATTCAGAATGATATCGAGGAATAAAGAGGATTTGCCATGTTCATTAATCTACCACCATCACTCTTGCCTCTAATGATGTCGATGATGACAATGAGAACAATAACAATGATGCATTAAAAATTATTTACAGAAAAAGACATAAAATGTCATAGCCCCCAAGGTTTTATAATTTTGCTGTACGGAGCTGAATAACGGCTGGCATCCAACTGAAGGCAATCTCAGTTCCTTCCATCAAGCTCGGAACAAGTGTGTGTCTACCCTCAGTAGAGCCAGGAAACAACATCTTTCTAATCTCAAGTCTGAACTCTCAAACTTCTCGAACCTCCTCCAAATACTGATGGCGTCTAATGAAATCTGTTCCTGGTGAATGTTCTCCCTCCATCCCCTCCCTTACCTCAAATGGCCGCACAGCCGACACTGCATGTGAAAAGGCTGAATGCCGAAATTCCATGTTTGCTTTTAAATCTTGTGTCCAAAACCCATCGCTTTCTTATCTTACCCATCGCACCTTACCCTGTCTCACCCAGCTGTTCCTGGACAATGTGTCCTTTTCTCCTGACATGGTGGAGAGTTTGCTGTCAAAACTCAACTCAGATTCTGCAACCGGTCCCGACAGCATCAGCCCACGTGTCCTAAAAACCTCCTCTGCTGCTCTTGCTCACCCGTTCTCCTCACCCTCTCATTTGTTCAAGGTCTTCTGCCATCTGCTTGGAAATGAGCTAACATTACTGTTCTGCATTAAAAAATGTGCAAAAACAGACCCCTGCAACTACAGACCAATTAGCCTTCTCCCAATCATCAGCAAGGTTATGGAATTCATCATCGCTTCAGACAATAAATCCTTCCTCTTCTCCAATGGCTTGATTTTCAATCATCAATTTGGATTCAGACCAGGTCACTCTACCCTGGATATGCTGCTTCTGCTCTCCCAACAATGGATGGAGGTCCTCAATGCCGGACATGAAATCAGAGCCATCTCCTTCGACACACCACGTGCTTTCGATACGGTCTGGCACCCTGCCATGCTCACCCAACTCTCTTCCTATGGTATAAAAGGGTAGCCAATGTGTGGCCCTAAATGGAGTTCTCTCATCCCCTCTAACCTGGAGTTCCTCAAGGCAGTGTTAAGAGCCCTGTTCTTCATTAATGATCTCTCCACCTCTCTGGAAGATCCTCTTTATCTCTTTGCTGATGGCTCCACCCTCTGCCGTACCATCTATCATCCATCAGATCGGAAAGCAGCAGCTTCTTCGCTCACTGCAGACTTGGGTAAAATCACAAACTGGTCCAACACGTGGAACATGTCTTTCAATCCGGATAAATCTCACTCACAATGTCTCTCCGAAAGAACCGTCTGGAAACCTCCCCCCCGCCAACCCCCATCCACTTTCTCAACAATCCTCTTGAAGAAGTCCTTTCATTCAAGCTTCTGGGTCTTACTATGCCATGTTCTTTCCTGGGAAGCCACATTTCTAACCTAGCCTCCAAAGCCAGTCGCCGACTGGGCATCCTCCATTGTGCAAAGTCCTTCCTTGGCAAACCTGAGCTCCTGACCACAAACAAAGCTTTCATCAGCAGCCTGATGGAGTACTCCTCTCACCTCTGGGCTGGTGCTCCCAACTCTCACCTTTCTCGGCTTCACGCTGTGAAAACAAGGCATTTAGGATCATTAGTGTCTCCCATGATAAGGCAAAGGCTGAGTCTTTGGGTCTCTGACTCTCTCACCGCAAGGTCAGCCAGCAAACCCCTTCTGATAAAACTACCAAAATCAAGAATCACTGCTCACCTTCACTCTCTCATTCCTCTTTCTTCCCACATTTTGAACAAACTCCCACACACTCTTCAACCCCACTCTTCCCTCCAGGTCTTCAAAACAGCTGTTCACCACCACCTCTCATCTTCCCCCATCCAAAACCATGATCTTTTCTACCCCCGTTAATCCATGCCAAACCCACCTCCTTCAATTTCCTTCCTGAAAGTCCCTGTGGTGTCCATCTTGTTTATCCCATGTACCCCACCCCCTCTCCCTTCCACAAATCTCTTCATGTCTCTGTTCCCCACTGTTTTGTCCTTCTCTCTCCCACCCCTCATATCTCCTGATCTCCTTGTTGTACGTTCTGCGTTTGCTCTCATAAGAGCCTTGACATTTATTTAT
>CM068957.1:15617812-15629910 GCA_035128595.1 Eptatretus atami
CAAAAGAGAAGAGATCTCCAGACTTACTCAACAAAAACTCTCTGATTTAATGCATCCAAGATCACTAATCACAGTAAAGGATACTGAACTTCCTATTCTCATTATGCCAATCCATGTGGCTCTCAAATATAATCCTTAACCCTCCATCCCCTTCAATGCTGACTGCCCCAGTGGCAGTGTTTCGGCCTCGTCCTATCTCTGATTATCGATACAAGAGTCTCCTGACTCTCTGAAATCCCTTTTTGACCTATTCGCTAATGTATATCCCTCATCCTTCAGGCGCAGGCAGGCTGCCCGTCTTTCTCTCTCTTCAGACCGTTGAAAAATATCACCTAGCCTGGTCCAAGACACATTGGAATTATTCCTTCATCTTGACAAAATCTCACACTCCTCACTGTTCTCTCTCTGAAAGGACCATTCTGGCAACTTTCTTATTCTACTTTCTTAACAATCCCTTGAGAAGATTCAGTTACATTCAATACTCCTGAGTCTCACTACATCAACCCATGCATATTTTAGGGGCACAAAACCAGCATTTCAAAATCTGGTCTCCAAGCCAGCCACCAGACTGGAGCATCCTCAGTCATACAAAGTCCCTTCCTTGCACGCCTGGAACCTCTATCACACAGGACAAGAGCCTTCATCACGCCGAGCTCGCATGGAGTAACGCTCTCCCCTGGGCTGCCACTCCCTGCCTCACACCTTGCTCGCTTGAGATGTCGTGAAAACACCAGAGGCTTTCAAGATCATTGAAATCTCTCATGATGAAGCTGACGTCTATGGGCCATCACATCGGCCAATCGAGAGACAGGTCGTGGTCTCTCAGTCTTCTGCACACAACAGGAATCTCCTTTCGGTCCTTGCACCCTCTGGCTCTTCTTATCTAAGCTTGTCCCCGGGTTTGCTGCAGGCTCACAGCGTCACAATCAAGCCACCTTCCGTGAGAGAACGACACGTAAATCTTCGGATCACTGAGGCTCCACATTCCACTGCATCCTCTGTTCTATCTTTATTTTCATGACTTGTGGAATCAATTCCAATCACTCTTTCAATCATCATTTTTCCAATCCAGTCTTCAAGAACAGCTGTCCCACCCATCGACGGTTGCCCCCCAATCCAAAACCATTAATTTCCACCGAACCCTCCTCCTTCCAATTCTTCATCTTGGAGTTTCCTCCGTGCCATTCTTGTCCACCCGCATGCATCACAGTTTGGCCTGTTTTTCTCTGTTATGTCACTGATCCATTCAGTGTAGAGCTCTCGCACGAGCTTCGAACTCAAGGGATACAAAAGGCAAAAGAAAAGAATTAAGCGTGAATCCTGTTCAGCCACCAATTAAGTCAGATAGTCCGAAGGCCCAGGATTTGAAAAGTTTCCTTTGTGGAGTTGGAGCATCTCGCTCTGATCTGGTAGGATCCGACAGTTTGATTTCCAACCACGACCAGTCATATGAAAGACTTTAAGAATGGTACATGACTGCTCTCTCGCTATGATGCTCAGCTTAACTCTGGAAATCCACAAAAAGTAGCGAACCAGATGGAAAACCCAAACAGCTAATGTTCTGAAATCCAAGTGGGGGGAACCAGGACAGTTTGCACAACAAGATGCCACCTGCGTCGAAGAAACAACGACTTCTCAAGAAAAGTGTGCTCGGAGATTAACACTTGCGACACAATTAATGAAACAGAGCAAAGTAAGCAACCCACTACTATGCAAACGGTGTGAGAAAATACCATGAAAAATAAATTCACCTCTTGAAATAACTCAACAATCTTAAATGAGACCAACCCTGTCTCGAGAATTGCGGCTATTAATATCCAATACTTTGATTATGAATACATGTTGTGTAAGAGCTATTTCACCATGTGAAAAAAGCTAAGTGACAGCATGCTGGGTAAAATGGTTTAATAAGGTCGTTTCTATTTGATAAATGCTTTATATGTGAAAGAAGGATAATAGTCATTCACACTAGTGGTGCATGCTTGGCTTTTCGCACAAGGGCAACAGTTTTAAAATCGCCTTTGAATAATCATCTCTCAACTCTAAGGCACACCGGAGAGAGCGCAACGCTCAACACCTAGGATAGAATGTAGTTTACGTTTGGATCCCACTGATAGGCCAGTCTGGATCGACGAACTTAAATTTAATTGCTTGTTCTTGTCACCTAACGCAACTCAATCCACAGTTTCGTCTGAATCCACCACAATTTTTGAGATTATTTGTTCACAAAACACGAACAAACAAACGAACAAGACAGGGGAAAACACTAAACCGCCTTCCACCTTCGGTGGGAGGGTAAACAGTTATGCTACCTGTTTTACCCATTACCTGATCGTGTTGTCACGTGAGCCATAATTTTGAGGGGGAACAATACGCTACTCAAACAAAAGCACCCCATTGCTGATAATGTGGCAGTAATCGCAGCATGCTCTTCGGATTAGCATGTGACTGTAATTTGATTAGACAATGAGACACTCGCAGAAACAAAGCAGCTTCCTGTATATCAGAGGAGGAAATACCCAGGAAGTACAAGTGGTCGTGTACACCATAGGTACAATTATGCAACCTAAATAGATTCATCAGCTCGGTGGGGTAATGGTTTTTGAGATGTCTGGTCTGAGTCTCGGAGAGGGTTGTGGTTCTCAAACCGCCTGACTGAGTCATACCTATAGACGTAAAAATGAGTATGTGCTGCTGTCCTTACTTTATGCTCAAATCTAAAAGGATAGAAATAGGAACAAACAGACTCGGAAGGTATGGCAAAAACCACCCAGGAACCCTTCCCAAGAAACTCGTTTCAGGCAGCACTGATGCTCTGTAATGGTGTGGTATAGTCAAAACAAAAACCTTGGTCCAGACAGTTTTACTTCTTTTAATCAAGTAGTTATGATGTGTTTAAAAACACCACAAAAGTCCATGTTGTACAGTTTAACATGTTATAACAGGTATGCTGTGCTGCAGATGCTGAAGAGTTCGAATCTTAGGGCAATCTACTATGTCACAATGGTGAAAACAACAAGTGGAAGTGACGGGAGCGTGCATAGATTTAATAGGACACCAAACGGGCCGGGCGAGTATCATGTAACCAGACGGTTAAACTAACATGCCTGCAAGTTGAGAGAAGAATGTGCTTATCTAGTACTTTGTAGGTTCATTACCTCCACCATCCGAAGGGGTACGGAGGTTACGTTTCTTACGCTACTGTCTGTCTCTTTGTTTGTCTGTGAGACAGTATCTCAAAAAGTTTGTGGACGAATTCGGCACTCCAAATTGTGTGGAATAGGTCGACTTTGTGTGACAAGACCGAATTGATTCGATTTGGTGAAATCTGGAACACCAGATGCTGACCTGAGAAATTTCTTGAAGCGATGGCTCTTCGACATTGAAAGATTGGGTTCATGAAACATAAATCACCAGGTGTCTCCAAAAGGTTATCGATGGATGTCTTGGAAAAACTGGTGGAATGCGTGTGGTGTGTGACGAGACAAATGATTCGAGTTTTGCGAAGATCTAAATCCAGAAAAGATAATTTTATAAGTTATTAAAGTGCCTTTTCAACCGATGTGAGAGAAATCTGGGACAGAAAGCGATATACAGTTGTATATCAGACCAATCTTTGTACATATCTTGGGTTCACTCCTAGTCTCTGTTTGAAGATATCAAAAAGCAAATTGTGTACAAATTAAGAACAAAACTTGGTGGATGAGTTGGTAGGTGACAAGAACAGCCATTAATTTTGATTGAGGTCTGGATCCAGATCCGGCCATCAGTGGATACAAAACGTAACTCTTCAGCCTGGTGGAGGCACGTATGCAATGTGCTCTAGCAAGTGCCGCTCGAGTTTAGCTCTGGCTTTCGGGCAGAATCCCATCGATGTAAGAGGAATGGTGGAGTGGTAGCACATTTGCATCATATTGATCGCGTCCAAGTATCCAGTTAATGCGGAAATTACTCAGAGCCCGGGACCTTTCATACCGAGGGATGGTCAAACGCGAATCGTTTAAGGCACTGCGTTCAATTTTGCTTTACTTTACATCACCTCAAGGTCTTCCAAAGAAGCGACAAATGACGGCAAACCCACACGGAAAGCAGACCGGCTGAAACACGCTCAACCTTTTAAAGATAATTTTTATCCATGAAAAGCACAAGGAATAGGGTCGACAGGAGCGCTATAATAATGGAGCAAGCCAAGCGAAGTCAATAAGCACAAAAACGTGAGAATGGGATAGCGCAAACTTATAGACAATGAGGAGAAATAAAAACTCAAACACTACCCACTAAGCACCACAAATATCACTTTCACAATACAACAATAATCAGATGGAAATTCCCTTTCTTACGATGCGGAGGGTGAACGCAGGCCGATACAATGGTGTCCGCCTTAAAAGACCAAGGAGGGAGACCAGACCAGTAATGAGCAGGGCCAGTGAAGGGTAGGCCAGGCCTTCCACCCAGACACGTGTCCGCATTTTCTCTTTGCACACGAGGCTTCTCCTCTAAAGCGAGGTCTGCATCATCTTCGCTCCACACACAGCCTCTCCTGGTACTCTCACGGTGGACTCTCCAATCTCCACTCACGTGCACACTCGTGGACTCTCTCGGTCCTCTCAACTGTCCTCTCACGTGGACTCCCCGGTCTGACTGAGTCTCTTCTTCCGCTTCGGTGGACACTCTCTTTGGTACCGCTCCATGGGGGCGGCCCCAATTAAAAATATCAGGACATCTTTTTCTTTCAGGCTCAGCCCACTATGCCGCTATTGCGGCACACACTGGCCAGATAAATTGTAATTGGCCTTTCACACACGTGAGCCTCTGCGATGAGAAGTCCTCACCGAAGCCCGCGCCTATAACAAGAGGTTTTTACGCACAGATATAATTAAAATATCTACCCAGTCTATCAATTACATACGCTGCCTCCTCAGCGTCACCTGCAACAAACGACTTCCTCTAACAGGTCCCTGTTACATGGCAATGTAACCTACTCGAAACACACGGACTATACTACACTACCAATAGTCGACTATGCATTCGATCCGTTCCGTTTCCATCTCTTCCATGAGCCTTGACTTTGTTTTCATAAAATAACCACGTGAAGTTCTCAGGTGTGTTTCAAAATGATTTAGGGTTTCTCTGAAGGTACAGGAAGTCCTCAGTGAAACAACGTAACAAAATTGCACGCAAAACAAATCTCATTCAAGGCAGTGTGGAAGGGTTCATCAAGTTGGTCTTCTGACGCTTGGAGGGGGTAGGGGGCACACAGCGGGGTGGGAGGAGGTACAATATTGTCTATTTCACAATACATACGAAATAAGTAGATAGCAATTCACGGAAAACGGTCAATTCGTGTGTCGTGTGTTTGTGATTTGCACTTGGTACTCATTAAAGAGCCAGAAGTGCCATGTGGGCAGTGCCAGCAGGGGCACTGCATCACGGATCAACCAACCTCAACGTGAGGTTAAATAAATAATGAGCCTCCAGTGGGACATCACATGAAACGAGTTGAATTAGTTGTGTTTATTAGTTTTGGTTTTTTTGCCAAATTGTTAATTTTTCCTGTTTATATGTTCAGAGAGGCAAACTGTAATATAGCATGGTATTTTGAATTCCCTCCTGAGGTGGCGACAACATGAAACAGACCATACACATTGAAGTGCGCGCACATGGTTTTATTCCTGACTTGAGATTTTTTAACTTGAGCACAGTTTTGTCATAAAATCATGTTCGTTACTATAATCTCCTTGAATTATGCACCAGGCACGCCAACTTGCACTTTAAGTGTGGAAATGACGTCACAGTGCTGAAATAGCAAATAGATGAGTAATAATTATTATACTCCACCTCGAATATGTCAAGGTCTGAATTAACTCTGATCAGACAAATGTCAAGTTTCTATTGAATTTTTTGAAAAATGCAAAATGTTGTAATTAATCAATTGTACCTTTGGCAGTTTGCCTTGTTTGGATCCGATCAACAAAGGACTTGCATTGTTTCTCACTCGAGCTTGACTGACATTGAGTGGTACTCTGCTGTAACTGAGTGCTGCTTTGCTTGGAGACGCATTCGTGATCCATGCTACTACTGCACGTGCTTTTGAGGGTGTCCTGAGAGGGCCTTGACATTCTCACGGACCAAGTGCATTTGCATTGTTACAATACGCGGAAAATCTAACAAAACTGTGTAACCTTTTTTTCATTGTCAATGATTGGCAGTCAGTATGTGACGATATATATTATTACACATACTTTGGGGTGTCATTTTTGACCCCCCCTTCCAACTTATCATCCGTACATGCCCCTACCCTTCCCTTCAGTGGTTTCCACCCAGAAATTGGCTAGGGGGGTGTTTACCCCCAGAAAATAAATTAAGGTGTAGAGGTAGGGTATATGATAGTTATTGTCGGGTAATAGGGGGTGTTTGATAATAATATCAGGGGGGGGGGGGTATAGGGAAATCCTTCTCCCTCCCATTAAAGCCTTTCTTTCTCCAAAATTTTTCCTTTCTCATCCCACTCTCCAAAATTCTTAACTTCTATCACCGTCAATCCATAACTTCCTCATTTTAACACCCCCTTTCCCCGCGCACTCCCCCCTCCCCAGGTATCCACACCAACCTCCTGTGCGTAGAAATAAATAAATCCCAATAGCACAAAAAAGTGACCAATCTTCAAAAAACTTCCAGGATCCAATATGTAACAAGGGGGTACAGCTGATAAGTGTGATATTGGTAGATTACTTTAACAGCTCAATGTAGTCTGGACTGATCACAGAAGATTAGAAAATAGCAAATGTAACACCTTAGTTAATAAACATCAAGGGAAACATTGGAGAACTGGGGCTGGCAGGATGGCCTAGAGGCCTCGAGGTATGTACACTTTCCTCTAAACTGTCTAACATTGGTTTGAATCCTGACCCAGCTATAAACTGTCATTCTGGTGTTCACAGGCATGGTGATTCATCAATGTGTGTGCCGTTCCCCCGATGGACGGTAAACCGGGCGTCCTGTCTGCCGGCATTAGTTGGAAGACATTAAAGATCCCAGATGTCCATCAATGAAGAAATTGAAGCCATCCTGGCACCTGGCCGAATTCCAAGTTTCCTGCCCTAACCTTCGTCGATTGTCAGGCCTGGCCAGCTGTTAGTGAAAGACTTGGGCAAAGCTTCCCCCGGCCAACCCCGCAAAACATGGAAATAATTGTGGCCCGTCAAAGAAAGGAGAATAAACATTGAGAATTATTTTCCTGTTGGCGTAACATCAAGGAATGGGGAGGCATGTATACATTTATTAGGAATCAGATAAGGAACATTTCTATAAATCACTACAAATTAAAAATGTCATAAAGCTGTCTGCGTGGCTTCCTCACTGAACCTTCCTGGTCAAAACTAATTAATTGGACAGCTGACTTTACTCCACCTGCAATTGCAAAACAGGAAAAATCTATCGTCCGCCATTTTGTTGCTGTGCAAAACGTAAGACTCTTCGGAAGTCTCATATTCACAATCGCCATGCCCTGTAACTTTTCCGTTCAGTGTAAACTGAAGGAACCAAAATGACTGTTAAAAGGATCATCAAATATCTAAAGATTGGAGCCGATAAGCGCCATAGCCTTGTGAAAGCGATAGGCCCTCAGGCTTCAGGCGTAGATCATCGGTTTTCAGGCCTCAGGCTTCAGGTGTCAGCCGACTGGCCATTGCAATTGCAATCTATCCGAGCTATATGTTACGATTTGGAAGCCTCTTGCACATAGACGGTCACAGTCCCAAAGTTTAGTTTATTACGTTAAGTATAATGTGGATAGATTAGAATCCATCCCTGTGTCTAACGGAATTTCATGGTGCGCTGCGAGTTATTTGAAGTTAGTTTTTTTCTTAATATCCCCAACAACAACATCCTGCCTCGTATTCCGCCACCGCAACCAAGCTTCGCGCACGCCGACTCCATTATCCACGTGTTTTTTGGCTGAAGGCGTGGGCGGAGCCTCCATCGCCTCAGATGGCTCCGCTCGAAGAAAGGGCAGGGAGTGTTTTCCTCCAGCCATTGAACGAAGAGCGAGCAAAAGCCGAGGCGCTCCAGCCAATGGGAAGCCAGAAGGCCAGAAACAACTACAGAGCCCTCTTCGGGGGGGGGGGGGGCACCGACACGCCACCCGCACAATGGGAGGCAGAGTTACCTCAGGACGGATCCTCCACTCGCAACGGGGGTTGAATAATTTTCGGTGTGAATCCGTCTGGGCCGTGTCGTCTCGTCTGGTCTGCTGGCCATCTTCCGTCTTGGTGCTGGCTGGCGCTGCCGCTTCGTCTTGGTTCCTTGGTGGCTTGGTGCGAGGTTGTCTGTGTGGGTTCGAGTCCCACCATGGTGGTTGAGCGTCCACCTTTCCCAAGTCCTTACACAAGAATCCCGAGCTCCACAAGGGCAGGTCGGCAAGCCGTGCGAACGTGGCCAGGTACCCGACCAAACTGTGACCTCCAGCCTGTCTATCCCCTTGGCTGCGAGGGTCGAAATAAAGACAATCCGGGTCCATTTTCTTTGGTGTGTGTGTGTGTGTCTGTCAGTGGCCAGTCTGAATAAGCTAAGAAAGTTTAAGTGTTGATTGCTGCATTGTACATTTTCCTGCATATTCGTGATTAAGTCTGCTCTGTGTCCCCTCTCCCCATTATAAATAAACCCCTCGTTAAATGTTCCAGTTCATTGCCTGTCATTTCTTCCATTGGCCACGTATGGTTTCGGGCTTGAGAAGTAGGTAAGGCCGTGTTTGTGCCGTAAGTGTCATTGGGACCGGCGCGGCTCTGGTAATTCCCGGCTCGTGACGCCGGACCCCGAGTCGGTACATGCGACTCGGTTCGGAACAGAGTCGGCCGAGGGTGGTGGCTTCCCCGTAGCTAGACGGCGTGAATACTTTCGGTAAATTGGAATAGACAAGTGGACCCTACCTCGAGCCAATCAAAATGTGCGACCCCACGGTCTTTAAGTGCCCGTCGACTCCGGAGTTATCCGGGTGATCGACTTTTTCGATTCGCGGGTGTTTGGTCAGAGAACGGCCCTACTGCTCCGTCTAGCGGCCGTTCTCGCCACCCTGACCCCCGGCCCACAACATATAACCACGATGTATTACATGCACATAAGCAGTATGCATATTTTTTTTATGTACGTAACCCAGGTTATTTCATATTTTCAGGAGTGATCAAGGCAGCGGTCTGTTGCCCAATACACCACCCAAAATAAAGGATGAGCAATTTGTATAATATATCGAGGTAGCAGTCTGTTGCCAATATCACACGCTCAAAGAGGATGAATAATTTGGATAATAAACCGAGGCAGCAGTCTGTTGCCAATACAAACCGCCCAAATAAAGGGAATGAGCAATTTGTATAATATATTGAGGCCAGCGGTCTGTTGCAATACAACCGCTCAAATAAAGGGATGAATAATATTGGATATAAATCTAAATATAACCCGATGTATTACATGCACATAAGCAGTGGGGCATGTTTTGTTTCATGTACGTAACCCGGTTATTTCATATTTTTAGAGCGTTCAAGGCAGCCGGTCTGTTTGCCAATCACCGATCAAATAAAGGGATGAATAATTTGGATAATAAATCGAGGCAGCAGTCTGTTGTCAATACACTGCCAAATAAAGGGATGAGCGATTTGTATAAATAAATCGAGGCAGCAGTCTGTTGCCAATACACCGCTCAAATAAAGCGATGAATAATTTGGATAATTAATAAATCAAGGCAGCGATCTGTTGGCAATACACCGCTCAAATAAAGGAATGAATAATTTGGATAATGAAACCGAGGCAGCAGTCGGTTGTCAATACAGACCGCTCAAATAAAGGGATGAAGCAATTTGGATAAAAAAAATGAAGGTTTTGGTACGTATTTTGGTTTTAGCCCGTGTTTATCAATGCTGAATTGTGTGAAAATGCAGAAGAGTTACTCGGCATATCAACAAACGACATTTATATTGACCTATGCACTAAGCGAGTGACGTCAACACAAACCGATTGTACACCGATTGTACACCACGGAACCGATGGTTAACCAGATGGTGTTGGCAAGGCAGTAAGGCTCCGTCTATTGAGTGGCAAAAAATCATGGCTACCCACGCACGTGTCACGCGAACTTCTGGGCTATTTCATGGATTAGAATGAATTTCTAAGAAGAAGTACTGCGAAAAACTGAAGCTGTGGGTCTTAGTGAGATCCTTATATTATTTCAAAAGATAAATGGAACAACAGAAAGAATTTTGGCCTCAAATCGTTTCCCTGACATCTATGTTTACCTTGTTGAAACGCAGAGTCCTTACACCAAGCCAGCCTGAAAGCCTTCAAGAGTATGGACGCTTACTCATACTAGTACGTGCCCATAAAAAAAATAATAATAATTTAATAAATAAATAAATATTCAAAACCGCGAGCAACAAACAACAACCACAACAGGCCGTTTCTTCGCTCTCAGCTGCGGACCTGTACGTGCGTGCCGGAAGTTCGCATATTAATTCGCAGTTACGATTATTCCAATTTAGTTTTAATGCCAAATATTCAATTAGCGCAACGTATTTTGCCTTTTCGCAATGTCATCGCAAGGAAAAACAAAAAGAAAGAGAAGAGAGAAAAAAAAAAATTACTTCCTGGTTCGGAGCACAACCAGCTCACTCTGATTTACCGAAATTATGCAACCACGTCTAATATGAAAACGATCAATAACTTGGGGTATTGTGTTATCTATAAATGCGCATAAGAAATCAAGAAATTATTAGAAATACACGAAGTCATCACTCTCGCGGAACGCCGTACGTGTAAACCCGTAATGGGAGCGCGACGAAAGCTTCCTCCCCATCGGCCACGCCCACGCAACAACGTGTCTTGTCATTGTGTTGGTAAATAAATGGGCCATAAACTTGGGAAGCACTTGTCCGATTAATATCAACCTTGAAAAGGCACATCCTGCAGGTCCGCCGCAATATAGCGGCAAGTTCAATTAGATAGGACCAGTGTTGTCGAGAAACAGCGGTCACAGACACACACAGAACAACAACACACACAGGCACACACACAGGATTGCTGGAAATATAGATAGATATATGTCGCCGGTTTTTAGTGACATAATCTCGACGAAAAAGCTGACACGAACTGTATTATCGTGAGGGCAAAGGTAAGCCTGTTTTCTTTCATTTCACTATATTGTATTCCTTGTTGCTGGTTTGTTCAGTCAACCAGCGTCACTTTAACTTGACTGCTGCACAAGTTAATTTCAAGTGAAGCTCTTGTCTAAATGCAAGTTTGTAAGAAAATCTTCTTCGTTCGTCAGTTTGCTTACAGATTACATGATATTTTCCATGACAAACATACGCTGTGGATATATCCAAGTGCTAGTTTTTTATGTATTATCCATATCGATGTGACTTCTGCAGTGAAACAACTCAGAACTGTGCGCAGTTAGACAGCTGTTAGAAAGGCGATCTGGCCTACTCATTCTGTCAATAAAAACAGGGATATAATGCATTTTAATGATACAAATCAGACAATATTTTGTAACCACCGCTATTTATACCAAACTACTGAAATAAACGTATCAGAAATAGTTACATAACCGAGACAAAATGAAGCCACACAACCAGTCATTTCGCCAGGCCGCCAGTTTCTCTTCTCAGAAACCGATTCCAACGATTTCGTCTGGTCTACCTTCGGCGGGAAAAGCGGTAAAACTGCACTCCAGAGCCTTTAGTATATCGCCGAGTACATCCCGGGCCAAACAACTCTTACCCACGTAAAAAAAAAAAAATGCTTACTTGGAAACAACGGTGTAGTTGAAGTGGAGACATCGGTTGTTATGGACTGGGTAATACTTTCTTGCCGCTCAATAGGCGGGATGCTCTCGCCTTTCTAACAGCTGTCTAACGCGCACAGTTCTGAGTTGTTTCACTGCAGAAAGTCACATCGATATGGATAATACATAAAAAACTAGCACTTGGATATATCCACAGCGTATGTTTGTCATGGAAAAAATATCATGTATCTGTAAGCAAACTGACGAACGAAGAAGATTTTCTACAAACTTGGCATTTAGACAAGAGCTTCACTTGAAATTAACTTGT
>CM068957.1:15658936-15675137 GCA_035128595.1 Eptatretus atami
TGTGTGTGTGTGTTTGGTTGTTACCTCCATATGCAGGTTTCAGAAGATGGAAAGGAGCCCTCCCAGGTGTCACAGTATCCACCTGTGTGCGTGCATACTGTACGTGTGTGTGTGGTGTGTGCATGTGCGCATGCTTACCTTGTGTGTGTGCAAGTTGCTGTTGTTGGCTGCTGTCTCCACACATTGGTGGGTTTCAGGAGGTGTAACAAAGACCTTCCAGGTCTCAAAGTATCCATGTGTGTGTGTAACCTTTCATGTGCAATACTTTCCTAAAGGCCCAGTCACACCTTGACGTTTAAGCCAGCAATGGCAACGTATCAAAACGTATGTAAAACGCTGGCTTACGCTGAACTTTTGATGTTTTTTAAAAGATTCGGACGTATTCCTAACGAGTTGGTCATATGCATAACATATTAGTAACGGACACAGAACGTTTCATTGTCTTATAGATAACTTATACCAACGAATGCTTAGCCTGTTGTCGGCGTTCACAACCTATGCCCAACGATAGTCTAACTTATGCATAGCGCGCTGCACGTATCGCCGACGATCACGTGGCGTAGCCTATAAAGGCTGCTGCACAATGATTCAAATCTAACCGCCGAGAAAATGGAAGTGTCAACATCGCAGTCACACCTTGGCGATCTTGCCAGCGTATGCCGACCTCTGAAAAATGCGTCTAAAACGCTGGCGCACGTCGAATACGGTATGGGTAAGTTTGGTATACGTGAATATAACGCTAAAGTACACTATTATACGTCGTAGTAAGTGGAGCACGTCTTGAAATTTTAAACGTGTTAAAAATTTTACGACGTACTTGCCGTATGCCTCACACGTTCCGCATGCGATGGGAATAAGTTGTACGCACGATATGCGATCGTTGGCACACGTCGACAAAAGTTACTTGTAAGGTACTCATAAGTCGAAACACGTCGAGGTAATGGTTAGCGTCAGTGTTCCAGACTCCCTGTTTTTTTATTTTTATTTTTTCTTCGGTATGACGGTGATGTTGACACTTCGATTTCTAGTGCGGTTATAATATAATATAATTAATAGGCTGCCGCTCAACGATTTAAATCATAACCGCACTAGAAATCGAAGCTAAACTAGAAACTCGAAGCTAAACACTAGAAACGCTAAACATTACCTCGACGTGTTTCGACTTATGATTAACTTACAAGTAACGTGTGTCGACGTGTGTCAACGATCGCATAACGTGCCTACAACTTATGGCCAGCGTAGCGGAATTTGTGAGTCATTCGCTGGCATAAGTCGTAAAATTTCAAGCATGTAAATTTGAGGACAACCGCAAAGTACAAGATGAAAGCCAGCGTACTACGACGTATGGCAGTGTTTTTCAGCGTGCTCTCAATGTTTCCAAAACTTACCCATAACGTATTCGACGTGTGCCAGCTTTTAGACAAATTTTTCAAAAATCGGCATAAGCTGGCTAAAACTTCAAGGTGTGACTGGGCCTTAATGAAAGATAACAAAAAAACATCAGGATTTCTCTTTTGCACTTCCATTACGGCATCAGAAAAGAAAGGTGCCCACGGTGCAGACATCCACAGGTGTGGACCTCACATGACCTCTCCACCATCAGGCCACCACGATGGGCACCATGCGGATGCTGCCAAATGCGTGCACAATGAAAAGCACAATTGAACACTCGCTGGGGCCTGAGGTCACGCGTGAATTAAAGTGTCGGTCGATGTCAGATTCCATGTGCAAGGCTCGGGTCAAGAGGGTCACATCACAAGCATTGCACAAGCTTAACCACACGGCAAATAGAGAGCCGTCACTGAGGTGGTAAAAAGGGCACCTCACCGACGAAAAGACCACGAGCAGCCACACTGAGATCTGAAGCGCAAGTTAAAACCCTTGGAAGGTGACAACCAGAAGTCAAAAAGTAACAACCAAGAACTTTTACAATGGCACCAATCAAAAACTTCAAGAGAGAGAAGGAACCTTTATGTGTATGGAACTTCCATAAAGGATAGTTAGTGGGGAGAGAAGAAAAGTTTAGGAGGGCAAAGGAATAAAGGGATGGACGGGTAGGGATGTGGAAGGAGGGATAGGGGAGAAAAAAAGGAGAGGGCAGAGAAAAAAAATGCAGCGGATTGGGTGAGAGGGGGGGGTTGAAGAGGAGAGAAGAATTTTTTTTTGTCATATTTCCATGATGTGTCATTCGGGTCTTGACATCACGGATCACGGATCACGGATCGACCACAACGAGGTGAACCTTCTCGATCCCCAGAGAACTTAATTTACCCCGATTGTACAACAAAGGGAATCAAAGAATATACTCAAAACATCGTGAGTACCGAGTCAGGAATCTTAACTAGTAACTAGTGCAAAGTGAACGGTCCAGTGATCGGTGACCCTTACCGGTGTAGCGTGTAGGACCCGTTGCGTTTTAGGCGCATCGTGGCCCAGATGGATCGGAGGAGGCGCTTGGAACACACTTTCGGTGCCGGTGGGGGTCTCGACCGGGAGAACCGGGACTTCTGACCACGGGTCCAGCGAACTGGCTCGAAACGTGCACTCGATCGGACCTGTCGTCCCCCTTGCACGATGTCCCGGTTATGGCGAACAGCCAGCCGTCCCCTCGTCACGTACTCTCGGAATTCCCTGCGCAGGGTCCAGAAGGTGCGGCGATGACCGGAGGGGACTCGCAGCAGCAGTTGGTGCGCACGGACGGGATGATGTGGCATTCCGCCAGCGGCACAAGCTCGGGAAGATCGAGATGGTGGGATGGATCAGGGCGGGAGTAGGAATCTCCAATGGAATTTGGAGGAGGGAGGGTGACCGTGGGTCCCGCCCGCTGCTTCCTTTCTCCCTTCCTCCTGCAGCTCCTCCATAAACTGGAGGATTGGTGCTTTGCGGGGGCAGGGTGTTGCATCGCAAAGTGCGCTGTTCTTCAGGCTCAGGTGAACGTTAAGCTGGCTGTCCCGTCTGCTAGCACGAGTCGGTGGTCGTTAAGGATCCCGCGGTGGCTTTTGTGAAGAGTAGGTGAACCACCTCCAGCACCCTCAACGTGTGGGGAATTCCTGCCAATATCTATCACCTTTAGCTTATGGTGTAGTACTGTAGTGTTTCTTTGAAATTGTTTTCTAAAGCTAGTTCACTGTTCCCGACGGGAGCGACAAGGGGGTGGGGGGGGGCAGGGTTGGGGGGTTGGGAGATTTGGGATCAAGTGTACTTGCGCACCATGCGGACGTGATTTGTTAATATCCTTATTGTTCAACAGCCACAATGATTTCCCACGTTATTGTGGGGTTGGTTGGGGGAATCTGGAAGGAATTCTTTCACGAACCGGATGGCCAGGCCTGACGTTCGACTAAGATTATGGCAGGAATTTGCAATTTGAAATTTGTTCAGGGTTCCAGCGATAGCTCACCTACTCTTCGTGAAGGACACCATGAGATCTTTAAAGTCCACCAACTAATGCTGGCAGACGGGACGCCCAGCTTAACATCCATCTGAGAAATGGCACACACATTGATGAATCACTCCGCCTGTGAAACACGGGGATGACGGCTCGGTCGGAATTCGAACCCAGGCAAGACAACTTAGAGGAGAGTGTGCATACCTCGAGGCCATCCTACCAGCCCCCCCCCGTGTTAATATTATTATCATGATGTCTTTATCATTGGACAGAATTGACCGATTAATTTGTGGTGAGAATAATTTTTAGGAAAATATAACTTGGATGATACGAAAGCTGGAGTCGGGATTGGAGGAAGATGTATTGTTGTGGGGCCGGGTCTCGGTGGCGAGCACGACCGCTAGGGGGAGCAGTAGAGTCGGTCCATCGAACACCCGGAATTTAGGTTGTACCTTTCAGATAAATCCGAAAGGTCACGGGTCCTATCGGACCGAAGATCGCCAATAGGTCGACCACGTGGGATTGGGTCACTTGCCAATTTCAATATACCTAAATACCCACGTCGTTCAAACTACCGGGGAAATTCACCCTCGGCAGGATCTGCGCGATCAGGGCCGTTACAAGCCGGATCCGAGTCGTACCCGAGCGGAGAGTACCAGAATCCTGCGGGTCGATTGCACGATACGGCAACAATGACCTTCCTAATCCCCAATACGCACCGTGGCAAACAATGGTAGAAAGGACAAGGACGAGCTGGTACATTCAACAAAAAGGGGAATTTATTTACAACAATTATTGGGACGAGGGGAGCACGGAAGGGCAGAGTTATCCGAATATAGCAAGGCAAATAATGTACAAGGAACACAGGCACTTAACAGTTTCTACTTATCAGACGGGGCCCACAGACACACACACACACACACACACACACACACACACACACACACACACACACACACACACACACACAACACATATCCAGAAATGGACCCCGTCGGGTCTTTATTGAAGGCCTCCAGCTTGAAGAAAGGTGAGCTGGAGCAAGAGCTTGCTTGGACCTGTCCGCCTCGTGCGGTCTCGACGTTCTGGCTCGGCGGGACTCGAACCCGCAACAACGATGCCACTCCAAGCGCCAGGGATGGAGGGTGAAGGACGGACGCCAACCAGCACGAGGGCGGACAAGGCAGCGAGTGCCAGCAAGCAAGGCCAGGCGATCCGGGACGATCCGGCAGAAAAACCCCAACTACTTTTAGTCGGATCGTGCCGAACAATTATATTCACTCCCCGTCCAGGGGGGGAGGGGACTCCCTCTCCACCCCACCCCCCCCTTACTGGACGGTTTTGGCGAGCGATCCGCTCGTTGCCCCTGTGATTTGCCAAAAGGGGCGCCAAGTCCGCTGATTGGACCGGGGGGCGTGGCGGCGTCACGGCGGACCGCCCCTCAAACAGGAAGATGAGTAATATTGTCCTGCGTTGGCTACCATTGGCTGAACGACGGCAAACTCGCTCGCATCTCTCTGATTGGTCGAGAGAGAGACGCCAAGTCCTTCGTTGAACTCCGTCCACCGCGAGCGTTATGGCGTCAGGATGGAGCGAAGGTGTTGTTGTTGTTGTAGTTGAAGATGTAAAAGAAAACCCTGACTATCAAAATAACTCCGCAGCGCACGAACATTTAATCATCCATTAGACACAGGGGATGGATTCTAACTATACACATATACTTAACGAAATAACTGAGCTACGGGGACCTGTCTGTTATGTGCTCATGGCTGCCAGATTCGGAACAGTATCAACAATCCAAGGTATGCCGATGATACCACTGTGTTGACAGAAGGTAAAGAGAACTTAATAGAACAGCTGCGGACAGTGAAGAAGGAAAGTGAAAAGCTGGTCTTTATTTAAACCTCAAAAATATGAAAATCTTGTCAATGATGACATCGACATGTTTAGAAGGGGTGTGTTCCATTACCATCAGCTTTTCGAGTGCTCAGCAAGTGGCTCGCTTAAATCGAAACAATAAATGTGTGTGTGTGTGTGTGTGTGTGTTGTGTGGTGTGTGTGGTTGTCTGTCTGTCCTCCATAACTCCAAAACCACGAAACCGAACAGCCTGAAACTTTGCATGCACACTATGGGAACTCCACAAGGAGTGAATGTGTGTAAATTGGGTGTTTGGGTTAATTAAAACACCCTTTATGAAGATATAATTAATGGCCTTATTTAATTATATCCTTTATCAGGCGCATTCTCGGCCCCTCGCTGGGGTCTTAAATCGTCATTTTGCTTGTCCTACTCAACAATACCTTGACTTAGAACACGCCACAATGGTTTCTTTACGATAAAGCGCTCAAAATGTTTTTTGTTTTTTTTCGCTTTCCTCACTGATATCATCGAATGCCTTGTCTACATAACTAGGAATCACTCCATACATTGCTTTTGGAAGTGCTATCATGCATGAAATGATGCGATTTTCCAGGATCTACCCTCACGGAATAATTAATGGATGTAATTTAAATATAATTTGAGTTTGGAGAATCAGGTCAGGTCAGGTATGAGAGCATGCGCCGGAGCAGTGCGTCGCTGCGTCCACTTCCTGCCGGTACTCCAGGGACCTCCGTCTGGCCATCCCCCAGGTAGATGCCTGGCCCATCCCTATCTCCTTGAGATGTTGATCAACCTGCTGCAACCACGAGGCACATGGTCGGCCCATTGGCCTCCTCCACTCACGAGGCTCCCTCGCTGAGAGAATCTGGTGAGCAGGATCGGCATCACGAAAATGAGACACATGTCCATACAACCGTAGCTGACGCAAGCATGAGTTGGTGGTATGAGAGCAGATGGCAGGAATTTGTAATTTGCAGACCATCAAGCAGATGGTGGCAAACCCTATCAAGAATTATCCAAGCAAAGACCTATCCCGGCACTGAGAACAGCATCACCCCTCGGTAGTTGTTGCAGTCCTGGCGACTATGCAGGTAACAAATCTCATTTGAGTCTCTCTCAACAACCGCTCGTTGGACACAAAGTCCAACCAGCGATAGCCAAGGATTCTCTGAAGAGACATGGCACCAAAGGAATTAAGTCTCCGTCTCAGATCTCTGGTCAGAGTCTAAGTCTCACATCCGTAGGGCAAGACTGGAAGCACCAAAGACCTGAAGACTCGGACTTTCGTCCTCATGCACAGGTACCGACAGCTCCACACCCCATGATCCAGGGAATCCATGTTTCCCCAGGCTCGACCAAGATGTCGATTGACCTCTGGCTCACAGCCAGCAGAGACATGAATATCACTGCCAAGGTAAGTGAATCTCTCCGTGACCTCAACATCCCCACCACAAACAGGTACAGAGAGGACAGCAGCATCCAAGATGTCATTGATAGCCTGGATCTTAGTTTTGACCCAGGAAACCCGCAATCCCAGCGGCTCCGAATCCTCATTCAGCACCTCGAGGGCCCCCAAAAGAATATCCAGAGTCTCTGCAAAGATGACTGCATCATCTGCAAAATCAAGGTCAGAGATGTTGACATTCCCAAACAATGCACCACAGCTTGATCTCTCCAACATCCTCCCTAGAATCCAGTCCATACAAGTGCTGAAAAGTGTGTGGGACAGTACACACCGCTGATGAACTCCAGTAACAACTGGAAATAAGTTGGAGATTGTATCACATCTCACAGCACTCTCAGTACCAGAGAATAGTTCAGAGATCAGATTGATCAGTTTTAGTGGCACCCCACGAAGACCAAGAATCCTCCAGAGGGAATCCCAATTCACTGAATCAAACGCTTTGCAGAGATCAACGTAGGCTGCAAGCAGCCCATGCCGAAACTCTCGTATGCGTTCAGTGAGGACCCAAAGGGCAAGGATACGGTCAATTGTTGACCTCTTTGGTGTAAAGCCTGACTGCTCTGGGTGCTGCTGCACAAGCAGGTGGTGGCAAACCCAATCAATAATTATCCAAGCAAAGAAATTGCCTGGCACTGAGAGCAGCATCACCCCTCGGTAGTTGTTGCAGTCCTGACAATCACCACTCCTTTTCCAGAGGGGGGTGACAAGGCCCCTCTTCCAGTCAGTTGGGATGATGCCTGTGTTCCAGGCACAGCACAGAACTGCATGCAATGACATGAGTACAGCATTTCCACCAGCCTGGGGAAGTTCAAAATGATGCCACACATCCCAGGAGCTTTACCCCATTTCAAGTGGTTCACCGCAAACTGCATTTGCACAAATGAAGGTGGATCACAGTTGATTGGAGGGTCAGCAATAGGGATAGCAACACCCCTGACATCCAACTCGACAGTTGGTGGATCAGCCTGGTACAGCCGCTCAAAGTAACCGGCCCAGCTGGCCTTCACTTCAGACTCCTCTGTCAAGAGCCTACCACCCTCTGCTCTAACTGCAGTAGACCGAGGGACGGGCTTGGATGAACGCAATGCGCGAATTCCCCTGTAAGCAGGACGAGAATCACTTGACCACAGGTGATGCTCTACCCCCCTCACAGATTCCTCGCACATAGGCCTTCTTGTCCACCCTCAGTGCACATACAGTTTTACGCCTCAGCTCCCTGAACAGCTCAGCTCTGTCATTCAGCCTGGCCCTGCAACTCTGATCAACGCCATCCGGTGTCCCTTGAGAGAAAATTCTTTCTTCGCCCTTCGGTGAGTTCCAAAACATCCACCGGCAACATCAAGGACGGTAGTCTTTCCACGTGGACTAAATATGAATTAAATAACTTCCTCTCACCTCATGCTGCCATCAGATCACGTGGACTAAACGATGGAAATCTGAAAATGTTAAGAAATCGGCGATGTTTAGTTCTTTTTGCGGTTACGTGCCATAACCGATCAACTAGTCATCGCCTGTCAAGCCAGTCGTTCCTTGTCAACCATTTCATTGGAGTGCTTGCTTGAGTGCTGAAGCCACTTGCCGAGCTCCCTACAGTCGATGGTGGTGTAGTTAGTGTCCAGATCAGGATGGACAGTCCTCCCTCGAGGTCAATGTTATATGGTTTCCCTTTGCGAGTTTCAAAGCAAAATATTGTGACGAATTTGGAATTCGATTGCACACAACATACAGGTTCCTTTAGTGAGCTATGTCGATAAGTGCTTGTTCTCTAGATAGCTCACCTTCCATTGTTTAAATGTTCAGAAATCGATTAGATGCGCTGCGGATCGATTTAATAGTTAGGGAACGGACAATGGAGACATCCCTCCCCCTCTTCTGCGAAGAGCAAGAAGAACCCTGCCGTCCCGTGACTCATGATGTCACCAACTCCCTCCCACCCGTGGCTGAGCGGGGATGGAGCACGAGGGCATGAGTCATGAGTCGAGTCATGAGTCACGCCGGGAGCGGGGGGAGGGCAGAAGAGGATAAGGAAGAGATCTTTTCTTTGTTCGTGTTTGGGCAGTGTTGGAGAGGGCAGAGTTGGAGAGGGGAGTTGAGGAGTCGTTCAGCGTCGGTCCTGCTGCTTGGCTGCGTTAGGGTTGAGGCCTTCGGAAGCTTTTTGCTTCGGCTGGCTCAGTGAGCTTTGGCTGAGGCCTGGCTCGGGAGGAGGCTTTTGGAGGCTTTTTGCTTTGATGGTTCCGTGAGCTTCGGCTTCTGTTTGGCTCGGGAGAGCTTTTTGCTTCAAGCTGCCCTGTTTGGAAGGAAGTTAAGCCGGTTGCTCGCTCGAGCTGCGAGTGGTGGCTTTCTTCTTGGTTTCGTGGAGCTCTTTGTTCTCCATTTTGGTTCCCAGCTTGGTGCGACTCATCGACCTCTTCGTGGAGGGGTTCCTCGGGGAAGCGACGCATCGACGGGAAGGATCGGCGCCTCTTCTCACCAGCACGTGTTGAGAAGCTCGGGAGATTCGCGGAGCTCGGGAAGGATCACGGCGATTGGATCCAGTTCGCTCTTGCTGGAGCCCGGGTCCGAACAACTTGAAGACCACACGAGGTGGAGAGGTTCGAGATAGGCTCTGGTTTTCAGCTCACCTGTCCTCCGAGCTGGAGCTCGTTATTAAAGGCCTCTGCCACCATTTCTTGGTGTGTGTGTGTGCGTACGTGTGTCCGTGGGCCCGTCTAATAGTAGGAACTGCTGTTAAGTGCAAGTGACTGTACATAATAAGTAGACGGTTGTAGTTCTTTGTCGTGCTTTTGTTGCTTGTATAATTGCATACGTGTTTTGCCTTGTTTAATTGCATACGTGCTTTATTATAATAAATGTCCTTGTGTGAATGTAAACCTGTTCGTTGCGTCCATTCCCTCATTGAACTGCCCCATCTTTCACTCGGAATATAGTTGGCTTTTAAATAGCCAGTAAAGTGATCGGTCCAACGGGACTGGCGATAATACCCCGCTCGGTTATCCAAAGGAAAGCGAGCTGCTTAAGCGGCTCGTTTCCAAGCGGTCCCGTTGAGGTACAACCTCTCGGTAACCTACCTGCGCGAATAATTAGGTAAATCGAAGATTTGGCGATCGGACCCTGTAGCGCGGGTAGAGTGCGGACAAGGCCGTGGTGGGATTAAAAAAACCCACCCGTGACTGGTTTCTGGCGTTGTTCCAGAAAGTCACGACTGGATTGTCCGTTCGGTGGGCGAAGCGACCGCTATTTGGTTAGACGCGGTCGCTCGCACGCTGACGGCGGGAAATTTACAACAATATATTTGATAACACCCGATTTCCGAGCCGTTTGCCATGTCAATACGTTTTCTAAATTACCGAGCCAAATTTTTTTCCACCTGCCACACGATTGCCACCTGTTTATGAAGATTATTGTTTCTGCACATCTCTGGACTGTGTCATCACACTGACTCCAATCTGCCGATTCCCGAAAAATTGACGATGTTGGCCAAGCACCAATATATATCGTGTGTGCGTGTGCATTTTTTTTTTGTATACCTTGTCGAGGCTCGTATGAGAGCTAATATACAACGCACAACAAGGGAGGCATGAGGTAAGAGGGGTGGGAGTGGGAAGGACAAAACTGTGGGGAACAGAGACATTAGGAGATCTGTGGAAGGGAGAGCCAAAGGCAAGCATAGGATAGTCAATGAGTTTGTTGACCTCTGGGTTTGTAAAAGAAGGACTGCTCTGGGTGCGTGCACAAGCAGGTGGTGGCAAAAACCAATCAAAGAATCACTGAACCAACAAATTTCAAAAAATTTTTTTTACTGGAAGATTGTGTTATTGGTAAAGTGATTAGACTAATTTGGGTACGGCTGAATTTCAAAAATCCTAACCGTTTTGCTGTATCACGTCAGCCAAGGATTTCAGGAACGAAATATTCCCATTGCTAGAAGTCAGGATTTCAATGAAATTACATAACGTCTAACCATGTCTATTTCGTAACAATTGTTGTTAACTTGTGTTATATTTCTTTTCTTTCAGATAAAGATGAAGTAGGCGTCCTGTACCAAATCATCCTGACAAACTTCTGTTATGTCTGTGGTCGGTATACCAAAAAAGAATCAACAGCGGAAGTATACTACAGCAGTGAAAATGAAGGCCGCCTACTTTCACTACTTCGGGTTAAGTGGGGACCAAGAAACGAGCTGGGCACACACATCTGCTGCACAAGTTCAACAACCTTGACTCAGTGAGTGGTGGGCCAAGCGCCGCGAGCATGCATTTGCGGTGCCCATGATATGGCGTGAGCCCAGAATCATATGATGATTGTTATTTCTGCTTCACAAGCATTCGCCGGCTTCAACAAAGAAGAATAAAGGTCTCAATCAAGTACGCTGACTGCGGTCTACTGCTCGAAACCTGTGCCTCATGATGACGAGAACCCCTTCCAACACCTCCAGCTGATCAGAACATAGCTGTAAGCAGTGTGAAGAGGATGGGATGAGAACCTTTGAACCCGACACTCAAGAATCACACCTTCTGAAACCAGGAGACTTAAATGTCTTGTAAGAGATCTCTCGCTGTCAAAGGCCGAAAGCAGAGTGCTGGGATCAAGGCTGCAGCAGTGGAATCTACTTTGAACCTAACACCAAGAATTCCTGTTTCAGGAGCACGTCACATGAGACATTGGTCTGAGTTCTTTGGAGATGGAAGACACATGACATTTCTGCAGTGACATCAACGGTCTGTTGAAAGAACTTGGTGTGATCACGATTCCTGGCAGACTGGCCGCCTCATCGACTCGGGAAGAACAGCTTGAGGCTGTTTTGCTCCACAGGCAACGAGAAACCATCAGTCCCACTTGGCTCACGCGTCGGCATGACAGAGGACTATGAGGATTATGGGCAGCTGCTGATTCCATTCAGTACAATGACTTCAACTGCACATTTCTGCGGAGACTTGAAAGTGGTGGCGCGCTGTTGTTAGGGCTTGCAGGTCAGGCTACACAAATACATGTGCTTCTTTGTCTCTGGGATAGCAGAGCGACAAGAATCAATGGACGAAGAAAAAGATTGGAAGAGCAAAAAGAGCATGTACCTGGTCGACACAACGTGAAGCATGTCGCCCTTGTCGACCCAGCCAGGTTTCCTCCACCACTCCACATAAAGCTTCGGTTTGATGAAAAGTTTTGTACGGCAATGGAATCGAATGGGCGTGGTTTTATACCTCAACGAAAAGTTTGGCAACACCTTTGTCGGAGGCCAAGATCAAGGCTGGTGTCTTTTTGGACCGCAAATCCGACAGTTATGAAGGACGAAACTTTTCCGACAACTCTAAACCCCAAAGAGCTGGCACGTGAGGAGCTTCAAAGCTGTGACGGACAACTTCTTGGGGAACGAGCGCGCGGACAACTATGAAGAAATAGTGCAGCAGCCTGAGTCCTTCAGGAAACTTGTCCAGGATGTCCCTGAAAATCCATTTCCTACATCAGCACCTGAACTTCTTCCCTGACAACTTGGGAGCAGTTCTCGACGAGCACGGGAGCGATTCCACCAAGAGATTTCACTCATGGAGACGCGTTACCAGGGCGGCACAACCCGAACATGATGGGCGATTTCTGCTGTTCCTGCATCGTGAAACTGACACAGAGCAGCACAAACGCAAAGCCAAATGCCTAAAGCATTTTTAATTACATTCTAGTGGAGTTTTTCTTAATTTCTATAATTTTGAAGCATTCATGATGAAATAAATGAATTTTGTAAATTTCATTGAATCCTGACTTCTAGGCAATGGGATATTTCTGTTACTGAAAATCCTGACGTGATACAGCAAAACGTTATGATTTTTGAAATCGGCGTACCCAAATTAGTCTAAATCACTTTACAACATCTCCAGTAAAAAATTTTTGTTGTCAGTTATCCAAGCAAAGAAATTGCCTGGCACTGAGAGCAGCATCACCCCCGGTAGTTGTTGCAGTCCTGACAATCACCACTCCTTTTCCAGAGGGGGTGACAAGGCCCCTCTTCCAGTCAGTTGGGATGATGCCTGTGTTCAGGCACAGCACAGAACTGCATGCAATGACATGAGTACAAGCATTTCCACAGCCTGGGGAAGTTCAAAATGATGCCACACATCCCAGGAGCTTTACCCCATTTCAAGTGGTTCACCGCAAACTGCATTTGCACAAATGAAGGTGGATCACAGTTGATTGGAGGGTCAGCAAACACCCCTGACATCCAACTCGACAGTTGGTGGATCAGCCTGGTACAGCCGCTCAAAGTAACGGCCCAGCTGGCCTTCACTTCGGACTCCTCTGTCAAGAGCCTACCACCCTCTGCTCTAACTGCAGTAGACGCAGGGACGGGCTTGGATGAACGCAATGCGCGAATTCCCTGTAAGCGGACGAGAATCACTTGACCACAGGTGATGCTCTACCCCCTCACAGATTCTCGCACATAGGCCTCTTGTCCACCCTCAGTGCACATACAGTTTACGCCTCAGCTCCCTGAACAGCTCAGCTCTGTCATTCAGCCTGGCCTGCACTCTGATCAACGCCATCCGTGTCCCTTGAAGAAAATTCTTTCTTCCCCTTCGGTGAGTTCCAAAAACATCCACCGGCAACATCAAGGACGGTAGTCTTCACGTGGACTAATATGAATTAATTAACTTCCTCTCACCTCATGCTGCCATCAGATCACGTGGACTAAACGATGGAAATCTGAAAATGTTAAGAAATCGGCGATGTTTAGTTCTTTTTCGGTTACGTGCCATAACCGATCAACTAGTCATCGCCTGTCAAGCCAGTCGTTTCCTTGTCAACCATTTCATTGGAGTGCTTGCTTGAGTGCTGAAGCCACTTGCCGAGCTCCCTACAGTCGATGGTGGTGTAGTTCGTGTCCAGATCAGGATGGACAGTCCTCCCTCGAGGTCAATGTTATATGGTTTCCTTTGCGAGTTTCAAAGCAAAATATTGTGACGAATTTGGAATTCGATTGCACACAACATGCAGGTTCCTTTAGTGAGCTATGTCGATAAGTGCTTGTTCTCTAGATAGCTCACCTTCCATGGTTTAAATGTTCAGAATCGATTAGATGCGCTGCAGATCGATTTAATAGTTAGGGAACGGACAATGGAGACATCCTCCCCTCTTCTGCGAAGAGCAAGAGAACCCTGCCGTCCCGTGATCATGATGTCAACAACTCCCTCCCACCGTGGCTGAGCGGGGAGTGGAGCCAGGGCATGAGTCATGAGTCGAGTCATGAGTCACGCCGGAGCGGGGGAGGGCGGAAGAGGATAAGAAGAGATCTTTTCTTTGTTCGTGTTTGGGCAGTGTTGGAGAGGGCAGAGTTGGAGAAGAGTGAGGGGGAGTCGTTCAGCGTCAGGTCCTGCTTGCTGCGTTAGGTTGAGGCCTTAGGAAGCTTTTTGCTTCGGCTGGCTCAGTGAGCTTTGGCTGAGCCTGGCTCGGGAGAGGCTTTTTGGAGGCTTTTGCTTTGATGGTCCGTGAGCTTCGGCTTCTGTTTGGCTCGGGAGAGCTTTTGCTTCAAGCTGCCCTGTTTGGAAGGAAGTTAAGCCGGTTGCTCGGCTCGAGCTGCGAGTGGTGGCTTCTTCTCTTGGTTCGTGGAGCTCTTTGTTCTCCATTTGGTTCCCAGCTTGGTGCGACTCATCGACCTCTTCGTGGAGGTGGTTCTCGGGGAAGCAACGCATCGACGGGAGGATCGGCGCCTCGTCTCACCAGCACGTGTTGAGAAGCTGGGAGGATTCGCGGGAGCTTGGAAGGATCACGGCGATTGGATCCAGTCGCTCTCGCTGGAGCCGGGTCCGAACAACTTGAAGACCACACGAGGTGGAGAGGTTCGAGATAGGCTCTGGTTTTCAGCTCACCTGTCCTCCGAGCTGGAGCTCGTTATTAAAGGCCTCTGCCACCATTTCTTGGGTGTGTGTGTGCGTACGTGTGTCCGTGGGCCCGTCTAATAAGTAGGAACTGCTGTTAAGTGCAAGTGACTGTACATAATAAGTAGACGGTTGTGTTCTTTGTCGTGCTTTTGTTGCTTGTATAATTGCATACGTGTTTTGCCTTGTTTAATTGCATACGTGCTTTATTATAAAAATGTCCTTGTGTGAATGTAAACCTGTTCGTTGCGTCCATTCCCTCATTGAACTGCCATCTTTCACTCGGAATATAGTTGGCTTTTAAATAGCCAGTAAAGTGATCGGGTCCAACGGGACTGCGCGATAATACCCGCTCGGTTATCCCAAAGGAAGCGAGCTGCTTAAGCGGCTCGTTTCCAAGCGGTCCCGTTGAGGTACAACCTCTCGGTAACACCTGCGCGAATAATTAGGTAAATCGAAGATTTGGCGATCGGACCTGTAGCGCGGGTAGAGTGCGGACAAGGCCGTGGTGGGATTAAAAAACCACCCGTGACTGGTTTCTGGCGTTGTTCCAGAAAGTCACGACTGGATTGTCGTTCGTGGGCGAAGCGACCGCTATTGGTTAGACGCGGTCGCTCGCACGCCGAGGGCGGGAAATTTACAACAATATATTTGATAACACCCGATTTCCGAGCCGTTTGCCATGTCAATACGTTTTCTAAATTACCGAGCCAAATTTTTTTCCACTGCCACACGATTGCCACCTGTTATGAAGATTATTGTTTCTGCACATCTCTGGACTGTGTCAATCACACTGACTCCAATCTGCCGATTCCCGAAAAATTGACGATGTGGCCAAGCACCAATATATATCGTGTGTGCGTGTGCATTTTTTTTTGTATACCTTGTCGAGGCTCGTATGAGAGCTAATATACAAGCACAACAAGGGAGGCATGAGGTAAGAGGGGTGGGAGTGGAAGGACAAAACTGTGGGGAACAGAGACATTAGGAGATCTTGTGAAGGGAGAGGGATGGGGTGGGAAATGTGGGGAATACAAGATGGATATTACAGGGACTTTCAGGAAGGAAGGCAGGGAATTTGAAGGAGGTGGCTTGGGTGTAATCGGGGGTAGAAAGATCGAGGATTTGGATGGGGGATGATAAGAGGTGGTGGTGAACGACTGTTTTGAAGGCCTGGAGGGAAGAATGGGATTGAATAGAGTGAGGGAGTTTATTCCAAAGGTGGGAAAAAAGAGGAATGAAAGAGTGAAGGTGAGCAGCGATTCGTGATTTTGGTAGTTTTACCAGAAGGGGAATGTTGGCGGACCTTGAGCGCCCTGCAGAATGTAGTGGGGACAAATCGCAGAGAGAGCAGGGGGGAGGCTGGAGAGGAGACTGTAGAAGATAGAAAGACCACCGACCAGCCTGCGGTGAGAGAGTGAGAGGCCCAAAGACTCGGCCTCATTGCGGGAGATGCCAATGATCCGAAATGCTTGGTTTCCACAGCGTGAAGCCGAGAAAGGTGGAGAGCAGGGCACCAGCCCAAGGGGAGAGCAGTACTCCATCAGGCTGCGGACGAAAGCTTTGTAAGTTGGTCAGGAGCTCAGGTGGGCCGAGAAAGG
>CM068957.1:15682777-15705172 GCA_035128595.1 Eptatretus atami
CCCGCGCACGCGAAACGCCCACTTGCACTGTACCCTGTACAGTGTGTACTGTACCATGCCTGCGAGAAGCGGCGCACCTCGTAAGCCACAACGAGCACGTGAGAGCACCTGGTGGGTTATTAAGCAATGCGCGGATGGAGGGAACACCGAACGACCGCGGGATTGAAGGTAAGACCGATTTGGTGAAGGAGGGATTTTTGATGGAGGGGCGATGATTGGTGGACCGTTGAAACGGGCCGATGGGGGTAATGGAGGGATGACTGAAAGTGACGGAGGGATTGAACCGACCGATGGTGTGAAGGAGGAAAGATTGAAAGTAACAGAAGGGGAGGGGGGAGACATTACACGGGACAGAGTCCAGCCAACGCATGCCCCCCCAAACAGCCCTTTGACAAGGGACCAAGGACGATCTATACAAAGACTAATGAAATAAATGATCCTCGGGCCACCTACATGTCCATGTCTGCTCTCCCTCTGGCGTCTGGGGTAAGTTTTCCAAAAGCCATAACATGTCGGATCAGGTCATTGGAAGATCAGACCGTGTATTGCATTATTATACATACTCGATCATTCTCCTGATGACGGAGATTTGGAAACCACGCATCACCATTTTAAATTCCCAAAAATATAATTTACTTCCGTGAGGGTGTCGTTGGGTGGGTGGAGGGAAATATCGCACGTCACAAAAATCCCTTGTGCTGGGGAGTTTAGGTTGATGTTTTGTAATAACATGAATATTATACGATTATAATCGTTCGTGTTGTTTTTTATTTTTTTATTATGAGAAGCAGCCTTGGAGGAACGCCACCATTAGCTAACTTAACGCGGATATACACCTCCACAGAAACTTCCACCCAGGCGGAAACACCCCTTGGGGGAAGGAGGAAAGTTAAATCGTGACAACCCCCATCGTTCAGCCTCCATCATCATTACTGCGTCAAGACTAATGTAAGCAGCTTTGTTAACTAAAGATTGTTACTGTTTACCTTGAGGCTAAGCAAGCAAGTTCTCTGATCTGAGGGAGACGCGATGAGTATAGAATGCCTTGATAACGCCGAATATCTTCAGAACTTCTTTCAGTTTAATACTTTTACTATGCCAGGGCGGTTTAGATTTTCACGAAGTTATAAAGCTATTATGATTAATGGCTTGTATTGTTGCGAATTTGGAAGCTTACTGCACACAACAGCCAGGTCCTATCGATCAGCTATATCGGTAAGTATGTGTTTCTAGTTTGGGTCCCGTCCTATGTTTAATGGGTGATTAATTGTACGTGCGCTGTGAGTTATTTTATAGTTAGGATTTTTACATTTTAAACTTCACAACGACAACGACACCTGCCTTTGCTTCCTTCCACCATCCTCCACCGGCACCATTGCACGCGTGCGTGTCAGCACGTACGTGGGCGGAGTCCAATGTGCCAGGCGGGGTTTCTTCGGACGTGGGCATCTTGGATTTCGCTCCAAATACGGACATGGCACCCCTCTCAGCCAATCGGAGGGGTGTGAGCACGTCTGCCGCCTCTCGGCCAATGGGGAGCCAGCGCAACATATTGCTGCTCGACTTCCTGGTCGAGGGGTGGAGATATGAGCACCCCCCCCGCCCCGACCAATCTCGGACGGCCGGGAGATCGCCCGACACGCCTGTCCAATGAGGTCGGAATGACGCGAGACGGATCCCTCCCACCTGTCAAAAAGGAGGGATAATTGTGTGGGGCGACCCAGTGAGAGAGTCGGAGGATTCGTTGGTTGAGGCTGAGAGAGTCTCCCCGCCATAAATCGCCTGCCTGCGAGCCGGAGGAGAATCGCTTGCCTGCCTGCCGAGCTGACTTGCTTTGCCTGCCTCGTCGCCTCTTTTGCCGGTGGAGCATGCCAGCGCCCGACGCTATCCTCCGTACCTGGTGCTTGGAGCGGCATCGTGTTGCAGGTTCGAGTCCCGCCGGGCCTGATCGTCGAGAACCGCGGGAAGGTCCAAGCCAAGCTCTTACCTCCAGCTCACCTTCCCTCCGAGCTGGGGTATCAATAAAGGCCGCGGCCACCATTTCTTGGGGGGGGGGGTATGTCTGTGTGTGGGCCCGTCTTTTAAGTAGAAACGTTTAAGTGCCGTGTGTGTAAATTGCTTTCCTTTTATTCGGTTAACTCTGCCTTCTTGCGTGTTCCCCTGCCCCATTATAAATAAATATCCCTTTTGTTAAATGTTCCAGCTCATTTCTGTGTTTCTTTCATTGGCTTGGCGTGGTGTGTGTTGAGAAATAGCGAGGCAGTAAATTGTTCATTTGGACCGACGGGCCTCGGTAATCTCCGCTCGGGTTACACACGGTTCACGCACGGTAACGGCTCGTTCCGCTCGAGGGCCGTCGAGGGTGTGAATTCCCCGGTAGCTTTGCCGCATGGGTAATTAGGTATATTGAAGTTTGGCAATTGACCCTACCCACGCTGTCGAATTATTGGCGATTCATGGTCCTGTAAGGGACCCGTGCCTTCCGGACTTATCCGAGGGTCACGACCTAAATTCCGGGTGTTCGGTGGAGCCGACTCTACTGCTCCCTCTAGCGGTCGTGCTCGCCACCGATACCCGCCCCGCAACAGTATTACCTCTTCCAGCTTGATGGAGGACATGCTCCCCTCTGGGTTGGTGCCCTGCCTCAAATCTTGCTGAGCTCGACGCTGTGGAAACCAAGGCCTAAAAGATCATCCCACGTTGTAGCTTAGTCTATGGCCCATCACTTCACACATCGCAGACACGTCTCTGTCTTCTTCCACCTCCTTTCTGGTCTTGGGCCCTCTGTTCCTTCCCTGCTTTGTCCGCCCCAGGTTTCTGCAGAGTGCACACGGTCCACCATCAACCCCCTTCTGGTGAAACTCCCAAAATCTATGATCACAGCTCACCTTCACTCATTCATTCCTCTTTTTCCTGCCTTTGGAATCAACTTCCACATTACCCTCAATCTCATTCTTCCTTCCAGGTCTTCAAGACACCTCAAACCATCCCCCCATCCAAAACCATGATCTTTTCTACCACCGTTAACCCCCACCCCAAGCCCACCTCCATCCAAATTACCAGTTTTTCCTTCCTGAGAGTTTCCTTCTGTATCCATCTTGTCCAACCCGTGCATCCTCCCCTGCCAATCTTTCCTCCCCACTTCCCTTTTATTGTCCAAGTCTCCATCTAGTTTATCTTTAAACCCCACTGTTGGTGTTTCCCCCTCTTTCTTTTGTTCCTTTTGTCCGGTTGCGTCCTGATCCGTTCAGTGTTCTCGCTCTTCCATGAGCCTTGGCTTCGTATACAGAGAAGCCCTTTTTAAAAAAAAACTCGTCCATTGTCTACTAATCTTAAGCTCCACCATTCCACAGCTATCTTTAATAGAGGCAATCTTTGTAACTGCTTTTACGGTGCAAGGTATTTAATCGATCAATGCATGGCCTTGCTGAAAAGTGCGTTGTCTGACAAATGATCCATCATTGAAAGTTAGTTGTTCTTGCTTGAGTATAGACAGGGTTGTGAGTTCACAGTTGCATTTGTTGAGCTTCTGTAATTTAGTGATTTCAAGTTAAAGTCCTGACCCAAATTGGAAGGCAACTGCAAACCATCCAGTGCATTTTACTGCTGCTTTGCCGGTATAAATCCCTTTCGGAGGGGTCACCATTTCGATCTGCTGTGGGGCTAATAACCACCATGAATTACCCAGAGAACGGAAGGACAATTCCTTTGTTTTTCCAGCACAAAGGCCAAACTCCTGCACAAATGTAATCGATCCATCCTTTCCTTTCACTCATTGTTGAGGACCTTGCGTGTGACCTTCTCATTAGCAGATCAATTGGCATCTCATTGATGATGTCGTTGGCTGTTCATGAAATCAGGGCCTCCTGTGGATGTTTTACATCCCATCATTCTGCATTTGAATCAGGAACGTTTGACGTCGGTCACAACCAGAGGCACACTAACCGACAAGGAGGTGATAGACAAACGGCACCCGTCCATGTAAATCAGCTCTCGGCGGATATTTTTCCCAGGTTGTGAAACAAATGGTGGTCATCACCCTAAAATTGCTCGCAAACCTTCACAGCAGCTCGTTTATCTTTGTTGGCTTATCTTCTCTCTGGGAAAGTCAATACTGCACTGCAACTTTTAACTTTGAAAGGACCTGGTGCCACATTATATCACCACTGCCTGGTGTTGGCTCAACAAATACTAGTCACGCGTGATAACCTTCATGATCCTCTTGTAAATGCCGCTCGTCCGAGACCATAAAATGAAGCCAGAATTCGAGGAGTGCAACCCAAGGATCCTGATTGATAAGTGACGTCATGATTGGCATTAGTGCAGAAAGACAGCACAGCTGACAACGGCTTTGAGTGAGTTATAGCATCGTTCGTCGATGGGACGACTAGGCTTTTGTTTTCCCACATATGATGTGTTGTGAGGGAGGTGGGTGTCCGGCCAGTCCGGGAAGTTTGCGTCCACAAAATCATGAAACTGGGTTCCTTCTTCTACTGGGAGTTTTCTCACACTGCTTACATGTGATCTACAAAGTATCCAATATCTATTGTTACTTGCTTAGGAAGGGGTGGGGCCCACCTGTGTGTATGGGAATGGGTGCGACCCCTTGTATAAAAATATCCGTTTTCTCAAGGCAAAATGCCATGTATCTGTGCTGTGTGATTATACCCTGACATCAGACATGTCCCATGGGTTGGGGTGGGGAGGCACACCTGATGCAACTGCCTGTTACGGCAGGAATTTGGAATTTGTTCCAGGGTGCCGTTGACACCTCGCCTACGCTTCGCTAAGGTCACCGTGGGATCTTTAACGTCCACCATTGGATGGAAGAATTGAAGAGAATGTGGAAGTTAGTTCCACAAGCAGGAAAAAGACAGAGGAACAGGTTCAGGGAGTTTCAGCAGAAGGGGGTTGATGGTGGACGGTGTGAGCCCTGCAGAATGCAGAAGCCTGGTGGGGAGAGGGTGGGGGTGTGAGGGAGGAAGGGGAGCAAAGCACAGAAAGAGCAGAGGGTGTAAGACCAGAGAGGAGGCGGTAGAAGACAGAGAAACCACCGACCTGTCTTTGATGAGAAAGGGATATGCCGATAGACTCGGTTCCAACGTGAGAGATTCTAATGTTGTTGTTCGTCTTTCAGCTGCTCCCGTTAGGGGTCGCCACAGCGGATCATCCGTTATGATCCGCATACTGATTTGGCACAGGTTTTACGCCGGATGCCCTTCCTGACGCAACCCTGGTCGCCTCTTACGACACAGGGATATGGATTGGGTTTCGCCATGATTCCGGGCTGCCCTACATCCTCTCATAGCGCGGCCCAGTGCAGAGCTCCCGTCTTCAAGCGATCCTCCAACCCAAGCCTCCGAGTAGCCGGATTACAGGCGCACGCCACTACGCCCGGTCTGTGAGAGATTCTAATGATCCTGAATATATTTATTTGATTTCTAACATTTTTCCTTTCTCCTCACTGGCCTCACACTTATGATTATCAAGCTGAAGGTTACTCGTTCTCTTTTGAATCGTTCCAATTGACGGTGTGCTCGAGCTGGACAACTAATTGGTACTCCTGATGACGTCATGGAGGGATGGTTTTGAACTATGTTTCTGAGGAGAAAGCTCAGTTGAGGAGTTTGAGGTGAGAATCTGGAGAGAGGAGCGAGGAGAGCATGTGTACTGTTCCTCCCCACGGAAGCCCTCACCAGACGTCCTTATCATAGCTTCGCCGGAGTTCTTTACACCACTCCCAGTGGAAGGAGGAACCCAGTTCCATGATTCTGTGGACACAAACACCGAGTTTTCCCAGACTGGCCGGAGACCCACCTCACAACACATCGTGTGTGTGAAAACTGAAACCTATTCGTCCCATCGATTCTAGGTTCGGGCGCATAGCTTGGTTCGACCAGGCCTGAACCACCCCTTTATTTTTATTTTATTCTTCTCACATCTCCTAACCCTTTTTCTTCTTCTTGAGAGCCTATGTCATTCAGGATACGTTAAGTTAGATGAAATCGACATCTTTATACGTAGTTTATGAGCGTGACTTATAGTCCTCCTCTCCTGTTCTTCTTCATTTCTCCAACTGTTGTTTTATGTGCTTCCTGTCCTGGTTTCTTTTACACATTTTAGTCAACTTTGTTTGGCTTATCTGGAATTTAAATTCCTGATAAGGTATTGTCATCGCACACCATCTGTCCGTCCGTCCGTCTCCTTTTTCTACTTCGCCGGCCAAACCGCTGGGCCGATCCGGCTGATATGTGGCAGTAACGCTCCACTCCTGACTGGTAACAGGAATTGCAACGCTCGTTCCGGTCACTTGACTTTTTTGTCGGTCAAAATGGCTGACTCAGTAAATTTCTTCAAAAATCTTCTTCTCCAGACACACTAGTCAGAATGATACCAAAATTTGGGTTGCAACAATTAGGATAGGGTCCTGATGTTAAATTGCGGAAGCCATGCTGATCAGGTGACCGGAAGTATGTCAAAATGGCGGTCACACAAATTCCTTCCAAAATCTTCTCCTGATCCATCAGTCAGAATGCCACCAAATTCGGGTTACAACATTAGGCCAAGGTTGGGATGTTAATTAAATTGGGGAAGTGTGTCAAAATGGCCGACTTCTTCAATTTTTGGAGAAATCGCATAAATTCCTTGAAAAATATTATTCTCCAGACTCGTCATTCAGAATGCTATCAAATTTGGGTTACAACATTAGGACAGGGAGGGTCCTGATGTCAAATTGCGGTGGCCATGCCCATCACCCGACCGGAAGTGTGTCAAAATGGCAGACTTAGTAAATGTTTGGGAAAATCACGTAAATTCCTTCAAAGACCTTCCTCTCCAGACGCACCAGTCAGAATGCTTCCAAAGTTGGGTTACAACATTAGGCCAGGGCCCAGATAAGCTACAGGTCCAGTGGTCCTATTTTTTTTTTCTTATCCTTTTCTTTTCTGGGATCGATCACTTCTCCATGCATGAGTAAATTGCCAGTGGACACAGCGTGAGTTAGGTTCTCAGCATGTGCAACCAAATTGAGAATCATAATGTTTTACGAACTGCCATTTAGCGAGTGGCCAGTTCAAATGAAAGCGTTCATGCTCAAGCCTTCTTGCAGAGTGTTCACTCTGGCATCACCAGGTTCGGGTCCTGTAGGATCTGGCGAGTGAACGTTACATTGGCTGACAGGAGTGTGGATCGAACCCAACACCAGTGACTGCATTACATTGGTATTAGGAGTTTAGCATTCCAACCCTGTCGTATTGGACCCTCCCAAGAGAAATTATTAATTTGATTTGGGTGTCAGGAAAATTTCAGTTCGGGTTTAAATTGAACTCAATTCAACGAAAACTTTATTTTCTTCAAATTTGGCGTTGGGTCAATGTTTATAAAAAAAAATTTTTGAAATGCTATGGATGAGGATCACATCCCAGGTTAGGATGGGCATTTGTTGGATGCTGTGGCACCGCCGTCAAGCATATGGAGTGAGCACTCAGATGCATAAAGCTTCTTCACCATGTGACATACCAGTGAACGAACTGCTAGAGAGTGAAGAAGGGACATTTTCTGGATTTAGTGAGCAGAGGGAGCAGAGCATGGAGGTTCGATGATGAAGTTATTGCAGATGATGGAGATGATGGAAAGTATGAACAGACAGATGGGAGAAAAGATCGATAACAGCATGGAAGGAATGAAAGAAATGAAAGAACAGATGGGATGAATAAAAGAGGAGATGGGAGGGATAAAAGAACAGATGAGGGAGATGGAAGAACGACAAAATAAAATGGCAGTGGAGAGTCAGATTTAAATGGATAGAAAAATGACTGAACTTACTGAGGGAATAACTAGAATGGGAATTGATATTGGAGATTAAATTGAAGTGAATCAGAAACCATCCATCCATCCATTGGGACCAGACTGTGCAGAGCGTTGGTGCTGCCGAAGCAATCTCCTTGGCCATTGGAAACAATCCTGGACGGGTCGCCACTCCGACACAGGATACCAGCATGTTGGCACTCATTTTGCCAATCTTAGAAGGATGACAGGCAGAATCAACCCCACCTGGTATTAATTCAACAGCTGAGTGGGATTTCAACTCAGGATCCCAGGATCCTCGGCTCACCACCCTAACCATTAAGCCAACACCAGGCATAATTGGAAACAAATGGGTGAAATACATGTGGAAGTGGGTGGGTTAAATTATAGAAGACATGGGGAATATATAAGTGAAGTGTGAGCTGATGGCAGGTGATGTTAGGAAATGCACGACAGTAAAGAAAAAATGATTGCTGACCAAATTTCACAATGCCTCCTGCTGCTCATCGGCCAAACCTTCCCTACACCGGTTTAGCATGTCTTTAGTTTCGTCTGGGCAGATTTTTCTGTGTAGTGGAGCTTCCTTGTGTGGCTGACGACCTAACGATTGGCTTTCTCATCGAGGCAGTCTCTGTAATAGGGACGCAGTCAGCTAACTTGACGCCATTTTCTCACCACACATCATTGCTGAGAGCTTATGGAACTCTGATTTTTGATAATGAAGAGAAATGGAGAGATAGATTCAAGACAAAGGTTAATCTGTCCTACTTTTTCATTGTGGTTGCGAGTTACATCATTACTGGGAGCAGGGCTGTGCCACTGCTCCAGTGAAAACCCAGACAAGACCAGACAGCTCAAAGGTAAGTAGGCTACCTGTGCATCACCTTGTAAGGACTTTCATATTGTGTGCACGGCCCCATATCACCCACTTTGACCACAACCGCTATACCGCAGCTGGTGTGGAGACCGAACACGCCAGAGATTAACTCCTTGAATGACCACACTTTTAATTTGTCTACAAAACACACCCGAGTGGAGAATGAGCTTTGCACTCCAAACGCGGTCTAAAATACCTCGGTTATTTAGATCATTCTTTTAGGGTGTCCTCACTTAATGTCGTCCTGGTTAACGTTGTTTCGTTATAATGTCAATAATAATTAGATACCAAGGCTTCAAAGAACCTCGTGATTATTTACCCATAACTCCGCATTTTGTCGTCGGATGCTATTACCATGAATGTTTTTTTTTGGGGAGGAGAGAAAACTGTCATCTCAACAGCCACTAGAAGCCTTCACGTCACGGCAACCAGGGGAGGAAGAGAAGGGAGCAGCAGCCTTGAAGGTCCCCCAGTCAGCTGTACTCGCAAAAATCCTGTCCTTGCAGACGGGTTAAACTCCCTCTCCCCCCACTTCTGTGATGTCCATGACATGTATTATTTTGAATTGTAATACCACCTTCCACCAGGTGGCACGGCACAAAGACATATTTACATCATAATATAATGGGCGTAAGCCTGGAACTTCTAACACACTTTTCTCCGAACATATTCTGTTCATACTTCCTAAATCTTCACATTATGTGTTCCATGTATTTACGCAGGTGATAGCGGATTCAAAAAAATCGAATATAGATAGAATTTTCAAAGAGGGAATCGATGACGTCACAATCAGCAGCGTTCGGCAGCAAACCGACGGCCGGGTCCCAGACGACGTGCTTTATTTAACTAAGTCCATGAGTTCAGGACGTTTGTTCAACTCAGCATTTACGACTTTTATCCTACCATGTTGTTAATCTTTTGATGGAGGTAATATAGAAACGATGAATATGTCAAATCGTTCGTGTTACTCATCCGGCACGATGTGTCAAGGCCAACAATCTAAAGCGACCGGTCTCAAACGCTACCATGGGCACCCAGACACGTCACCAATATGAACTGAGCTGTTGAATGCGGCGCAAAACATCCAAAGAAACTACCGCAACCGAGTATTGTGATCCGTCCTGTCCCCCATACCTGTCGTAGACGGGTATATGCTAGTAGAGAGAATTGGGGTCCTCCTCCCGTCCCGAACCACCGGGGCTATGATTTTTCTGTTTTTCACCACCTAAAACCAACACCTCTGGTACAAACACAAGTTTTTAACTCCTTTCGTCCGGCGGTTCAGGAGTTTATAGAAGTCAAACGCGCAAACGCTTCTCATAATGTTAACCAACCTCCAGGAGTATTATTTCATTTTTTTGCAAGTCGATCTTCATGATGTTCATCACACTCGGCATCTCTGCTTTGTTGTGTTCTCTTTGGCGGCGCAATGTTATTATTAACCCCCGTTGGACTTTGTCTGAAACGGGAGCTCATGGATTGGGTCTCGTGCGTCCGTCCGTCTGCAGCCGTATCTTGGAGATGTATGAATCAATTGTGTTCAAACTTGTCACAAAGACAACACATGGTGGTGCACATATGCACATTATTTCGTTTCGGGACTCGATCAAAGATGGCCGACTGGCGGCCATTTGAGTTGTAAAAAAACTCGATGTTGAACACGTCCTCAACCATTTCTCGGACATGCATTTACCAATCTTGTTCAAACTTGGCACACAGATAATGAATGATGGCTTACATAAACACGTCATTTTGTTTTGGAGATCAGATCCAAGATGGCCGACTGCGATCATTTTGTTACTTATGCAATCTTGCCCAATCGTAAGCAATATTCCATGCCACATGACCACTCAAGTCAGTTGCACATACACATATGGGTAGCCAATTAACTCCAGATAGCCCCCATGGTTTTAGTAATTTTGCTATGACATTTGATGTCTTTTTCTCCTTGTTAAAGCATGTTTTGCCTGGCAGTTACAACTTTCGGGAGAATCCATGTTTTTTACGGTGTAAGACGTCCCGTGCGCACCCAGAGTACAACCGCCAGTTTTCAACTCATTCCGTCCAGCAGTTCATGAGTTTATAGAAGTCAAGCAAACAAACACACATACACTTCTCAAGTTACGAATAGTATGATGATCCCAATTTAATCCTCCAAGGGTTATCAATCAACCTGAGATGGTTTGCATGAGAAAGATATGACCATTCACACAAAATGGGTGATATTAAGATACCAGGCAGGAAAGTCCCAGGTCTATTGGGCAGCAGAACGGGTCCTGAGAGGGAGCGGACAGTAGGGAGAAATAAGTACCGACAGTCACGCACTCGAAGGAACTCTGGTCTCGTGTGCAGTTTGAAAACCCAGAGCAACAGTTGTCAGACCCAACCAGCAGAATTAACTGTCTGTTCATGTTGAGTTCCAGAGCTAAAGGTAAGTCCTTATGGCCAATCACCAACCAAGACCCCACCAATCACAGACAGAAAGGTATTGACATCCTCCCCCCCCCCATATTGATGGATAGTTACTGGGGAAGGAGCCTTCTCCTTGGGTCAGTGGGAAAATGTCATATCCCCCCCCCATCCCCATTCACCCAGAACCTGCTCGGTTTGACACAGGAGCCATGAGACAAGACATCCTTCACCCCTTCCAGCCACTAAAGTTTACAACACCATCTGCCAGCAGTACAAGAACAAACTCGACGACTTATCCCAATCCACGTGTCCTTAATACATGGTTCAAAAGTCCTATAATCTATACAGACACAAACGGGGGTGTATGCCTTAATTATAATAACTGAACCCACCTCCGACAAACGTTGCAATATGTTAGTATAGATGTACAGAATTGGGAAAACTTTGAGAGTGTGAAAATTCGAGCAGGAATGAGTTATGGGGCGAATTTCATACACAGTTGTCATTCTGTGTAAGAGAAAATGGAGGTGAGGGTAGGGTGGTGGAAAATGTCAGAAGTACAATTTTGTAGCAAAGGAAGTGGATGCAATACTTGGTGTTTGTCTGGTGAGGTACGAAGGACGTCCATCATCCTGCTCATCAATTTCCCCGTTTTTCCTTGTGAAGACGAAAAAAACGAAACTTTTAAATATGTTTATAAAGTTTTAGCCGCCAGCCACCCCAACACTTCACTTTTGCTCTCATTTGCTTTGTTCCAGATGCAACGAATGTGGTTATAATTACGTATCTGATAGTATTTCAATGTTGGTGGATTTGATTACTTGTAGCCTCGATTATAAAACCTTGGTTATTGGACAATTTTTGGATTAATCAATAAATTAAATGACCTTCCATGGCTCACCAATTGAATGGGCTGTTTAATTCCACTTTAAACGTGACAATTTTAGGGCTCCGGTGGGGTCTTTTTTGAGGAGGGGAAGAGAGGGGGCGGGCTATTCCACGTCTGCTTCACGACCAGCAATCTGGCCGAGGCACAGCACTGTGTTCACTCCTGTAACTAGAAGCACGCGATGGAACGCAGAACAAACGGCTCGCTTGTTGGCCATAAGAAAGCAGCAGTATTCCACCGGCGCCTGCAGAACTCGCTCTCTTTGTAGTTCGTGTAACTCAACTCGAAAGGGCAGTCTGGTGGCACCAAGGGCGTGCGTGGAAAGGCAGTAGAGTCAAGCATCCAGGTCCCAGCAAATGATGGGCGCGTTCGTTCTCTGTAACATCAAAACTTTAGCACAATCAGAAGGTCCAAGCAGTTCGCATTAACCAACTGGCAGCACTCTTGTTTAGCTGGGATCCGAACAAAGATAGTCATGATTACCTCGAATAACTCTCTTCTCTGTACTTTTTAAGTATCTAATGATATGAACAATAACAAACGCCATTTTTTCTACTTCTTTTTTTTCTCCATTGGCTCTTGGAGAAGCTTAAGCTTCACATTTTAGGTTTTTGCCTGGCATGTGACCGTTCCTCTCTGACCCTTTGGCTTATGATTTAGGAAACCCAAGTTGAAATCCTATATCGGCATATACCATGTCCATGTGTTTGTCAATTTTCTAAAGCAATTGTATTTCATGTAAAAGTACACTGATGTCTATTTATGTCTTTGTCCTGCTTGAATTTGTTTACCTACGCCACCGAAGGTGGATGGAGGTTATGTTTTCACCTCTCTCTGTCTGTCTGTCTGTCTTTAAGCACAATATCTCAAAAAGCTGTGGATGGATTTGGATGAAAGTTCGTGGACATGTTGGGTGTGTGAGAAGGACAAATCAAATAGATTTGGTGAAGATCCGGATCCGATAATTTTTTTATTTTTAAAGTGATTCTTCACCATTGAGAGATGTGGCCAAAAATGATATATATATACATATATATATATATATATATATATATATATATATATATATATATATATATATATATAGAAGATATCTCAAAAAGTTATTGACGGATTATGACAAAACTTGGTGGATGAGTTGGTTCGGTGACAAGAACAAGCCACTTAGATTTGGGTTCAGATCCGGCCTATCGTTGGGATATAAAACGTAAACTATTCAGCCTGGCGGAGGTATGCGCTCTACCAAGTGCCGTTCTAGTATAACAAGCTGTCTTTGACCAATGCAATGTATATATATGTCTATCTATCTATTTATCTGTTGTTGTTGTTCTTCTTTCGGCTGCTCCCGTTAGGGGTCGCCACAGCGGATCATCCGTTATGATCCAACATACTGATTTGGCACAGTTTTACGCCGGATGCCCTCCTGACGCAACCCTGGTCGCCTCTTACGACATAGGGATAAGGATTGGGTTTCGCCATGATTGCGGGCTGCCCTACACCCTCTCATAGCGCGGCCCAGCGCAGAGCACCCGTCCTCAAGCGATCCTCCAACCCAAGCCTCCGAGTAGCCGGATTACAGGCGCACGCCACTACGCCCGGTTATATATATTCTATCTATATATATATAGTTTTTGAATTTACATTCAGGAGAAAGACATTTTAAAACGATACTTTTTCCAGCAATTAGAAGGATGTTTGTAGATAGGCTGAATGAACCAATCAATACACTGCATGGGATTGTGAACCTGTAATCTCAGCATCACGAGTTTTGTGCTCAGTTGGAAAACACTAAACAGGCCAACCCTCAAATTTTTATTTGGGACTCATTTTAAATTCAAACCATTTTTATTCTGGAGTCAGTTGAGCCATTTTTAAACTTGACATGTTGCCAACACTTCAAACCACAGGAATCATTCAGAGAGAGCCAGGTAGGTGTGTTCTTTACAACAATGGAAAAAAAATCAAACATCAGCAAGGTATGTGGATATCGACTCTTTCAGAAGCTTGAACCAACGAACACAATATTGTTCTGCATGATCTAAATAGCGACGCATTTATGGGGGGTGGGGTGGGGAGGGGTGTGCAATGAATGCAAGTGACCAGACTGAGGCCTAATGGTTATAGAGCGTCAACTGTGAGTCTGAGAAATGGTCGTTCGAACACCAGGTGAGTCATAACAAAGACTTTAAAAATGGTACATGCTGCTTCCTTGCATGATGCTCACCATTTAAAAAGGATAGAGCACAGACAAGCAACCATGTGTTGGCAACCATAGTACAGGCTTTGATGGGCCTAACGGCCTACTCCTGCGTTGAAGTTCCTTGTGAGGGAACTCATTATATTATACGTCTTGCCTTGTATCAAATGTATCCCCATCCACAAAAGTAACTTCCGTAAAATAATCTCCCCCCCCCCACTCCTCCCCACTTCGTCCACAAAGAAAAATAGTGTACAATTTCCCCCAATCCAAACCAGGTTTTGCTGCCCTGGTAAGAAAACCAGATTTGCACATTGGCCCCACTTCTGATTTCTTCTTAACACTTTGGTTCCTTGCACCACTCAACCCGGGATGAAAGCCTGAATTTGAGCTGATCCAGGTTCTCCCACAACCTGCTATTATAGTCTACCCAAATTGAGCGAAAAGGTCCCGTTTCCATGCTACGCCAGGTTTCAACGGAAGTTGGTGCTTCTTTCCCAACAAGCCTTGCGCTAAGACCAAAAGGATGGACACGATTGCTTTCCTCTCGACAATCCTAACAATTAATTGGAGCTACTTGTTAGGAAGAATAAGGAAATCAGCAACACCAGGGATATTAAAGCATGGAGACAGCAGAGAAGACACCCACTCGTCTCTAGATTGGTCAGTGTTGTCATTTACTTCACCTATCAGTTGGGTCTGCTTTGGGAAAGGGTCCAAAAGGAATCGGGTCCAGGTTGAATTGCTAGCCCAATGCAGGTTGACTGAGTCAACATTGAAACGCAGTATCAGGGACATCCTGGTTTCCAAACAAATTTGAGTGGTGCATGGAAAAAAACGCATTACATATTCTCGGTAACCCAAACCTCCAGTTGCGGAACTCAAGTTACTAGGAAGAAAATTAAGGCACCCTTTGTTTCCAATGTAAGTAAACAGTGGTGTCACGTAAGGGCAGAATCTGCAGAATGACAGTTTTGTTGATCCCCATTTCCCGTTTCTACAAGCCAATATAATTTGCTCAGAGTGAAAGAAGTGCTCCTGTTTGAAATGAAACATCCGGTTTTCATATTTGGCCTCAACATAAATAGGACTTGAGCAAAAACCTTCAATGCTGGATGGAGGACACCATCTCAGGAAACCAGAAGTTTTATCAAGATCATAAGCTTGTTCAGGGTGTTCAGATAGATGTTGGGCATGTACCATGTACCATGTATCAAGGTGTAGAAATGGTCACACCTGTTTTAAACGGAATATCAATATCACATAATTGTCACAGGCAAAAAGGATGCAAATATTTATAGATGTGTGGTGCAGGCCGCAGGGACGATGCTAAAGGGATAGAGGGATGTGGAAAGGCAAAACATGTGGCCGACCCCACAAGACGGTTGGATTAATTGGGACCGCTAAAGTATTGGTGGGAGTGGTAGTGGTCCTGGGAGTGGTTGTGAAAACAATTACCTGTCACATATAATCAAAAACGATGAGATATCTGCGATCACAAAGCGATTGCCAAGGTTAAGCCTCCCCTGATGCCCACAATTTAATGATGACCTTGACCTTCAGCATTTAGAGATAAAGTGTAGATTAAGGGAATGTGTCCTCATCTACAATCTATCCATAAAATGCAACATCATGAAAACTGGAGGAAATTTATTCAAGTTATTATCTATCAAAAAGGTGTTTTTTTTGTTAATTAGGTCACAATCTTAAAAAAGTAGGTTGAGGACACCAATCAACTGTCAAGTGCATAACTTCACTATTATGATGCAAAAATATATTGGAAGGCCAAGCAGTCTTTGAGATTCCGCATTGGCAAAATTGAGCGATGACAAAAAAAACGCGTTATTTTTTCAGACCGCCATTTGACCTTGACCTTTAACGTGCAGAGGTATTATTTAAATGAAGCGCAAATGATGTCTTACTCAAGGCTGTCCAGAGGACAATTTCATTCCAATTGGACAAACCTAAGGTGAGTTTTAGTGAAAATGTTAAAATGCCTATAATTGGGTCATGACCTTCAAAATTAGGTCAAGGTTAAAAAAAAACAATGTCAACCCCACATACTTTTTATTCCCATTACTGATGCAAAATTTCATTCCAAAACTCCCAGCTGTATCCAGGATACAGCTCGGAAATTGGCAGAAAAAAAAAAGGGAGAAAAACCTAAATGGTGGTTTCGTACTCCTGGGGGTATAAGAAACTTTGAGGTCCAGTACCATTAAAAATTGGGGACACTCATTGTCGAAACAAATCCTACACCAGGTATAATCCACAGCCCTCCCCCACTATCCAAAAGGGGAGCTTAAATTATGTTCTGGCAGAGAATAATGAGAAATACTGCAATTATCATCCCATTCCTGGACCACATAGTGAGTTAGCAATGCAATTCAACCTGCACCCTCAACTAAAGGGTCTATTCTATATGTTGGTGCTCTCTGTTATGGTGAGTCTCCTGCAAGTCAAAACCCTGGCTGACAAATACTTGGATGATCTGACAGCTGAGCACAAATCTCGACATTTGTTGAAGGAAGTGGATAGAGCAAAGATCTGTTGAATAAGCTCTGGCATCATTACCACTGGTCAAATATTTCAGAAGACGTGGGGGGAGGAGGGGAAATTCAGCTAGAATGGCCAAGCAGCTGGTACCTCCTCTTGCTCTGAGGACTAATGCCTGAAACATCATTTTTTCGTCAGTTCCGAAGGAAGTGACTTCTAAAATGGGGGTCCATATCCGTACGTCCGTCTGTCCACAATCAATCTGTCGATCATTATTCTGAAACCTGTGGTCAGAATGACCTGAAACTCGGAGGGATGATACTTGGGGAGATGCCGCAGAACTTTCCACAATAAAATTTCAGATTTGTCACCAATTGACTTAGTTAATTAGTCAAATCAATTAATCTTCAAAGTCCTAAAACTCGTAGACTATTCATAGTTTTTGCTTCTGGTTTGGTATAATGGTTCTATGGAACAATGTCTACAGCTTGTCTGAGCGTTTTTTTACGAATTTTTGTCCAGGAGGAAAGATAATGAGTCTTAATGAGTATGAAGTTCATTTGGGCCAATTAATCTTCAAAGTCCTAAAACTCGTAGACTATTCATAGTTTTTGCTTCTGGTTTGGCATAATGGTTCTCTGGAACAATGTCTACAGCTTGTCTGAGCGTTTTTTCCGAATTTTTGTCCAGGAGGAAAGATAATGAGTCTTAATGAGTATGAAGTTCATTAGGGCCAATTAATCTTCAAAGTCCTAAAACTCCAAGAGTATTCGTCGTTTTTGCTTTTTGTATCGTATATTGCTTCTCCGGAACAATGTCTGAGACACCTTATCGCAGCGGTTTTTTTCTTCTGAATTTTTGCTCAGGAAGAAAGATAATGAGTTTTAATGAGTATGAAGTTCATTAGGGCCAGAATAAAAACAATGAATGTTAATGAATATATCCAATATCGATGAAGTCGGAACTGACCAGGGACCATGGGCCGTATTATTTTACTTGCTTCCAATGGTGATTGGCGTACATTTGTAAACTTTTAGTTCAGAGCATCTATCATACCTTCGTTAAGGAAGAAAGGTTAATGTCCACAACACAAAGCCTGTTAAAGCTTTATAACCACCTAAACCATCACAATGTGGTGTTGAGCACGTGTCGCCATCTGGTGGAATATGATAAGAGCGTTGCAAACTTTTGTGACAAGCCATACTCCACTTCCAAAGCTGGTGCTAAACTTTTACAAGTCCATGTGATTATCACATACTACCCTTTTGTGTGACACTTGTGGTCTTGCCCTGTGGAGGTTCCTCCCACCAGTGTTTAAGCTGTTTTGGGAATAGAATGCTTTGCAGTATGAACTAGGTATACTATGATTTAGGCATAGGCATTTTAAACCATATGATCTGGATGCGTCTCCAGAACGTGTGTAAAGATAATGGACACTTATTGTACACCTTATATAACTGACACCATTAGGATCTGGAGCTGACCTCACCCTCGTTTTCTTTATCCCATTCTGCATTTCCAGAAGATTGATGCTGCCCAGATCAAAGTCCTGTACCGGTTCTGGAGATTTTCTCCATTAAATTTACCCTCCAAAGGCTTGTACTTGTGAGTGTGTATAATATAGTATATATATATATATATATATATATATATATATATAAATATATGTATAGTATAATATATATATATATATTTGTTAGGCTGTGGAAATTCGCAGAACACCATAAAGGTCCTTAGTTCAGTTAGATCGATAAGTCTGTGTTCAGTTAGATTTCCCCACCGTTGTTTAATGGGAACTATTCATGTTAACGCGGCCGTGATCTTTGAGATAGTGTTTTTCTTTGACTATCGTTATTTTTGGACCAACCACATTTCAACCACCACAACCACCTTCACAACGCCACCATCACAACAACCACGATCACCTAACCACCTTCCCTGCTACGCCAACTACAGATCCCCTTCTCCACAAACCAAATCGCAACCTCTCCGCTCATGAAGCCGTCTCTGCGGAGGAAAAGGAACAAAGGAATTCGATAACGCGAGGAAAAACAAGAAGGACATCGTGGCGCGCGGATTTCCCGCCTGCTTTTCCCGCGCTTTGGTGTGGGGGAAGTGCGATTGAGCCAGAGGTCAAAGGTCATGTGAAGGAGAGCCTCATTTTGGGGGAATGAATCTCCCTAGGCCTGGGCCATGTAGCGATTCCCTCACCCCCCGCGCGCCGCGAGAGGGGGGGGGCGAGAGGGTTGGACATGGGCAACGCTCTTTTTGAAGCTTCCCGCAGGAGCTCGAAGGAGGGGAGCAAGAAGCCAGGAGGAATAAAGGGCACGCAGGAGCCAAGTCGGGGGGTGTGTGGTTTCTTTTGGTGGCTTCTTCTTCCTGGTCGGGATCTTCGGCTCGTGGTGGCCTGTCTGTGGAGAAGCGGTCCGTGGAACGACCCGTTCGTCGGAGCTCACGGTCGGTGGGGAGTCCGGGCGTGGCACCAGGGACGCGGACTGAGGCGCTGCTCTGCCAGCTCTGTGGGGCAAACCTGCGCGTCCGAGTGTAGAGCACTTGGAGAGAGAGAGGCCGGCCCCGTGGAAGCCGAGTCAGCCGCGGCTATCCTCGCTGCCGTGGGACAGACGTCGCGACTCGCCATCAAGGCACCACGAGGGTGCAGGTAACCTGCAATGGTCTCGTGGGGCCGTTCGGTCACCAGGCTCCACGGTATAAAGGTCTACGGACCCTGTCTGACTCCCTTGTCTTTGAGGGTAGTCTTTTTTTTTCTTTGAATGAATGTTGGTGGCGCCGTCTATAAGTAGAACTGTGTAAGTGCTGTACATTGATAATTGCTTATAGTCGGTTGTAGTGCTTTCGTTGCCTGTATATGTGTTTGCATTGCTTACTGCATGCGTGTTTAGTATTCCCTGTATACGTGTGTCATAGTAAATAAATGTGCTTGGTTAAATGTACCCCGTTCGTTGCGTCTCTTTCCTATTGGAATACCATCTTGCACTGCGGAATAGTAGTTGGGTTTTAAACACCCGGTAATAGAATCGGATCCGCGAGGTCGGGCGATAATACCCGCTCGGTTATCACTGAAGAACGGAACGGACCGCTTGAGCGTTTCGTATCCAAGCCGACGCGTCGAGGTACGGTCTCCGGTAGGCTACCCGGCGAGTACTTAGGTATATCGATATTCGGCGATTGACCCTATTTTGCGCGGGTAGAAAATTGGCTAGGCCGTGGTGGGATTAAGAACCCACCCGTGACAGGGTTCGGCGTTGTTCCGGAAGGTCACGACTGAATTGTCCGTCCGGTGGGCGACGCGGCTGCTATTAGTAAACGCGGTCGATCGCACGCCGGGCGGGCGTGAATTCGTAACAATATATATGTACGAGGTCCATCTAAAAAGTCACGGACTGACTTCACAGAAATTTTATTCAAAAAATATATAGAAATCATAGCTTGTCCCCTTCAAAATAGTTTCCCTCCAGTGTCACACACTTGTCCATCTCTCTCCATGCTTCGATGCATCCCCGGAAGGCTTCTTCTGGAATCCTCCAGAGCTCCGTCGTCACGGCCCTTTTGATGGCTCCACATCAGAAATCGGTCCCTTGATCATCCCCTTGAGCTTGGGAATAGGAAAAAATCACAGGGGCCAAGTCTGGCGAATACGGGGATTGCTCCAGAGTTGGCACGTTCTCTCCGCCAGAAACTGTCGGATGCTCAGGCACTGTGAGCAGGGGCGTTGTCATGGTGGAGCACCCAGGCGTTGTTCTCCACAGATCCCTCCACTTGTTCCGGACTGATCTCAGCAGGCACCGAGGATCTCCTTGTACACGTATTGATTCACTGTTTGACCCTGTGGTAGAAACTCGAAGTGGACTATGCCCTTGATGTCAAAAAACGCGGTGAGCATCACCTTGACTTTCGACTTCGACATCCTTGCTTTCTTTGGTCTGGTGATGCCGGACTTTTCCACTGACGACTCTGCCATTTGGTCTTGGGATCGTATTCGAATACCCACGATTCAGCGCCAGTATGACTCTCCCAGCAGGTCTGGATCGTCCTCGAGGCGCTCGATAATGTCTTGACAGACAGTGACTCTTTGCTGTTTCTGGTCCTCGACAAACACTTGGGGACCATCTTTGCCCAACTTGCGCATTTCGAGATTTTCAGTGATGATGCTCCAGACAGTGTCCTTGTTGATGGAAGTTCCTCAGCAATCATCCGCACCGTGAGTCGACGATCTGCTCGCACCATCTGCTTCACACACTCGATGTTGTCTGCCGTTCTGCTCGTTAAAGGTCTTCCAGACCATGGATCGTCTTCAACCTCCTCCCGTCCCTCTTCGAACCTCTTGTGTCATTCAATGCACGTGTACGTGACATCATTTCTTCCCCGTAGACTTGCTGCAGCATTGCGAAGGATTCGAAAGGTGTTTTGCCAAGCTTGGCAAGAAACTTCAGATTGGCTCTCTGCTCACGACTCATAGCACGACGATGGGACCAGAGAACGTGTAAAGCACGACCTGTAAAAAATCACACTGAGTGCAGTCAACCATCACAATCATATTGTTGTGGATTTTCACCCGTTCGCGCGTCGGGCGACCGCCTTTAGCTAAATTGCGGCCGCCGCGCGCCCACCGAACAAGCAATCTAGTCGCAGCTTTTCGGATCAACGCCGAAACCCGCAGCTACGGTGTTGTTAACCACACATAAACCAGCCAACCTTCTGTCCACGTGCTACAGGGTCGATCGCCGAATTGTCGATGTACCTAATTATTCGCGCGACAGAAATGCCGGGGATTACACCTCAACGGAGCCTGCACGAAAACGAGCCGTTTAAGCAGCTCGTTCCATTGCGATTGCCGAGCGGTTTTATATCGCAAGCCCCATCGGACCAGATGTCCGTTTATCGGCTATTAATCAGCCAGCTATTTATTCCGAACGCAATTATGGCAGTCAATGGCAGGAAAGGACGCAACGAGCAGGTGACATTTTAACAATGGGACAATTTATTTTCACACGTATGCAATGAATGGGGGGATGGGACATGGCACGAGCAAAAACCTACACGCGATATCTATGTATTACGTACATGCACTTACAACAATTCTACTTACGGACAAGGCGCCACAGACTCTCATGCAAAAACCCCAGAAAGAAGATAGAACTGGGCTCGTAAGCCTTTATATTCTCGGAGCTGGGATGACCGAAGGAGCTCCGCGAGGCCGTGCAGGTTACCTTTGTCGCCCTTGAGGACTCGGTGTCTTTTTGTCGGCGACCCTCCGTATGTCTCTGTTGTCAACGCGGCAGCTGTTGTAACGGCGGCTTGGTTGGTCCAGGCCTAGCAGCGCGGCCTGGTCGATCGGCCTGGCCGACGACGCTTCAGAGGAGCGAACGGGCCTTGCTCTTTTCGAGTTGATGCTCTTTAAGAGTCCGCTCACTCCTCAGCGTCGCTCGACCGTTATGTAGCTGGCTGGCGACTTCTCTCCGGCTGGCGACCTCTCTCCGGCTGGCGACTTCGTGCTGACTCCAACGGCCAACAATTACCAACAACTTGGTGACTTGGCTGCTCCCACGACGAACGAACTCCACTCCTCCGACCAAGCAGCAACTTGACTGGACTCACCAACTCGACTGCCTCCACCGACACTCCACTCTCGGCGTGGAAACGCGCCTTTTTATAGCCCAGAGGGTGAAGCCGCTGTAGGCTTCGCCACCCGAAGGCGGC
>CM068957.1:15711261-15724693 GCA_035128595.1 Eptatretus atami
TCAGGAACTGACACCTTTCCAGCTCACAACTACTTCTCGCCTTTCCCTTTTTATGGCAACAGCTACCACTTCTAGTCTTCTCTCACCCACGATAATCAGACACACCTCCTGACTGTTATGGTGAGCATCACCACGGATTATATCTCACATGGTAAAAACCGCATAATCTGCAAAGAACAACCGTCCGTCTGTCACCCAGACGATTGTTCCCAGGAAAGCAAACCATTCAACCAGAAGGCACGTGATGTGATCGGCGGGTAAATCGAAACATGTGGGGTGTGATGAGCACTCCCCGATCTCCATTGGACATAGTCCTCCACCAAAGTGTCACCTCCAATCCGGAGGCCTGGGCCCCGTGACTCTGTCAAAGAAAGATTACATGGTCAATATAGGTTAAACATCAAACGGATCCGCCTTTCCGGATTTCGGGCTTGTTTGCCCTCATCAGGACGGCATACCGATCAATCTTGTATCTAAGCAATGATGAACACATTCGTCGTTTGAACATCGATGATCACATTCGTGGTCTACAGTCAAAGAGATGGAGATGGAGTCGTCACTGTTTGGAGGGCGGTCCAACATACAGACAAACAAGAGCAGGTAGCGGAGGGGAAGTCGTAGTCAAAGGTATTCCTGGGGGTTGGGAAATGTAAGATCACTATACGGAGAGTGAGAAATTGAGTTATTGATGTAAAGGGCAACGCTGCTGCCAGGGTGGGGTTCAGGCCAATCAAATCTGATGATGCAATAGGTGGGAAGAGACTCAAAGGAGTCCCGGACGTCCTGTGGGATGAAGGATTCTATTAAACATATGATGTCCAGTTTAACAGCAGTGGCCTGCATTGAGTGATCTGTCAGGTTGGAGTGGAGGCCTTGGATATTTGAGATCCACACAATTAGGGACAATGGAGGAGGCATTGAGAGGATGTGTGACAGAGTGGGGGGAGGGTGCAGGCCGAGGGGGGGGAGAGATGGGAGGTATGGGACGGGTGGAACAAGGGGGCAGGTGAGAGGGGGTGGGATGAGGGGGAAGCTGAGATGGGGCAGAACGAGCAGGAAGCTGAAAGCAGGTGGGATATGGAGGAACTTTGATGGGATGGAGTGCAGGGAATGCTGATGGGGGGGGGCACATGAGGGGGAAGTTTGAAGAGGTGGGGTGGGTGGGAAACTTTAAGAGGTGGGAGTGAGGGGGATGCAGAAAGAGGGGACATGAAGTGGATAGATGCTGAAGAGGGGGAGACATAGAAGAGGTGGGATTAGAAGGACGTGGGCTTGGAAGAGGTGTGGGGGAGGGCACTGACGTGGAGGGGTTTGGCACCATAAAATAACGTGAAGGGGATTTCATTCTCTTCTGGCGTATGGAAGCTTGGCTGCCGGGGTAGCTATCATTTCCTGGAAGCGTGGCTGTGCCACTGATTCTGTACCCCTCTACCAGTACACTGGTACTCATTTTGCCAACCTCGGAAGGATGACAGGCTGAATCAACCCCACTTGGTGTTAATTCAGCGGCCAACGGGGCTCAAATTCAGGACCCTAAGATCCTAAGCCAGCCACCTGGGGATCTCATTGTTGTGAGCAGACATCCTCAGCAAACTGGACATTCAGAGAAAACAATCATGGGATGGGTGGAAGGAATTTTTGTTGAAGGCACGGAGAAAAGTGATGCTGTTGGTACGGGTGGAGGGTTGATGGAATAAGCGCTCGGTGAGAGGCAGGTTTGTAAAATTTGCCCTGTGAAGCGGAAGAAGAAGTAGAAGAGAAGACCACGTGGGTACTCATGACAGAGAAATATGGAAAGTGAAGCATTTTAAAATGTTTTAAAAGCTTGAAGGTGAAGCATGAAGAAGGAGGAATCGTTCATTCCCTTCAATGAACATTAAGTCTGGAGATATTTAGAAAAGGAAGAGATAAAGAACGAAGTACAGGAAATAAAGATAGAAGGCAGAATGAGATCTTTTTTTTTGGAAAGAAAAGAAATATTTTTTGTTTGTTTTTTATATTTTTGAAGTGAGGAGGGGGAATTGGATAACATTGAAGAGGTTGAGAAGACTTAACTTTGGGGGAAAAAGAAGCAGAACGAGAATCGGATCGAAACCGAGACAGTATTTGCTCGCCGGCTATCTGAGGAGTACACCTGAGCACCCCAAAAACAAATTGGACAACACAGCACACCAAGGTACGATTTAACATGGATAATTGGATGAAAAAAACCAAACAGCCAGTCCAACAGATCAGGATCAGAAAACGTAGCTTTGATTAAGGTGGAAGGAGCAGTTGCGCATTCGACCCATATGTGGAGCAACGCCAAAACGGAAATGTGGTGCCTTTGTGGCTACAAGTCCACCTGGCCAAGCCTAGTGGGTTTTACCCAATACATCCTTGCCCATACTTCTGTATGGTTTACAAGCACTGCCTCCGTGGTGCACGTTTTACAATACAACTTACCTCTGACAGATCCCTGTTACAAGCGTAAATCTAATCTACTCGAACACATGGGCGAAGCTATTCTCAGCACAATCTAGTTATGGATCCCTTCCTCCTTTCCACTTAACAAAATGTGTGTGTGTGTGTGTGTGTGTGTGTTTCGTTTCTGAGAGTGTATTTTTTTCTATGTTCCTCGATCACCACCTTAAAGATATGTCGTACACCACTTCTCTGTTCCTCAAACAATAATTTAATCATTCTTCGGGTTGTGAACAAATGCCCGATATTTGTTCCGATGACAAGCTCTCTTTTCTTCCCCTCAGATGTTCAGCCTCTTCCAATCCTTTGTCTTTTTTTAAAATTAATCTCTCTGTCCTGCCGAAGCAGGTTTTTTCTCTTTGGCTCTGCCCTCCACAGCTTTCTTAAGACCTCCTTCTCTCTGTACAACTCTGCCAGTCTGATTTTTTTTCCTCTCCACAGACTGTGATTAAGCCTGAGGATGCATTCTTATATGCAGACATGTATATGTATATATATATATGTATATATATATATATATTGTTGCGAATTCGCGCCCGCGCGTGCGATCGGCACGTAACTCGAATCGCGGCACGTCGCCCACCGGACGGACAATTCAGTCGTGACCCTCTCGGAACAACGCGGGAGCTAGTCACGGGTGGGTCTTTCGACCTCACCACAATCGTGCCAATCGGCCACCCGCGTAGGATAGGGTTGTTCGCCAAACTCGACCCACCTAAGTACCTACGCGGATGGTTAATCGGGCGATCGTACCTCGCCGCAGGTCGACTTCGGACACGAACCGCTTAAGCGGTTCGTTCCGTACTGCAGAGATAACCGAGCGGAGTTATCGTCGACCTCGACGGTTCAGATTAGTTACGGGAACTTACACCACTACCAATCTCTTACGCGATGCAGGATGGAGAGTCAACAAAAGAAGGAGACGAAGCAAAGCGGGAACAATTGAACAAGCACATTTATTTCACACACGCAGACAGCACAGAAGGCACGTATTCAGTCACAGTAATAATATAAAGGCACGTATTCAAGCACAGAAAGAAACAGTAAAGAGAGATACACCGACTAAGACGACACACGGCAACACTTACACAGTTTTACTTTACAGACGCGCCACACAAGCATTTACACAAAAGCAAAGGAAAAGAAAGCCACCCTATAGGCGAGGAGGCAGACAGGTCCGTAGACCAAATGTACGTGGATCCTGGAGGATCGGCCAGGTCCACCAGACCAGGGAGGTCTTACCCGCGTCCTCGTGACGCGATGGCGGGCAAGCCACAATGTTCGCGCCGCTGCGCCCCGACTCCGTGCCCTGGCGTGGTCGGCGAGTCCTCTCCGGCGTGCTCCGCGCGAGTGGTCTTGTTGGCACCACGTTTAGGGTGGGGAGGAACGGGGGCCCCTCGGCACTATCTCAGCGCTAATGGGGGGGGGGGGGGAAATCGCTTATGCTCAGGGAGAGGGGTATGGCTGGCTGGCCTGGATCCCGCGACGAGTCGAGCGACCCCCACACCGCAACCTCGTCGCCGTTTTCCTGCAACTCCTACGCAACTTCTCTCCAACTCTTCTCGAACTCCTCCCAGCTCAACTCACCCTCTCGCGAGTCGCTTTGCGCTCGCATCTTTATAGGACTCAGTAGGAGCCGATATGCAAATATGCGGATGAAAACGCGATTGTAGGCGGGGTCACGCCACCCTCTGTTCAGCCATTGGTCGGGCAAAAAGGGCGTGAACCTCCTTGATTTGCATATTTGCATAAACGGACTTCACATACACGCGCTTGGAGGCAGGGCCAAGCCGCCTCGCGCTCGCCCATTGGACGGAGGGAAGTGGCGTGAAGCATTTTGGATCCGAATTTCTCTCTCGGAAAGGCCGCCATTCGCGCTCGCGGCTCGGTGCGTTTGCACCAATCGCCGAACGGGCCCTAGACAGCCCGACGTTCAGTGTTCACAGGTGGTGCGGTTGTTGGTGTGAAGGAGAAAGGCGAAGGTGGTGGAGGGTTTTCTGTGTGGTTTGATGGTTATGGTGTCGTTTGGAGGCGGTGAAGCGATGTTTGCGGGATGGAGTTGTGAAGGTAAGGTAGTGGCTGTTTGCGTTGTTGGCGGCTTAATGGTCGAAAATAACAATAGAGAAAGAAAAATGGCTAACTCAAAGCGTCGCAGCCCGGATGAATCACACATATTCCTCTATACAACGGGTTTGGGCTAACTACACATGGACTTACCGAGATATCTCACCTGAGGACTCTTTATGGTGAATGCGAATTTCCACAACCGTAACAATATATATATATATATATATTATATATATATATATTATATATAAATATATATTATATATACACATATGTAATATTGTTACGAATCTGGAAGCCATTTGCACACAACAGCCAGAGTCCCCCAGTTCAGTTATTCGATAAGTATGTTTATAGTTAGAACCCTCCCTATGTCTAAAGGAATTTACATGTGTGCGCTGCGAAGTTTCTTTCTAGTTAGATTTTTGCAATACCCAACACCAACAAATCGATCCTTCACTTTTCACACCATCGATGCCATTGCCACGTGTCTTCGACCAACATGGGTGGAGGTTTCCTCACCTCAGAACACCAACTCCGCCCAGGAAAGGAGGGGGTTCCCCCTGTCCAATCACAGATAGCCAGCACATCACCCACGAAACCCTGTCCAATCAGGCAAAGATTACCTCAGAGGACCCATCACCCCACCCCACCCCACCCAGGGAGGGATAAGAATCGCCGGGCTTCCCTTGGTGTTCGCTGGAGTTGGGTTGGAATTGTCGGAGAAGAAAGGGGTCGCATTGCTCTTGTGTGTGCGTCGTGGTGGTCGTCGTTTCCGTGTCTCAAGCTGGTCCTCTGACTATTCCACAGCCGTCGACTTCCATCTCTCATTTTGTCGAGCAATAACCCGGAGTCCAAGCCGGGAATCTCCGCTGGCCCTCTGTGAGGAGCGACCCTGGCCCCGCTGGACCCCGCTATACCGTGTCTGGGCTCGCTGACGACCCGAGTTTCACACCTGCAGTCGCGGGCCAAACCGCACGAGCGGCCAGGTACCGACCAAACTCTGACCTCCAGCCTGTCTATCCCTGGCTGCGAGGGTCGAAATAAAGATAATCGGGTCCATTTTTCTTTTGTGTGTGTGTCGGTGGTGGCGCCGTCCCATAAGTACAAATTGTTTGTGTTGATTGCTCATTGTACAATTCCTGCGTATTCGTGATTAAGTCTGCTCTGTGTCTCCCTTCCCTGTTAAATGTTCCAGTTCGTTGTCTGTGTTTTCTTTCATTGGCCTAGCATGGTTTGGGCCTGATAATTCGGAAGGCCGATTGTGCCGTAAGTTGTCATTTGGGCCGGCGCGGCTTTGGTAATTTCCACTCGGTTACGCCGATCCGAGTCGCGGTAACAGCGACTCGGTTCGGACAAAGCCGCCGAGGGTGTGGCTTCCCAGGTAGTTGGATGGCGTGAGTACTTCGGTAAATTGGAATAGACAAGTGGACCCTACCTCACGCTGTCGAAATATTGGCGACCACCGTCCTTTAAGCGACCCGTTGACTGGAGTTATCCCGGTGATGACCTTTCAATTCCGGTGTTCGGTGGGAGACGGCCCAACTGCTCCGGCTAGCGGTCGTCCTCGCCACCGAACCCGGAACCACAACAATATTACTCGTGGGGTATGCTTTCACATTGTAACAATAACGAGCTTTGCCATTGTCTCGGGTCGCCCACCTGCATTTATTATTTTATTTATTTATTTTAATTTATTTATATTTTCATTTACGGACACTTTCCAATGGTTCTGTGATCGATGTATCCTGGTGTATCGGCTTCGATGTCCATCGGCAAGCAAAATTTCAGCTTTCTACGTCACCCAGAAGGTACCGATCTTTAATATCAGTCAGTCAGTGAGTCAGTGATTCGGTGATCAGAAAGAGCTTTAGATATTATATTTTATTATATACAACACGTACATCATGGTGTTGAAGGATTCTTGTTCCTTATTGCATTGCAATTTCAGAATAACTTGGCTCAACTCTTGATACAAGGTCAACGAACGACACTAAATAGCAAGTGTATAGAAAAACACTTGAACATAAACGAATGATAAATAAAGCTTGTACAGAAATAAATTCTTGCATTTACGTATTTGCGCATGCATCAAAAAACCCAACCAACTTCCAGAAATCTGATAAACCGCAGCAGAGAAGGTTGAGGACCAATGGAGGAAGGAAGAGGCCTGGTCTGCAAGTTCCTTCTTGTGGTTACCTCCATCAAACTACGGAACTGTCACTCACCATTCATTTGCTTTCTGCACTAAGGCAAAAAGACTGGTGTTTGACATTATACACACCTTTTTGTAAGTGGTAACACCTGCGCTGGAAGCCAGGTTGAGGATGCAAGTCCCATATTTGAACAAATTATGCAATACTTGATTAGTAGATTTAGCCTTTTATATTTAGTTAAATTCTGGACTTGTAGCCTCGAAGTAAATAACCATTCAATTGTACATTTTGTTGAGTAGCAAATAATTATGTCAAATAAGCATGTCATCACATGACTATTCTTTACAACAATAATTCCATCTTGTAACTCATTGCGGAATTGCAGCCTTCGTTTGACAAGCTTCTAGTTGGATCTTTGTTTGGAGGTCATGAAACTTTGAGACATTTGTTTCCAGTCTGACATGTACACCAACATTTCCTGCAGACAGGTGTTGTAGACAAACAGTCCTTCATTGTGTAGTATTGTCATGGCGATAATAATGAAACAGGCAATAAGGTGACATGATGTGGAAGTGACTTTTTCGTGGATTTTTCTTTTTATAGGTTATTAAGATTCCACCTCTCATCGTTATCATTTTGTATGCAGCAAGTGGCTGTGGGCTTGCGTCATAGTTGGAAGTGTGGCTGCGCCGCTGATGCAGTGTCCCCTGATTAGAGGTAGGTTAGAGCAAGAATTTGTCATTTGCTCAGGGTGCTGGAGATAACTTGTTGACTATCCGTGAAGGACACTGTGTGATCTTTAATATCCATCCATAATGCTAGCAGATGGGACACCTAGTTTAATATCCCCCCTCCCCCCACAAACCCCAATGGATAATGCACCCAATGCCTCTCCCTGTGTGCGAAATGTACCAATATGACAGTTTATAGAGGGTTTTCAGAGCTATCCCATAATGTGGTACGTGCTGCCATGATGGTTGGATTCACTTCCCTGGCACCGATGGCAACAGCAGCTCGACAATCAAGCACGTTTATCTCGTTATTCTTACTTACTGAAATGGGGAAGGTTACACTAATTATTTGACTTTGTTAGGTCTTGTTTACCTTTTCTCACTTGCTTGCCAACTAATATGGTGCCTGCACACACTGCATCATGGGAACTGAAACTCCTCCATAGCTCGTTTAAGATTTGAACCTTGCCTGTAGGCATCTCAGTGGTAAGCACATACCACTATCAGATGGACCAGAGCTATAAAGTGAAAAATGAATCTCACAAGCAGATTTTTTGTGTTGGTGAAAGAAGTTCTTCGTCTTTTTTTTTGTGTGTAGCACATGGCTGTGAGTAACATAATTGACTGCACGAGGCCACAACTGTTGCCGTTGATGCAATGCCCTCTGTTGGTTAGGGAAGGAATTTGTAATTTGTTCAGGATGGCAGCAATAGCTCCACGGCTCTCGGTGAAAGTCATCGTGGGATCTAATTTAACGTCCACCAACTAATGCTCACAGATGGGACGCCCAGTTTAACGTCCATCTGAAGGACGACACCCCGCACGCACATTGATGTCTCGCCCTGCCTCCGAGACACCAGGATGACAGTTTATAGCTGAGCTGAGATTTGAACCAAGACTCGAAAGCTCAGAAGAAAATGTTCATATCTCGAGGCCATCCGGATCAGCCCACAAAGAGCACTCATAAATTACTACTAACGAGCAGAGTGCCCATCTTACGGGTGATCTTGTTCCAAGAATGCAACGCGTTCTTCTGACGCATACCTTTATTTGGGTGGTGTATAGGCAACTGACAGCTGCCTCAATCGCTTCCGAAAATAAAACAAAAAAAAGAGATTGCACACCCTCACCAGGACTTGTTTTGTGTGGTGTTTGAGTATTGGTGTGTTACGTAATTAATGAGACATAATTAGAACTGCTACTTTTTAAATGCTGGCAGTGATGACTGGTTCGCCATTTCAGAGAAGATTTTTGAAGGTTTAAAAAACAAACAAACAAAAAAAATGGCTCGAATCACGTGACCGATGATGTCATCAAAAAAAATTTGTTGACCATTTTAACCCAAGATGACCCTCAAAAATTTTCATTCTGATCGGATGTAGCGTTCTCCATATGCAATTATGACATCATAACGAAGACACCTATGACGTCATTTTAAAAAATCAGTCTTTCCCCATGAGCAATACTTGCTATGTGCCAAGTTTCGATTTTTTTCTTTGGTGCGGTTTCAGAGATACAGAGGTCCAAAGTTTTTCCAACATGGCCACCACACCACGTCCAACATAGACGTCATAATTATCATTAAAACATTCTACATGAGTAGTTGCACCAATGTTGAAAATTCCATCTCTATCTGTTCAGCGGTTGCGGAGAAAAATACAAAAGTTTTGTGCGGACAAACAGACAGACAAAAACAAAAACAAACAAACAAATGGAGCCAAATGCAATACCCTCGCCGAAGGCGAGGGTAATAACCCGGGTTACATGCATGAAGCAAAAACATATCTTGTGCTTGTAGTTGAAAACACTTCACTGCACTGGAAAACGTGCGGACACGAATACAGGACTGTAAATGCTGGAGACTTGTAATACCAGGGAAAACATGGAGGTGGCGCTACACGATACACACTTACATAGAGAATTTGCGTCCCCCTCCACCCCAAGACCACCGGTGAAGATAAAAACACACCTACACTCTAAATGGGATCGTGTTGATCCGATGTAGCAAGTTTGGATGTAATTGGCCCAGAACTGGAGGATTAGTAACATGACAAACAAACAAACACCAGTCCATGAATTATAGTCAGGATAGTACAAAGGGTTTTAACCATGTGATCCAGCACCTCCACCTTCGTGGGTATAAGGTGAGACTTGGCATAATACCATAAGGCTATGTTATGGTTGTGTATATGCTGTTTCTGTGACACAGATTTTGCCTGAAGGCAATTTTTACCTCCACCACCTAGGTGGACGGAGATGATGTCTTCACACGTGTTTGTTTGTCTGTCTGTCTGTTTTTCTATGAGCAGTATATCTCAAAAAGTTGTGGACAAATTCGGACAAAACTTGGTGGATGAGTTACGCAGGTGGCAATAACAAGTCGATTCGATTCAATTTTCGTAAATGTCCGAATGCAGATCCGGCCCATCGATCAGTGGGAGACAAAATGTAAACTGGTGGAGGTATGTGCTCTACCGAGTGCCATTCTAGTATTCCTATTCTGTCCATTGTGCCTGATGCGTTCCCCTGTTGGATGAGTGCAGGACTTAAGCGACCACCAACTGAAATGCTGCCAAGTAATCTATGTGATGTCGGAATATGGTTCGTGAAACAAGATGCCAATGAAGAGTTAATGCTCAAAGTTAAAGAGTATTGTTTGTTTTGTACCAACACTCACAGAATCCCTTTAATATCCTTTCGTAGGTTTTACACAAGGGCTGTATCAAGGTCATGGAGAAATGAAGGCATAAAGTACAAGAAGGCACTCCAGGGAGGCGCTGACTCATGCCGTGATCTCATCTCTTGTAAGAAGTCATGGTTGTTTTCTGATTTGATTTGTACTATAACAATAATTTTTAGAAGGGAAAGAACTCCCTGCATGCCTGTGGTTGGATACAGACGAAACCTCATTCTGTGCCAAACTCATCTGAGACATTCACAATATGAAGCTCTGGGTCAAATTTGGCGATTCTTGCTGCCCTCTTCCAGTTATTCTGCCGACAAACACACAAATGGGATCGTCGCAATACTCGCGCGCTCTGCCTATGGCTGTGGCACGAGTCATAAAACAAATCAGATGCAGTGAGAAAAACATTGTAACGGTTGTCGGATTCAGATCCCAATCCCAATCCTGATGAACCTTGATCCCAATCCTGACAAACCAATATAATGGTGGACCCCGGGGTGGACTCGAGGTCAATCCTCCACCTGGACAATCACCAATTTAGAGACTATCCGCAATCCGCCGGGAAAGCTGAACAGATCTTTTCTTAGGTTTCCGACATACAGAAACTCTCGTGAGATCTGTCGCCGACGGTAATGTCCCCCGTTAATTAGGAGTGGGGCCGAGCAACCCCAGGGAAATTAACCACAATTTTATAACCTAACAAGGGTTTCGCGCCAAATTTCCAAGTGCCAAGAGTTGAACTTGCGCCATGGTTATTATGCCAAATCGCAAAACGCGCACCAGGCTGACACTCCAAGTAGGTAACAGGTTGAACTAGAAGGGCACTCGGTCGAGCGCATACCTCCGCCACGTAATGCCTGATCCACGAGAACATGTCTGGCCCAATACATTTTTGAAATATCATGCTATATATCGTTTTTGGGCTGATCTCTCAATGGTGAAGAATCACTTTGAAATTAAATAATTTTCGTATCCAAATTCAGATCCGGATCTTCACCAAAACTGAATTAATTCGTCCTTGTCACACCCAACCTGCCCACCAAGTTCCATCAGGATCCGTCCACAACCTTTTGACATATCGTGCACACAAACAAACAAACAAGCAGACAGAGAGGGGTGAAAACACAACCCCCTTCACCTTCAGTGGTGGAGGTAATAAATGTTTTAAAGGGCAATAGGGAAAACAACAAGGAGTTATTTTGTTGTACTAATTATCCCATGCGTCCACGAGCTTTGACTGCTTATCACATTACCTTATCTCTTTCATATGACAGATATTCAGACAGGCAGGGGTCACAAAACACGAAATAAACGTCCCCACATAATGTTTGTCTGGGGTCAGTGCTGTGGTTCAAGGGGAGATGAGCTGTGGTGGCAGAGCTTGGGCGGGAACAGAGGAGGACTGCATCCGGCTTCATGGTCTCTCGGGGCTGCGTGTCTGTTCAATGCTATTGAATCCCGTCTCGCTCTCGCCCTCCTGTGCTCTGAGCTGCTCATCTCAAACTCACTCGCTCACCGCCCTCCATTCTACTCGACTTCCCAAGCTCAATTCCACCATGCTGAAACCAACCAACTCAACTCCCTCATCTGACTCACTGAACATTACGAGTTCTGAGAAGTTTCCACCCCTCGCTTATTCTTTCCTCGCAATCGTACGCCGAATGGTTCTCTGTCGAGCCTTGTGCCATGCCCACTGTTGTGAATGGTTTCAGGCAGTTGGGGCGGTCTGGGCTGTCCTGGCAGTTCTTACCTCATTGCACGATGGCAAAGCGTTACTTCTGCCGTCCTCTCGGTGGTGGAGAATTTGCTGGACTTGCGAAGTTGGCAGTTGACTTTCGAATGAAAACAAATAGATTATAAAGGGAATGATTTAAAGACATGATGATGGGGGAATGGTAGGAAAGCTCGTAGACACATTATGGAGGGCAGGAGTCATGATCTCCATCTCCTGAACAGATTTCTACACGTGCTCCATCATTTTCACACAGAAACTGCACAATTATGCTGAACATGTACGAATTTCCCCCTTAACAATGTTGTTATCACCGATCACATCCCCGTAACATTGCTGTACTTCCGGACAAGTTCAACTTTGAGTTCACAAGGAAAACTACAAAGAGCAATCAGAGATTGTGGACTCTCACCAGGACTTGTTTTGTGTGGCAAATAAATGGAAGGCTATACTAAATGAAAGGTCATTGATTGCAAATGAAAGGTCTAAAGGGTATTTAAAAGGTCTGAAATTTGTGGCTCTGGATTCGTGGGCCACGATGTTGTGCGTGCCTCGTGGTGAAAAGAGTGCTTAAGATTTGGTAGTAGTTCCAAAGCAGTTCTGTTTGAAGTTTATTTAATTCATATTTAAATTAAGGAAGAGAGGAAGTTCCAATGCTCTAAAATGGATCCATAATAACCCCCTGGGCTGCCTGCATCGTGTGGTTTTGATGCTGAAGTTCTGTCTCTAAGGCCAACGTGGTGCCGCAGTGACCGACCCTCGGATAGTTTTGGTGCCGGCGACGTGAACCCTCTCTCCCCTGCCAGCATGGACTACGTGCCCCCTGTTCGTGAATGTGGCGGTCTCAGTGACGGCCTGGTTCATGGCCTTCTGGGTCATTTCTGCTGTGACCAAGAAGCTTCTGGCGGCAAAACAGCTGGCACTCCCTTTCTGCTCACAACTTATCTGCTCACCGACGGACCCCATCACCATGCTCGTTCTTGCACCCCTCTGCCCACTACTTGATCTGTATGTGTACATGGGACTTCTCTGTTTTCTGCACAAACACTATAAATATCCTTGCTGGAGTCGATGGGCTGGAGGCCAGGCTAACAGTCATTATCGTAGCCATCTCCAGTTTGTTTGGACTCCACGGAGAGGCTTGGTACAGCCATTTTTTCTCACTATACTTCATGGCGCCTTTGCTCTGCAGCACACTGGGTCTTCACCACCACAACTGATATTTCTCGAATGTTGATTTATTTATTTTAATTTTTTTCTGCAATAATTATCATAAATTATGATCATTTGTGTTTTTTAAACAGATCATATTTTCTTTGTCTTAACAACTTAATATGATGGTTCATACTTTGTTATTTTGATCCTTTTAATTTCAATATCTAATAGATTTTCATTCGGCTTTTATTTCTAGACATGACTTTATTTATCTTGGTTTCTGCATTTTATCATGCAGTATCTTAATTTATAATTATTACTGTTGGAGCCTGTGAACTATCTTTCAATTTAAATTGTAACACTGACTCTTTTAGTCCTCGGACTTCTGTCATGTGATTTTTGTAATAAAACCAAATTGAATTGAAAGGTGTCAAGGTCTGAA
>CM068957.1:15724703-15736649 GCA_035128595.1 Eptatretus atami
TTTAAAATGTATAAAGGGTCAAAGGAGTCTGAAAATGGTAAAAAGGTTCAAAGGGTGTAAAGGTCAAAATGGTACGTTCCAAATAGTACGTAATTAATGGACATATTCACGTTCCAATGAAACGCAATTAAGAGACGTAGAACAGCACTCACATTTCATTAGTATGTAATATCACCTGGTGTTGGCTTTGTGGTTAAGGTGACTCAGGTCAGGTCAGGTATGGGAGCATGTGCCAGGACAGCACGTCGCTGCGTCCACTTTCTGCCGGTACTCCAGGGGCCTCCATCTGGCCATCCCCCAGCCAAGGATGCCAGGCCCATCCCCATCTCCTTGAGATGATGGTCAACCTGCTGCAACCACGAGGCACGTGTCGGCCCACTGGCCTCCTCCACTCATGGACTCCCTCGCTGAGAGAATCTGGTGAGCAGGATCAGCATCAGGAAAACGAGCCACATGTCCATACAGCCGCAACTGACGCTCACGGACTATGCAGGTAACAAATCTCATCCGAGTCTCTCTCAGCAACCGCTCGTTGGACACAAAATCCGACCAGCGATAGCCAAGGAGTCTCCGAAGAGACCTGGTACCAAAGGAATTAAGTCTCCGTCTCAGATCCTTGGTCAGAGTCCAAGTTCGCATCCATAGAGCAAGACAGGAAGCACGAAGGACCTGAAGACTCGGACTTTCGTCCTCCCGCACAGGTACGCAGCGCCACACCCCATGATCCAGTGAATCCATGACTCCCCAGGCCCGACCCAGACGTCTATTGACCTCTGACTCACAGCCAGCAGAGACATAATATCACTGCCAAGTAAGTGAATCTCTCCACGACCTCAACATCCTCACCACAAACAGACACAGACAGGACAGCAGCATCCAAGATGTCACCGAAAGCCTGGATCTTAGTTTTGACCCAAGAAACCCGTAATCCCAGCGGCTCCGACTCCTCATTCAGCACTCGAGGGCCCCCAAAAGGATATCTAAAGTCTCCGCAAAGATGACTGCATCATCTGCAAAATCAAGGTCCGAGATCTTGACATTCCCAAACGATGCACCGCAGCTTGATCTCTCCGACATCCTCCCTAAAATCCAGTCCATACAAGTGCTGAAAAGTGTGGGGCCAGTACACACCCCTGACGAACTCCAGTAACAACTGGAAATAAGTCAGAGATGGTACCACCACACTTCACAGCACTCTCAGTACCAGAGTAGAGTTCAGACATCAGATCGATCAGTTTTGGTGGCACCCCACGAAGACCAAGAATCCTCCAGAGGACATCCCGATTCACTGAATCGAACGCTTTACAGAGATCAACATAGGCTGCAAGCAGCCCCTGCCGAAACTCTCGTCTGCGTTCGGTGAGGACACGAAGGGCAAGGATACGGTCAATCGTTGACCTCTTTGGTGTAAAGCCTGACTGCTCTGGACGCTGGTGCTCAAGCAGATGGTGGCGAACCCTATCAAGAATTATCCGAGCAAAGACCTTGCCCGGCACTGAGAGCAGCGTCACCCCTCGTAGTTTGTTGCAGTCTTGGCGATCACCCTTCCCTTTCCAGAGAGAACAACAAGGCCCTCTTCCAATCGGTTGGGATGATGCCTGTGTTCCAGGCAGAGCACAAAACTGCATGCAACGACACGAGTGCAGCATTTCCACCAGCCTTGAGAAGTTCAGCATGGATGCCACAGATCCCTGGAGCTTTGCCCCGTTTCAAACGGTTCACCGCAGCCCGTGTTTCCACAAGCGAAGGTGGACCACAGTTGATTCGAGGTCAGCAACATGAATGTAACACCCTTGACGTCCAACTCGACAGGGGGATCAGCCTGGTACAACCGCTCAAAGTAACCGCCCAGCGGGCCTTCACTTCAGACTCCTCTGTCAAGAGCCTACCACTCTCTGCTCTAAATGCAGTGCTCCGAGGGATGGGCTTGGATGAACGCAATGCCACGAATTCCCCTGTAAGCGGACGAGAATCACCTGTCCACAGGTGATGCTCTACCCCCTCACAGATTCCTCGCACATAGGCCTCCTTGTCCACCCTCAGTGCATGTACAGTTTTACGCCTCAGCTCCCTGAACAGCTCAGCTTTGCCATTCAGCCTGGCCCTGCGACTCTGGTCAATGGTATCCAGTGTCCCTTGAGAGACAAAATTCTTCTTTGCCCTGCGGTGAGTTCCAAGACATCCACCGGCAACATCAAGGACGGTGGTCTTGAAGGCACTCCACAACTCTTCAGGACCCCCCAAAGCACCAGACCCCCCAAGTGTCCACTCAGCCTGTTCGCAAACTCCTCAGCTACTCTCTCATCCCTGAGCTTGCCAACATCCAGCTAGGCTGGATGGTACCATTCTCCAGGATTTAAGGTGCAGCTTTAGAGTTGCTACAACAAGACTGTGGTCAGTATTGAGGAACTGAGCACTCCGGTAGACCCTGCAGTTCTGGATCATCCTCCAACGACCGTCAATGAGGACATGGTCAATCTCCTTTGCCACACCGCCAGCGTTGAATACCAAGTCCAGCGATGAGCTTGTGGGCGCTGAAACCATGAACCAGCCACCCTAAGTCCATGACTTCTTGCAAAGTCAAGGAACTTAGTGCTATTCTGGTTCATTGTTCCTGACCCATGGGGACCGACACACACCTCATAACATCCCTATCAGTTCCAGTCGATGCATTGAAATCCCCCAAGACTAGAAGTGTATCTCGTCTGGGGCACTGATCAACCACAGACTCGAGCGTGGCGTAGAATGCTCCTTCACGGTGAGATCACTCGCCTCAGTCGGAGCATAAAACAGAGACCAGGGAAATGACACCTAAGGAGTGACGAATCCTTAATCTCATAATACGCTCGTTGACCGGTGTTACCTCAATTATCATTGGGGTCAGCTTATTGGACACAGCACAGCAACCTCCTTGGGTATGGAACCATCAGAGCGACCAGACCAATAGTAGGTGTAACCACCCACCATTATCTCGCCTCAATCCGTCTCCGAACCTCAGAGAGAGCTGCAATCCCGATGTCCAAACGCTTGAGCTCAGATGAAACAGAGACAGGTGATCATCCTCTCTTAGGGATAGGACATTCCAGGCACCCACCCGAAGGGACCGCCTCAGGTTAACCCAAGGAGACCGCCGTCTGGTGGACGACACCTCAGCACCACTCCGACACACTCTCCCGCAATCTGACCAGGGATGTTACCCGTGGTTTCCCTCCTATCATCAAAGATTGGGGGTCCCGAAGCTTTGCCCAATCCCGTCATCCGGTGAGCTGCCCTGCGAAGGGAAGCTGCACAGGAGGTACTCCCACGGAGTGGGTTTTCAGATTTTTTTGCGTTTTGTGTTTTGCGGAATGAAGGGTTTTACGGTGGCCGGAGTGCAAATCCTACCACCAACCTCCTAATAAAAAAAGTAACCCAACTGCAGGAGGACGTCCGCAGACACAGTTGGGCACTAAGATATGGATGGCCGTTGGCTCACAAGGAGCTCCTCCGCCCTTTGACAGGTTTGTTTTTAATCCTGCTGGGTGTCCATATCCAAACACCCTCCTCACCAGAAAACCTGTGTGGGGGAGACGGTTTAGTCGCCGACAACCCGACCATGGAACAGGTTAGTACAGGTTTACATGGTACCTGTAGCAGGTCACAGATCGAACCTGACCTGACCAAGGTGACTGACTTGGAATATTAGGGTCCTGAGTTTGAGCCCTGTTTGCCACTGAATAAACACTCGCTGGGGTTGACTCACCTTCCAAAGTCAGCAACATGAGTAGCAGTATCCTGGAATAGGGGCACAGCATCAGCAGCATAGACACACCCCAACAAAATGATAGATAGCTACCTGGCAGCCAAGCTGCCGTACACAAGAAGAAGATTAGTACATAATGAATAGATGGACTCACATACTATTTTAACCATGCACCATTATCATTATCCTCATTATTATTATTATTATTATTATCATTTTCAATGTCATTATCATCTACCATTATAATAATTATTATTATTGTCATTATGTATCATTATTTATCATCAGTATTATCATTAATGTCAGGTCAGGTTAGATCTGTGACCTGCTACAGGTACCATGTAAACCTGTACTAACCTGTTCTGGTCGGGTTGTCGGCGACTAAACGTCTCCCCTACCAGGTTTTCTGGTGAGGAGGGTGTTGGATATGGACACCCAGCAGGATTAAAAACAAACCTGTCAAAGGGCGGAGGAGCTCCTTGTGAGCCAACGGCATCCATATCTAGTGCCAACTGTGTCTGCGGACGTCCTCCTGCGGTTGGGTTACTTTTTTATTAGGAGGTTGGGCAGGATTTGCACTCCGGCCACCGTAAAATCCTTCATTCCGCAAAACACAAAAACGCAAAAAAATCTGAAAACCCACTCCGTGGGAGTACCTCCTGTGCAGCTTCCCTTCGCAGGGCAGCTCACCGGATGACGGGATTGGGGCAAAGCCTTCGGGACCCCAATCTTTGATGATAGGAGAAACCACGGGGTAACATCCCTGGGTCAGATTGCGGAGAGTGTGTCGGAGTGGTGCTGAGGTGTCGTCCACCAGACGGCGTCTCCTTGGGTTAACCTGAGGCGGTCCCTTCGGGTGGGTGCCTGGAATGTCCTATCCCTAAGAGAGGATGATCACCTGTCTCTGTTGTCATCTGAGCTCAAGCGTTTGGACATCGGATTGCAGCTCTCTCTGAGGTTCGGAGACCGGATTGCGGCGAGATAATGGTGGTGGTTACACCTACTATTGGTCTGGTCGCTCTGATGTTCCATACCCAAGGAGTTGCTGTGGCTGTGTCCAATAAGCTGACCCCAATGATAATTGAGGTAACCGGTCAACGAGCGTATTATGAGATTAAGGATTCGTCACTCCTTAGGTGTCATTTCCCTGGTCTCTGTTTATGCTCCGATGAGGCGAGTGATCTCACCGGAAGGACGCATTCTACGCCACGCTCGAGTCTGTGGTTGATCAGTGCCCCAGACGAGATACACTTCTAGTCTTGGGGATTTCAATGCATCGACTGAACTGATAGGGATGTTATGAGATGTGTGTTGGTCCCATGGGTCAGGAACTATGAACCAGAATAGCACTAAGTTCCTTGACTTTGCAAGAAGTCATGGACTTAGGTGGCTGGTTCATGTTTCAGCGCCCACAAGCTCATCGCTGGACTTGGTATTCCAACGCTGGCGGTGCGGCAAAGGAGATTGACCATGTCCTCATTGACGGTCGCTGGAGATGATCCAGAACTGCAGGGTCTACCGGATGCTCAGTTCCTCAATACTGACCACAGGCTTGTTGTAGCAACTCTAAAGCTGCACCTTAAATCCTGGAGAATGGTACCATCCAGCCTAGGCTGGATGTTGGCAAGCTCAGGGATGAGAGAGTAGCTGAGGAGTTTGCGAACAGGCGAGTGGACACTTGGGGGTCTGGGTGCTTTGGGGGTCCTGAAGAGTTGTGGAGTGCCTTCAAGACCACCATCCTTGATGTTGCCGGTGGATGTCTTGGAACTCACCGCAGGCAAAGAAGAATTTTGTCTCTCAAGGGACACTGGATACCATTGACCAGAGTCGCAGGCCAGGCTGAATGGCAAAGCTGAGCTGTTCAGGAGCTGAGGCGTAAAACTGTACGTGCACTGAGGGTGGACAAGGAGGCCTATGTGCGAGGAATCTGTGAGGGGGTAGAGCATCACCTGTGGACAGGTGATTCTCGTCCCGCTTACAGGGGAATTCGGCATTGCGTTCATCCAAGCCCATCCCTCGGAGCACTGCAGTTAGAGCAGAGAGTGGTAGGCTCTTGACAGAGGAGTCTGAAGTGAAGGCCCGCTGGGCCGTACTTTGAGCGGTTGTACCAAGCTGATGCCCAGCTGTCGAGTTGGACGTCAAGGGTGTTACAATCCTGTTGCTGACCCTCAAATCAACTGTGGTCCACCTTCGCTTGTGGAACACGGGCTGCGGTGAACCGGTTGAAACGGGGCAAAGCTCCCGGGATCTGTGGCATCCATGCTGAACTTCTCAAGGCTGGTGAAATGCTGCACTCGTGTCGTTGCATGCAGTTTTGTGCTCTGCCTGGAACACAGGCATCATCCCAACTGACTGGAAGAGGGGCCTTGTTGTTCCTCTCTGGAAAGGAAGGGTGATCGCCAAGACTGCAACAACTACCGAGGGGTGACGCTGCTCTCAGTGCCGGGCAGGTCTTTGCTCGGATAATTCTTGATAGGGTTCGCCACCATCTGCTTGAGCACCAGCGTCCAGAGCAGTCAGGCTTTACACCAAAGAGGTCAACGATTGACCGTATCCTTGCTCTTCGTGTCCTCACCGAACGCAGACGAGAGTTTCGGCAGGCTGCTTGCAGCCTATGTTGATCTCTGTAAGCGTTCGATTCAGTGAATCGGGATGCCCTCTGGAGGATTCTTGGTCTTCGTGGGGTGCCACCAAAACTGATCGATCTGATGTCTGAACTCTACTCTGGTACTGAGAGTGCTGTGAAGTGTGGTGGTACCATCTCTGACTTATTTCCAGTTGTTACTGGAGTTCTCAGGGGTGTGTACTGGCCCCCACACTTTTCAGCACTTGTATGGACTGGATTTTAGGGGATGTCGGAGAGATCAAGCTGCGGTGCATCGTTTGGGAATGTCAAGATCTCGGACCTTGTTTTGCAGATGATGCAGTCATCTTTGCGGAGACTTTAGATCCTTTTGGGGGCCCTCGAGGTGCTGAATGAGGAGTCGGAGCCGCTGGATTATGGGTTTCTTGGGTCAAAACTAAGATCCAGGCTTTCGGTACATCTTGGATGCTGCTGTCCTGTCTGTGTCTGTTTGTGGTGAGGATGTAGAGGTCGTGGAGAGATTACTTACCTTGGCAGTGATATTCATGTCTCTGCTGGCTGTGAGTCAGAGGTCAATAGCGTCGGGTCGGGCCTGCGGAGTCATGGATTCACTGGATCATGGGGTGTGGCGCTGCCGTACCTGTGCGGGAGGACGAAAGTCGAGTCTTCAGGTCCTTGGTACTTCCAGTCTTGCTCTATGGATGCGGACTTGGACTCTGACCAAGGATCTGAGACGGAGACTTAATTCCTTTGGTACCAGGTCTCTTCGGAGAATTCTTGGCTATCGCTGGTCGGATTTGTGTCCAACGAGCGTTGCTGAGAGAGACTCGGATGAGATTTGTTACCTGCATAGTCCGTGAGCGTCAGTTGCGGCTGTATGGACATGTGGCTCGTTTTCCTGCGCTGATCCTGCTCACCAGATTCTCTCAGCGGGGGGTCTCGTGAGTGGAGGAGGCCAGTGGGCCGACCACGTGCCTCGTGGTTGCAGCAGGTTGACCATCATCTCAAGGAGATGGGAGGGCCTGGCATCTGCCTGGGGGATGGCCAGACGGAGCCCTGGAGTACCGGCGGAAAGTGGACGCAGCGACGCGCTGTTCTGGCACATGCTCCCATACCTGACCTGACCTGACCTGACCTGATTATCATTATGTACCATTATCAGTATTATTATGTTCCATTATTATTATTATGATCATTGTTTATCATTATTATTATCATTTTCATTCCATATCATTATCATTAGGTATCATTAATTATCATCAGTATTATCATTATGTACCATTATCAGTATTATTATGTACCATTATTATTATTATTATGATCATTATATATCATTATAATTTTCATTCCATTTCATTATCATTATGTATCATCATTTATTATTATCATTATCATTATGTTCCATTATCATTATAATTATTATGTGTCAGCATCATGATTAGTATTATTATCATTATGTATCATTATTATCATTGTCATGATGTATCATTATTATCATTTTCATTATGTTTCATTATTATTATTATCATGATCATTATGTTTCATTATTATGATCGTTTCCATTACGTTTCATTATTATTATTATTATTATTATTATTATTATGTGTCAGCATCATTATTATTATTATCATTATGTGTCAGCATCATTATTATTATTATTACCATTATCATGATGTACCAATATCATTATCATTGCCATTATAATTTCAATAGCATGTAATTAATAGACATACCTACGTTCTACTGTCGTGGCCAAAAATATTGGCACCCTCGCACTTTTTTCTAATGATGCACCATTTCTTCCAGAAAATTGTTGAAATTAAATCATATTTTGGGATCCACAAATGTATTTCTTTGGTTTGCAGTGGAACAAAACCAAAAAAAGCTGAAAAAAATTACTAAATCTCAGCTTATTCCACACACAAATCCTAAAATAGCCCGGACAATATTATTGGTACCTTCTAGAAGTTGTTAAAAATAATTAGATTTCAAACAGGTGATTGTCCTTTACTTTGGAATTGAACTCACCTGTGGTGAGTTGCAGGTGCCTGCAATAAATAAATTAAAAATCACTCATTAAACCAGTTTGAATAGAGAAAAGGAGTCATTCTGCTGTTTTACGTCACTGTGTGTACCGCAATGAACATGGAGAAAAGAAAGAAAACCAAAGAATTGTTTTAGGAGGCCAGACACAAGATTCTAGCCAAGCATGGACAATCTCAAGGCTTCAAGTCCATCTCCAGAGACCTTGATGTTCCTGTGTCCACCGTACGCAATGTTATCAGGAAGTTTAAGGCCCATGGCAGTGTAGCCAACCTTAAAAATGTTCAAAAGTTCACTGAAGGACAAGATGTTCGGAAAAGCAATCATATGTAGCGCTCTCTTCTGAATGCGTTCAATACATTGGGCTTGAGCAACAGTAATGCCAGAAGATGACACAGTGGCTCCAAATTCAAGCATCAGAAGAATGTACGTTTTATCGATCAAAAGCAGATCATCAGCCTTGACTCCATTTTTCTTTAATTTGCTCAAACTATAAAGTCGCCGTAAGGCATTACTAACAAGACGATGAACCTGTTGATCCCATTTAATATTCAAGCAGAGACAGAGACAGAGAAAAAAAGAAGAAGAAAAAAAGACAATTTCTAATGGGACATGATCAATCTCCAATTGTATAGGAGGTGGAGAATGATGAATAAATGAAATCTTCATCAATTTACACTGAGTTGGGTTCAACTTGACATCGTTATCACCATACCAATCGGTGAGAGAATCAACGTGAGACTGTAAATGTGAACTATGTGATTTTGATACAACATCGATAAGGCTAAGATCATCAACGTATTTCCAGCGATTAGCTGACGTGATAGCTGCATCATTAACCATTGCCAAGAAAATAATAGGACCTAGTTTTGTACCCTGCGGAACACCACATATTAGATCAAGAGAAGTTGATGTTGATCCGTGGTATCGAACAGTTTGTGATCTATGTAATGTAAAAAAAACTACAGATTCTAGGCAAAACCATGCGATCAACACCAAGTTGGATCAGCTTTTCAATAGCAATGGTATGATTTACATGATCAAAGGCCTGACTAAAATCGATGGTGCATAAGTTTACATAGTTGACATACTTGTCAATTCCTCCACGGATGCTGTCGAGTAAACTGACCAAGTAATGGACTAGTGAACTGCCTTTCAGGTTGCCAAACTGTTGGCGGTCAATGCCATGTTTTTTTTATCCCTCATCACCCATTCGGCAAGGAACCCCTCGAATACTCGTGCAATTACAGGTGTGATAAAGAGATCGGGCGTAGTTGATCGCAACTCGTAACAGGTGAACTCTTTGGAACTGGGCATACTAATTATGCAGTTTTCCAAATTTAGGAAAACATCCAGATCTAAAGTTTCAAAAAAATTAAATAAAAAATTTCAGTAAGTGGTTCCAACATCTCATACGCTAATTCCTTTACGAGTTTTGTTTGGCAGTCATCTGGATGAATGGCTTTAGACGTGTTGAGTTGATTTAAACGACTAAACACCAGAAGACACTCAATGATTGGAGGAAGTGAATATGCTGGCAAATCAGCAGTTAATACAGATAAATTCAGAGGAGGTAAACCTGAGCAAATTTTGGCAAAATGTGAGTTGATGTCATTCGCAGATTCAAAGAATGATTTGTTACTTTCAGGAAGAGAAAATGTTTTGAAGTTTTGTTAAATGCCGGATTTGTTTATGCCATTTATCTGGTTCCGTATCATTATAGTATTCAGAATCTTACAAGGTTGTGATGAATATCCCATTAACACTGTTCCCCCTCCTCGCTCCCTAAGTGTATAGCTAGGCCGGTATCTATATGCCGCCTACTTTTTTTCCCCATTCGCAACAACCATTTTTTATGTATTTTTAGCAATTACGCAAAGATTGGTATTCCTATCAGCGAAGCGATGGGTCTTACATTCTAGTATAAAATGAAATTTAGTACAGGACTATATTTACTCATGCCATGGCCATAGGCCGGCACATGAATATTGCAAACACACAGACGCACTGATGAGAGACAGAAAGCACATCGAAAGAGCTTAAGAGACTCCAGTCGAGAAGGAGAGATGACTACGTAGTAAGCACATCTCCATTGTTCAAGAGTCGTTTTGTAGTACCCCAAAATCTCAATATTGCTGAGAAAAGAAGAGGTGTTGAAACTTTTTGTCTTGCGCTCATTCGGACGATCGCAAGGATACCGGAGATAAAAATCGAAGAAATTTATGCTCACATGTGGTGACTGATTGGTTGCTGTTGGTGGTGATGATTGCCATCAATGCACATTATGGCTGTGAGCACCTGAGTGAATTGGAAAACCCCTGATGTGCTGCAATGGTCTCAAAACAAGTGGAGCATTTGTGTAACTTATTTCTGCTTGCAGAGAACGTGACTGTGTGTGTGTGTGAGTGTGAAGCATGCGTAGATGTGTTGCACTGTCTGCTCATCTGGTCAAGATGTGAAACCAATCCATGTGGTAGTTTTCAGTACACTGGATTATTCAGCAAATGCTGTCTGATCACAGAGTCACAATTTTGAGTGAGCCTTTTAGTTGGTTTCATGTACGTGCGAATTCATTGTACACGAATGCTGCTTAATTTGTTCCTCATATCTTTGGGATGTATAACCTACTTACCTGGCATCACACTGACTCTGAAATTCATAAATTACATTACACAAGGGTTAGTCGAAAAGTAATGCCCCACAATTTGTTTTTACAACACTATTGTATATTTATAATTATACAGCATTGTTGCTTGTACAGTGTATAGGTACATTATCAAGGAACATAACCCTATTTCTCCACATAATCATGGTCATCAACAGCCACCTTTTGCCATTTCAGAACAAGAGTCTGTATGCCTTTTGCGGTAAAATTCCTGTCCTATGTCCTTCAGCCACTGTTTCACAGCCTTCAAAAGGGAGTCATTATCCACAAATTTTGTGTAGCCTATATATAAAATCACCTTTAACTTATCTAGGCTGGGGTTGAATCTCAGCCCAGCTATAAACTGTTATCTCACACTTCCACAGGTAGGGTGTGTTCCATCATGAAACTAGGTATCCCGTCTGTTGGGATTAGTAATCGGTGGATGTTAAAGATCACATCTTGCGGATGTTCTTCGAGATGAGTAGGCGAGCTATTGCTCGCACCCTGGCCAAATGACAAATTCCTGCCTTAACCTTCGTCGAATGTCAGGCCTGGCCTGCATATTTGTGAAAGACTTTACATCCAAACTTCCCCCGGCCAAACCCACAAAAACGTTGGAATAATTGTGGCCGTCAAGAAGAAGTCGAAGTTTGCTGATGAAGGTGAACGCTGACTTCCAAGCAGATTGAAGATGACCTTGAGGAAATGATGGGGTAAATCGAGCAGAATATTTGTGAAGTACAACATGTCGTCTTTTGATTAAACCCAATCAGCGAAGCGACGTGTAAAATATCTAGTTCTGTTAAATATTGTCGTGTTCAGGTAAGTTAACACCGATGCTGGGCGGATGAGCCGATTGGGCGGTTTACTCCCTCAGACGATGTTCCGGATTATGGCGGACAATGCGCTTGTGGGTCTTGAGGAGAGACG
>CM068957.1:15780478-15785478 GCA_035128595.1 Eptatretus atami
GGAACATTTCTACAATTATTTATTTGCAATAAGCGGGGAAAAGCATGTGGCACAGGAAAAAGGTTTATTGGGTGTGTTACACAGAGGAAGATGAGAGAGGTGTGGTGCGACAATTATGCAAGCAACTTATAAAAGCCGACACAGTGCAGACTTGACGCGAGAATAATAAAAGCAATAATTACAACAATGAAGATATTATACAGGCTTATCTAACGCACAGGCGCCAACACACTCAGACACACACTTGGACAAAATAAACCCAAAGAAAATAAAAGGGACCTTTTGCAGCCAGGGAGGGAGTTGAGGTCACAGTTTTTGGTACCTGAGCGTTTCGAGGAGTGCTCCGTGGTGCAGGCACCAACAAAAGCTGTGCAGTTCGGTCCGCACCGCACGTGTGGTAATCGTGTCTGGCGGAGTTCAAAGAGGCGAGAGATGAGTAGTAGGCAGGACCAGATTAGAGGCTTGGTCGAGGTCCTTCGCATCCACCAACTCCGACTTCTCCTTTTCAAAACTAACCTGACCTTTCAAATCCAATGACAACCTTCCCTCGCATCTCTTCAACCTCTCCAACTTTCGACCTGCAACTCGCAATTTTCTTCAACCTCTCCAACTTCCACTTCGACCATAACAACTCTCAATTCTCTTCAACCTCCCCAACTTCTTCACAATTCCAACGACAAGACCAACTCGGAGGTCCGTGCTTTATACAGCCTGGAGCTCGGGGAGGAGCCATGGCAAAACTGATGTCATCGTCCGATCCGAGCATCCCGATTGGACCGGTCCTTCATGTGGTCGCCTTCTGGCGGGGTTTCGGCCAGCGCCGGTCTGGCCCGCCCCCTGGGTTTGGGAAGGTGGAAGCCGATGCGGCTTTCATAGCGAACTTCGGGATTCTGCCTCAGAAAAGAGACTCCGGATACAGTGGGTAGTCGGTGGTACGTTATGGTAAGCGAGACGAGGGGGCGAGGCAATTAACCTCAGAAAAATAAATGAGGAATAGTGGAAAGTGGAATGAAGGGGAAAAATGATTTATTAATCCTAACTATATCCCATCGCAACACACTCCCTCGTCTTCCACTAGACAAAAGGGACCTAACTACACGTATATTAATGAAATAACTGACTCGGGACAACTGTTGTTGTATGCATACCGTTCCGAGAACCGGAACAATATATATATATATAATATATATATATATATATATATATATATATTATATATATATATATATATATATCCTCCTCCTTTCCCCTCTTCATCCCCCTCCTCCTCTCCTGCCTGCCTTCATCCTCTCTCTATCCTTCCCCTCCCACCTCTCCCTCTCTTTTGCTGCTTTCATCCCTCCTCTCTCTCCCTGCCTTCATCCCTCCTCTCTCTCCTGCCTTCATCCTCCTCTATCCTTCCTCCCCCCCAAATGCAAAACGAAACCATCAGTCTTTAACAGTCCCCTTATTCAAGGTGTAGGGTTGAGAGGGAGGGGTTGAGGAGCAGGGGAGAGGGGGGGGAGTGGGAGAGAGAAGAGGGGTGGGAGACAGAGAAGGGGGGTGGGGGGGGTCAGACAGAGAAGGGATGGGGGGAGTGGATAGTGAGGAGGGGGAGGGGATTCTGGCAGATATGATGTCCAGTTTAATGGTACATGCATTCATGAAACACCGGTGTGGCAGTTATCACACTTTATGTCTATAATCCTCAAAGGTCAAGAGACTTGTTCCGCTTTCAAAAGCGTGACTTTAATTGAGCGTAAAAACTGAAAAGGAAAAATACAGCCATTCAGTACATGTTGTTACTTATGGTGGCATAACGAACTTGCTATATGCTTTACACGAAACCTACTATATGTTTGGCATCCAAACAATACAATAATTGGCCTCAAGTTACTTCGATAGGTTCAACAATAAATTGAGATTCAGATTACCTCTATCCAAGGATCAGATATTGAACAGAAAACCATTGAAAATGGAGCTGATCAGTTCTGTCACTCATCACGGGCAAAACAGTATGGCAGGAAGAATGCAGAAGTGCAAGAATGCGAATACGGTGCCCAAACGCCACAGTAAGTCAACACAACTTGGATAAACAACAGCTACAACCAGTTTGACAGTTTATAACTGGGTTGGGATTCAAACCCAGGCTAGGCAGCTTAGAATGAGCATGCGTACCTCTCGGCTATCCTGCTGTGATGTTCACGAAATGTTGCAATTTTTTTGGTTTGTATTTATCTGTGCCAAAGTGGCTGCAGAACAACACTCGCTATCACAGGCAAATGCCCCCTGAACATTGTTCAAGTCGATTGACGTACAGTATTCGATGACAGTGCGAATATTGTAGTGCTCGCCAAGTGGCTTCGGCACTCCATAGAAATGGTTGATGAGGAACGGCTCGCTTGGCAAGCGATGAGCAATTACCGAACAGTCATATTAAACACACACCTCATGGAGATGCCCGAAGTAGGAAATATGTCTGAATTGGACAAATGAACACTTTTTTTTTGTCGCAGTCGGAACTGCTGCCAAGTTCAATGTTTGAGTTTAAATTTTGTAATTTGGCTTAGTTTAAAAGATTCTTGAGGTTATGACATGCGGAAATGATATAAAGCCACAAATGCTGGTGTCTCCGGCCATTTATAAGAATAGCAATGTATCTTGCGATTCATAGGTATATGATGATCTAGCATTCGATAATATGAGTGAGGAAAGTGTAAAAAAAAAAAAAAAATTAACAAAAAAAACCTTGTTCACAAATCATTGCGGCCTGTTCCAAGTCGTTGCATGTGTTGAGCAGGCCAAAAAAAAAGGCGGCTCAGACCCAGCGAGGTAACCCAGAATGCACCTTAAGACCCTATAGAGAGTTAGTGGCTGAGGATGCGTCTGATAAAGGATATAATTACATAAGGGTGTTATTGATGTTCAAAAGGGGTGTTTTAATTTACCGAAACACCCAATTTCCAATCTTGCATTTCCTTGGAGTTCCCTTAGTATGCATGCAAAGTTTCAGGCTGCTCTTTTTAATTGTTTTGGAGTTATGGAGCACACACACACACACACACACACACACACACACACACACACACACACACTAGTTTAGATAGGGTTGGATGTTGAGTTTTCGATTCAACATAATCCAGCAGAGACAGAAACAAACTAGAAGGGCACTCGGAAGAGCGCATACCTCCGCCACATAATACCTGATCCACGAGAACATATCGGGCCCAATATATATTTGAAATATCATGCTATACAGTACTATGTCGTTTTTGGCCTTCTCAATGGAGAAGGATCACTTAAAGAAATTAAACAATTCTCTTATTCAGATCCGGATTTGGATCTTCAACAAAATCTAATCAGTTCGTCCTTGTCACACACCCAACTTGTCCACAAAATTTCATCCGGATCTGTCCACAACTTTTGGAGATATCCTGCACACAAACAGACAAGCAAGAAGACAAACAAACAGACAGGGGTGAAAACATAACTTCCTTCCACCTTTGGTGATGGAGGTTAATTAATGGGCCACAGCCAACAAGTAAGTGACTCCATTGAACTTGTAGACACACACTTGCTGTATGCTTTAGGGGGTGATGGGAAATTTCCTTCAGCTGGGATAGCCTTTCCTGTCAAACACAAGTTGTTATTCTGAATCCTGTGGTGAGATGATTGTGGTTTATCATTGCCGAGAGTATGCATGGGATAGACGCAGATGGGATGGGATAAACTGGTACTGGAGAGAGGGTAATTTCACTTGATACTCGTTACTCGTTTTAACTTTTGATTGCACAAGACCTGTTTCAACAGCAAAGATGCAAGTTACGAAGCTAGCACAAGGCTTTTGGCTTGCCGGTTACTTTGACTCCAGTTATGTAATGGTGTATGTAATCTCTGAACGCAAGCCATAGTTTTATTGAAACCTACTGTCTGCTGCTACCTAATGCCGAATGGTGCTGTGTGCAGCCTCCCTCCGAAATGTTTTGGAAGTTTGACCTGCACACAACATCGCACATTGATGCGTTACTTGAAAAAGATGGCGTCACGCTGGCAGAACTCATGGATGAGGATGACGTACTGCAGGAGTGCAAGGCGCAAAACCGAAAGCTCGTCGACTTCCTGGTGCAGCCACAAGCCATGGAGGAGTTGGTGCAACTCATCACCTTAGAGCCTGCCAACAGTCTTGAAGAAAAAACACGATACAAGTATGGTTCCTACCACCTCCCCCGTGAAGTTAAACATAAAATAATGTGTTGCACTTGTTGACGGGCATGATGAATCCAGTGTATTATTCCGAGCATTTCTATAAGAGGCTTGGTTTGCTTATTTATATCTCTTCCTCACGGCTTTGTGTTTTCATTAAAAAAAAAACACATGTTGATTGATAACTGAACTTCCTCTGACTTCTTAACTAGAAACTTCCTCAATTGGTGACTCTCTTTTTGTGAGTGACACCTTCTCTCTCATCATACATCATATCATATACATCAGTGATTCACCTCTCTTTGATCTTCAACCCCATAACATTGATCCAGCCCTCTTTGATCCTTTACCCCTGACCTCTTACTCTGCAAATTCAATCTTTCACTTCACCCAGCAAGATATAATACCTCTTTCACTCTGACCCAAAATGTTAGCTTCACTTTGCTTTGGACAAACATCAGTGGTTGAGTCACCTTTCTCAACATGTATTTGACAAATACCTATCATTTGAACTGTCTGCAAACGCAGATGGACACAAGTCTTTACACTATCTCGTATTCCATTTTCTCAACAAGCTTGTGATAATGTGTAAACTTTGAGATGACAGTTGCATCACTATCCTCCTTTAATGCGTTTTAAAATATTTTTTTTTTTCCCACGACCCTGAAAGAAAAAAAGAAAAAACAAACACACAGTTATATGTATTAGTTTATTCTAAACAGATATGAAAGAAAATAAATGTAATAAAAAAAAAAACATTTTCAAAATAAAATTAAAGTGAATTTTTTTTGCATAGCCTGGGACTAAATTAGTCACTA
>CM068957.1:15787978-15797767 GCA_035128595.1 Eptatretus atami
ACTTCCGTCTCGCATGCAAAAGTCACTTTCAGTATTTCTGAGGATTCAAGGTGATTTTATTGCAAATTTATTCACCACGAGTGGAGTACCCGCCCGACGGGCGATCTTGTTCCAAACATGCAACACATTCTTCTAACGCATACCTTTCAGCTCTGTATTGGCAAAAAAACCCAAAACAACCTGGGTTATGTGAATGAAGCAAAACGTACCTTCTGCTTAAAATTCAAAGCACCTCACGACACTGGAAAACATGGGGACAGGAATACAGGACTGCAGTGTGGTGACGAGTAATACCCTCTCCCACCTGGAAGAGGCGCTACACAATACACATTTACATGGAGAATTTGCGTCCCTCCTCCTGCCACCCCCCTCCCCTCGAGACCACCGGCAAAGATAAAAACACCTCTATACATTTATTGTGGTCATGCTGATCCTATGCAGCAAGTCTGGATGTAATCGGACCAGAACTGTAGGAGGAGTAGCGTGACAAACAAACACCAGTCCGTGAATTACAGTAAGGATTCTCTTTGGAAAGCATCATTAAATCTATATATAACATTCAACATGAAGCCACGTCGGCCCATCTTTCCCCCACCAATCCATGGAACTGGGAATGCATTATCCACGTTCTGCCCTTCTCTCCCAGAGTGCTGTGAACTTGTTTTTACCGAAAATTCCACGATTTCTCAGCATTTAGGATTCAGACCCTGACCAAAAGTAAGAGCACACACACTTCTCCTTGTGTCCTTGCATATCTGGTTAAATTTTGAATTAAATCCATGAAGAATTACTTGAGAAAGAGCGTGCCAAAAATGGGTGGAAAGAAAAATTAGAATAACTTGATCTGCCACTTTATAACTGCTGGCTGTGATGACTGGGTACCAAGACGTCCGGCTTTAATACAACCCTGCTTTGATACGACCTTGGATTGATGACTTACGGACCTAGTAACTCGCTGCACTGAATCTATTTATTATGTACGGAGTTGACCATTTTTAACTTATCTGGAATTTTAATTCCAGATAAGGTATTGTCATCGCGCACTGTCCGTTCATCCGTCCATCTCGTTTATCGACTTCTCTGGCCAAACTGCTGGGCCGATCCACCTGATATTTGGCAGCAACGTTCTCTCCTGACTGGTAACATGAATGGCAAAGCTTGTTCCAGTCACCTGACTTTAAATAGGTCAAAATGACCGACTTAGTAAATTTGTTTTAAAAATCTCCTCCAGAGCCACAAGTCAGAATGCTGCCAAATTTTGGTGACATTAGACCAGGGTAGGGATGTTAATTATATTGCGGAAGTCATGCGGATCACTTGACCAGAAGTGTGTCAAAATGGCGGTCACGTAAATTCCTTCCAAAATAGTCCTCTCCAGATCCACCAGTCAGAATGCTACTAAATTTGGGTAACAATATTAGGCCAGGGCCCAGATAAGCTACAAGTGTAGTTGTCCTATTTTTCTTGGGGACATTGTCGGAATCAATTCACTTGGTATTTAAATAACCTGAACATGAAGTAATAAATGTTGACACCATGGGTCCACATGTTAAACCAGGACTCCACCGAGTCTAACGAGTCACCACACGTCTCTCTACGATGCGGGATTGACAAGTTATCAACTTTGTAACAGGCCATGTTCCATCTATTTTTTACGTACGCAGTTGACTCTTTTTCCTGGGGCCATCATCCAGATATGGTGCAGCCAAGTGAGCTAATTCTCAATCAATTGAATTGCTGCTACTCTGTCCTCAAGCCCATTCAGGCACAGCCAAGCAAGCCTTATTAAAAAAAAAATATTCACAAAGTTCTGAGATTTCAAACAATTAAATAATTCTGGCTGTCAGACCATGTAGCCAATTGGTTTGAAATTCAAAACGTACATTCCCTATGTCTACTAGATCATAATTGTGAAGTTTCACGTTGATTGATGGAGCGGTTCCAGAGAAAACATTTAATATTTTTCTTTATTCCAATATGACTGTCAAACCATGTGGCATTAATTATTCGTGAACACCGCCGGTATCCCCAAGTCTTGGGGAACGTGTGTAAAGTTTCACCTCGATCTGTCCGGCCGTTCTGGGGAAGATGATTTTTAGAAGTTTTTGGGTAAATCCAAGATGGTTGCCAAACCACATGACCTATCAATTGTTCATGAACACCCATGGCTTGGGGAACATGTGTAAAGTTTTGCCTCGATCATCTGTTCAGCTGTTTCGGATTTAAAGTTAAAAAAAAATCAAAAAAATTGGCTGCCAAACCACATGACCTATGACATCATAATTTTTTTTCCTTCTATCGACCAATTTTTGCCCAGATGACCCTCAAAACATTTCAGACTGATCGGATGCAGCGTTGTACGTGTTGAATTTTGACCGGGATACCACTTCATCAATGACGTCATGAAAAATCACACTTATTCCCCGTCTGGAGGACTTGCCACGTGCCAAGTTTCAATTTTTTCCCACGGTGCTGTTTCGGAGATGCAGAGGTCCAATGGTTTTACATTTTTTTTTTTCCAACATGGCTGCCACAAGATGTGACCTATGATGGCATGGTTATCATTAAAGAAAATTCTGCATGAGTAGTCACACCTATGCTGAAAATTTTGTGTAAATCCGACAAGCAGTTGCAGAGAAAATGAATTTAAATGGGAATAAACCCGAAAATTGCTGGCCGACTAATAATAAACATAGGGGCGATACCCCTGGGCATTTACATGGTCTCGGCTGGATAAGATAACCAGAGAAACATTGGTAGGCATGGATGACGCGCACAAATAGATAATGGAGAAGAAAGTAAATACCTATGGATTTTTTTTTTTTTTTAAAGTTTTTTAATGCCATGAAACAACTTTGGTACATCATGGGTGATAAAGATTGTGGTCAAGTTTCATTTGGTGTGTGTGTGTGTGTTTTTGTAGAACAAAGCAAATATAGATGTGTTTTGGGGAGCAACCCCTCCGTAGAACCCCAATTTTTTTTTTTTTTTTCAATGTGAACAAACTTCAGTACATCATGGTTGATGAAGGTGGTGGTCAATTTTCATCAGAATTGTGGTGTGTAGTTTCAGAGAAAAAAGTAAATGCATATTTTGAGGGGCAACCCCCTGTAGACCTCCTTTAGACCCCTATTGTTTTATTTATTTATTTATTTATTTTTCATCGTTTGAACAAGCTTTTGGTACATCATGGATGATGAAGGCTGTGGTCAAGTTTCATTGAAGTTTTGTGTATGTAGTTTCTGAGAAGAAAGAAAATACCTCTTTATGGAGGGGGGGGGGGGGTAATTTAACATTGCTACCTGGCTTAATGTTGTAAACCAAATTTGGTAATATTCTGACTGGTGGATCAGGAGAAGAAGAATTTCAAGTCAATCGAATGAAAATTGTCAATTTTAGAAATTTTGGCCTATGTTGACCTTTTAACTTATGTTGACCTCAAACGAGTGACTGCTATATCACATGGTCGTGTAACATGTGTTAAAGTTTGTTTCCTCCGCTGAATGGTTTTCCATGTACTCTCAACAAAATACAGACATGACGTACGCCATATGTACGTACGTAGGCTACCTATCGCTTAACCCCGCTTTTCGTTTCTTGAGCGCAGGGTAATAAATACCTTGTGGTGTTGCTTTTACGGTGAATGCTCATGATGTATTTTCCCTTTATTTTTTTATTTTTTATATTTTTTTAAAGAGAAAAGCCACCCATTGTTGAATATGTTTTATTTATTTTTTTGCCATTTCAAAGGACACACTGCATTAAAATGATGGCATTGATGGTTATGCACCGCCAATTAAATTCTTCCTTACTCGGCTCTTCTGAAAATGTTGCGGCGTCGTTCACTTTTTCAACCTGTTTGATCACCTGCATGTTATAACATCAAGCAAAAGCTTTCATCTTTGCATGTAGGCACCTTTGTCCTCATTGCCATTCATTTGGTCCCTTTTCATTGTTTCCTATGAATTGAAGATATTTTGGATTGGATTGAAGTGGTTTTTATTCCCCGAGCAGTGCTGTCATTCCAAACTTGTAACTGCAAAGACCAGGCGTTCATTGATTGTGTATTCAGTTTTGAGGTCTGGATTTGTTAACACACTTGAGGTTGTGGAGGGGAGGGTAAAGGGAAGGGAAGTGGAAGGGTGGGGGTGGGGGGTGCTGGCTGTACGACTAGTTGTTTTGACCCCACTTTGTGAGTAGGAATGTAGTAATGCAGTTTTTTTTGGATGTTGTATAACATGCGTTGTCCAATAATTCAAGAGGACAAAAAAAAAGTAAATCTATAATCAAATTATGTGCTGCGTCATTCCAGGGTTACCTTTCTTTCACAACAATGATCATTTCTTGTGCAACACGTGGCTGTCGGTTTGCATCATCTCGGAGTGTGGCGATGCTGCTGATGTACGCTGTGGGTTTAGAATTTGTAATAGAAGAGGAATTTCTTTTGTGTGCCAGCAATAACTTGCCAACTCTTCATGCAAGACACCATAGCAACTTCAACGTCCACCAAATGCCATTGCTGGCAAACTGGCTTTTTGGTCCTTTTGATGGATGGTGCACGCACACTGAATCACCCTGCGTGTGAACGAAACGCCAGCGTGGCAGTTCATAGCTTGGCCTGCATTTGAACCCAGGCTGGAAAGCTCAGACGAGTGAGCATACCTTCAGGCTATCCTGCACGCCCTTGACAATAATACGAAGCGTGCTATCATGCCTGCCGACCGACACTTGTGCCATATTTCTACAATCCACACTTCATTACCCCGCGAAGCGAAAAGTGGGGTTAAGCAGTTGGTTCATGTCAGTCTGTCTCTGTCTGTCATCATTTTATGATCGAGGACCAACTTATTTAAATCAAATGATTCTATTTTGGACACGAATCAGAACATTAATAGGAAGACGAGTCTTTCGTTTTACCGTACTTTGGCTCTGAATTTGTCTCGATCGCACGTGTGCAGGGAGGAGTGAGGTAATGTTTTTACTCTTGTCTGCCTGTCTGGCAGTCAAACAAAATTGAAAATCATTCCAAAAAGGAAACTTACTGTTTTTGAGGATGTCGTCACGCACCAAACAACAGGCACGAATAACTAATGTAAGTAGATAAGTTGTTATATACGCTGCGGAAAGTGTCGGTAAAACCGGAATCAACTTGTTTTAACTACTTTTACAATCTTAATTGTATTTAAATTGAATTATATGCTTGGAGACCGTTGAGCACAAATCGCCCGTCATACCACTTCCAAAAACCTCCACTTTGCATTGCTTCAATTTAAATAAAGGTTCAATCGGGTGGCGTTTAAGGCTGGTGTTCGGGACTGCTTCTGGACGATTTCAATAGCGCTAAACTTTCAGATTTTATTTCATTTTTAAAAACGTTCGTTAAAATCATTATTTTATTAAAATTCAGGTAACACTGTGTGGTGTGTCATGTTCTATCAACTCCATAGCTTCCCAAGCAATATGTCAGCCATTTCTGTGATCCATATTTGAAAATGCATTTGGAATTTTTACTGGCTACTTTAATATTAGATCAGTAAGGAAATGTTTTTGTTTTACTGTCACATAACCTTGTATGCTGAATAATATTTATTTTTTATTTTTCGTATTTATTTCAAAAACCTGCCCATATTGGTAGACAGACAGGTGCATACAAAACAGACAGACATGCCTGAAACAGACAGTATTATACAAAGCTAATAAGAGATATAGTTTTGTTGCAGAGAGTTGACGTATTTTAGTTGCCTGAGAATTGACTTGCAGTAAACCCTCGCCGTTTGTGGTTTCGGCGATTCGCGGATCGCAGCTGGGCCGTATTCCTGGTCGCAGCACTCCTGTCTTTCTCCGCAGAAACTAACGCGAGGTGTATGCATTCCATCTCTCCACGCTCGCTCTCCACATGCATCCTTTGTCGTGTCAACATCATGCTTCTCTCTGCTAAAGAAAAAGACATCCTTACTATAATTCATGGACCGGTGTTTGTGTGTGTGTTTGTTTGTTTGTTTGTCACGCTAATCCTACAGTTCTGGGCCAATTATATCCAGACTTGCTCCAGAGGATCAGCATCACCCCAATTAATGTAGAGGGTTGTTTTTTATCTTTGCCGGCGTTTTTTTTTCGTGTTGGGGGGGGGGGGGAGTGGGGTGGGTGAGGGAAAAGGACGCAAATTCTCCATGTAAATGTGTGTCATGTAGCACCGCCTCCAGGTGGGGGAGGGTATTACAAGTCTCCATTTCTAGAGTTCTATTCCTGTCCCCACGTTTTCCAGTACTTTGAGGTGTTTTGCATTATAAGCAGAAGGAATGTTTTTGTTTCATGCATGTAACCTGGGTTTTTAAATTTTTTTATTTTGCCTATACAGCACTGCCAGTTGCCTATACACCACCCAAATAAAGGTATGCATCAGAAGAACGCATTGCATGCTTGGAAACGATCGCCCGTAGTGTGGGTACTCTGCTAGTTTATATACGTATATCCATCCATCCATTGGGACCATACTCTGTGCAAAGTGTTGGTGCTGCCTAAGCAGACTCCTGGACAGGTCGCCACTCCGACACAGGATACCAGCAAGCTGGCACTCATTTTGCCGACCTCAGAAGGATGACAGGCAGAGTCAACCCCACCTGTTATTAATTCAACAGCTGAGGGGGATTTGAACTCAGGATCCTCGGATCCCAAGCTCACCACCCTAACCATCAAGCCAACACCAGGCATAATATACGTATACTGTGCATTATAATCACAAGGTACATAAACAAATGAATGACACGTTTATTTCACTTTTGCATTATATTATTTATTATTGTCGGAATATGGTTATTTTTGTGCATTGGGAACGTTACCCCCCCCCTTCCCCCCTTTTTCCTATAAGCCCTTAGTATCTTCACGGTTTCACCATTTGTGGAGATCTCAGTGACGTAACCCCCACAAATTGCAATGGTTCACTATATATTATTTTTTATTTTATTATGACTTGTGTAATGCCAATCCTGCTGGGATTGGGTATTACAACACACATTTCCATGGAGAACTTGCATCACAACTTGCGCCGAAACAAATGGGGCTGTGAATGTTTGAACCACCAGAAACGTTTCCGCGTACACCCCGAGTACAACCACTAAGCTTCAACTCATTCTGTCCAGCGGTTTAGCAGTGCATACAAGACATATCGATAGACAGGTGGCTGGCTTTGTGTAATAAATATTTATTTTTATGAAAAACATAATTTTGGTGCCATCTAATATCGATTAATAAACTGTATCATGGAGACTGAAATTGGCCTTGTAGTTTAAAATATGCCAAGGGTAAAGTTTGAGGACATTTTTCAATAAAGCATGTTGTTTTGCTTGATTGTATCTCCTTAAAGAAAGACCACCTGTTTTGAGAGAGAGCCTTTGGCTCGTCACCAGGGGCCGTCCGTCCAAAAAGAAGGGATCTACTGTATGTCATTGAGAGACATTTTGAACGTCCCATCTATCTTCACCACCCACTGCTTTCACAAAAGCAGCCCAGTATTTTTCAACAACATAGCTGAGTTTTGTGTCCTGTTCTTGCTGATTGGACATCAAATCCAAAACAGCAGCACTCTCCACCACTGGTGCTGATAACAAACCCGACTCTCTTGTTTATGTGAGCTCTTTATTGAGCGAAAAGCTTGAACTGCTCAAATCAAAGCTAAAATTACTATGATATACAGTATTGCAAGAAATTCTCTTCAGTGGAAATAGCTTTTCTACCCTTGTTAACCCCACCCAACCAAATCCCTCCTAATTTTCCAGTTTTTCCACCATGCATGCTTTGCATCCTGTTTTTTGTCTGTTACTTCCTGATCCATTCAGTGTATTTAGCTCTTCCATGAGCCTCAACTATGTATATATTTTTTAAAAACAAAAACTGTGTTAATGTGGGTAAAACCCCCACAATTGTAGTTTGTAGTTTATTAACTTATTTCTCCAAACAAAAGGTCAATAGCCTTTTCTTCATTTTGAATTCAAAAGCAGCTTGTGGCGTGCACCGTTGAGTTAGTGTGCGTAAACTGCTTGCTTTGAAAATGCTGCATGTATAATTAAAAGAATATTTAGACGAAGGTCGGTCAAGTCTGTTTACCTGTTTTGCATTCGCAAATGAGGACTTTGCTGATAATGCTACCATATTCCAGGTTGAAATCCCACACTGCGTTGATTTGTCCATTGTATCTTATTACCTTTGCCCACCGAAGGTGGATGGAGGTAATGTTTTCACCCCTTTCTGATTGTTTGTTTGTTTGTGTGCAGGATATCTCAAAAAGTTGTGTACGGATTCGGATGAAATTTGATGGGCAGGTTGGTTTTGTGACTAGGACAAATTGATTACATTTTGGTGAAGATCTGGCTTCGGATCCTAATACTAGAATTTCTAAAGTGATTCTTCACCTTTGAAAGATAGGGGCAAAACCATATACTGTCGGACCCCGACATTCGCGGATTCGCTTTTCGCAGACCCTGCGTTGTCGCGGCTGATAAAATGCAACCTCCTCCTTCATTCATGGCCCTGTGCTTCGTGTGTTCGCAGTTTTTCGTGGATGCAAAAAAACACATCTTCGACAAGCCATGCGCATAACACAGTTCTAAAACATATCTTCCACCAGCCACACATAGAGCAGCTATACGTACGCAAAAAACATGTCTTACAGAAGCCGCGCGCATGACCTGCTTCTCCATTCGTGGCCCTGTGCTTCGCGTTTTCACGGTTTTTCACGTGCGTGAAAAACATGTCTTCCACGAGCTGCGCTATAAGCGAGCGAAGCGGCATGTCCCACCATTTGCGCTATAAAGACGCCTCACAATATGTACCAGCTACTGCTGAAGACATCATCACCTATGAGTTTCACATTTAAAACGCTTCACCGCATCCCCCACCAGTTGCGTAAGATGTTATCCCCCGCGAGTTGCACAATTAAAATGCTTCACCCGTCTTTTGCCTCCAGCTCCGCTCATTCATCAAATATGTCTCCCAAGCGCAAGACCAGTGCCGGAGAAGTATCAACTGCCAAGAGGCAGAAGAAAGTGATGTGCCTGAACAACAAAGTGGAGCTGCTATACGGGCTTTCAAGAGGAGAGAGTGTGGCGTCTTTGGGCAGACTGACTGTATGGAATAAAGAGAGGGGACGGGGTGAGGAGGAAGCTAAGAAGGGGTGGGATGAGCGGGAAGCTGAGATTGGTGGTTATGAGGGGGAAGCAGATTGGGGGAAGGGCACTGACATGGAGGGTTCGACATCATTAATGAGCATGAAGGGGAAATTTTGTTATGTGGACATCTCAGGATTCCCAAACTGGTTAACCTGCCACAGAATCAGACTTTCATCCACCAACTCGATTGTGCACTCCCCATTCAGCGTGTCCAAATCAGACGTCCACATTAGAAAGCTTGTCTGCCATCACCATTCTTGGCAACCGAGCTCGGAGAACCCAGATGTGCGTATGCGTTTTTACATAAAAACTCTGGAAAAGTTTTGCTCTAATCCACTTGTTCAACATTGTTAACTGAGTCTCCCTGCCTTTTTCAGTATTACCTGCATTTACATTCTCTATTAAAGGTCCAGTATAGTAAACAGGAGTGGGAATGAAGGAAAATGTTGAAGGAAAGTTTGTAAATGATTAAATTATGGCTTTCATCAAATTCAATAACCCAGTGACTCCCTGTGAAATGCTCAATGTGAGAAAGGTTCAAAACTTAATCTTCTTTTTCTTCCGGCTGCTCCCGTTAGGGGTTGCCCCAGCGGATCATCCGTCTCCATTTCGCTCTATCCTCCAC
>CM068957.1:15811598-15822291 GCA_035128595.1 Eptatretus atami
GAAACACCCCCACCACGAGAAGGCTAGAGTTGGAGCTTGACTGCTAGAGGCTTTGTTTCGCTTGTCATTTGGGGCATTTCATAGGCAAAGGGAGCTCATCCTCTTTGCCACCCCAGCATTAGCAGTCCTTTGGAGGGGCAATAACTATTTTGAGCAATTAAAATACAAGCTCTGTTTAAGATCTCCAACAATTCTAACCGTCCCCCCCCGTCTATAACGCGGAGAACCAATTTACTTGTATTCGAAGCCTGCACAATAGTTGTCATTTGACTCTTTATTGTTACGTAAGTCCGAAAATTGATTTATTGGTTCATGAAATCGATCAATACACTCAAGAATCAGCTTTAGCAAGGACAAAAACCTATAAATCCGACATCTCTGGCGATTTTTATTATGGTTTAAAGTTGTTTTTTCATACCCTGGTGGCCATCTTGGAAAAAATGGCCGCCATGTTGAAAATCCACGTGGCTAGCACTTTTTTCTTGCAGTGACCCTGAAGGAACGTTCGTGCCAAATTTCATGCTTGTATCACCATTTGAACGATTCTGCCAAAAAACCACACTTATTTGCTCCACTACATCTCTCAATGGTGAAGAATCACTTGAAAAATTAAATAATCCTCGTATCCAGATCCGGATTCTGATCTTCACCAAAATCGAATCATTTCCTCCTTGCCACACACCCAACCTGTCCACAACTCTTTGAGGGATATCGTGTTAGTATTTATTAGTTTAGCCTGATCTCTCAATGGTGAAGAATCACTTAAAGAAATTCTAGTAGTCGGATCCGGATCCGGATCTTCACCAAAATCGAATCAGTTTGTCCTTGTCACACACACCCAACCTGTCCACAAAATTTCATCCTGATACAGACACAACTTTTTGACATATCCTGCACACAAACAAACAGACAGGGGTGAACATAATTTTCTTCACCTTCGGTGGTGGAGGTAATAACTGATCCTCAGGTCACTTAAGTGTCCATGTTTGCTCTCCCAATGGGGAAATTTTTCCAATACCATAACAATATGTTTGTACGTATGTGTATTTATAATATATATATATATATTTTTTTCATGGCTCCCTGAGTTGTGGTGGGAGGAGATTTACATTATCATGGTAAATGTGTATGGTATAATGCCTTCTGGTGGAAGCCAGTATTACAGGTCTTAAATTGAGAGCTGGGGGAATCGACCAATACGTATGGATGAGTTCTTTGCGCGTTGTGATTTATCTGCTTGACTCGGGTGACATTTTGGCCCTTTCATTCTTCATGGTAGGAAGCTTTGTTTCGTCGGCTTACTTTATGGCAAATGGCTGTCAGGCTAAAAGCCCTGTTACTTGGAAGTTAACATTGGAAATCGATATCTGGTTGTTGTTGATGCCTGTTATATTCAGTGGACATTTTCACAACAGATTGTTACTGAAGGTTTTTGTGTTGTGACCAGGTACCCGAATGTGGCATGCGAGCTACTGACTGCGGACGTGTCGCAGATCAATGACAAGTTGGGGGAGGACGAGGCCCTCTTAGGGCGTCTCTATGCATTTCTGGAGCAGTCACCTCCTCTTAACCCACTGCTGGCAAGCTTTTTCAGCAAGATAATGGGGATTCTTATCACCCGCAAAACTGAGCAGGCAAGGGCGTGTTGGTGGTCAGTGCGTGTGCATGCATCCTGCGCAGGTTATATTTATTGTGTTGTGATAACATTTCGATTATACATTGCAGTATTTAAATGAAAGTTTTTGTTCCTTCGGTGATGAACAAAATTCTGTTGCTTGCTAGTGCAAGGACTGAAATGTAATGTATCTTTGAATCTGCCTTTACAGATCATTCAGTTTCTGCAGAAGAGGGAGGATTTTGTTGGCCTACTGCTCAAACACATTGGCACTTCTGCCATAATGGATCTCCTCCTCCGTTTGCTCACTTGTGTTGATCCACCAAAACTTAAACAAGATGTTTTGGCTGTAAGTTGGTCATACGCCAGGTCCCATGCCCTGTCTTACCTGAATGGTGTGCATGCTTTTTAGCTTATCTGGAATTTACATTCCAGAAAAGGTGTTGTCGTCGTCTGTCCGACAGTCCGTTCGTCCGTGCGTCCGTCTGTCAGTCTCCTTTTTTGACTACTCTGGCCAAACTGCTGGGCCGATCCGGCTTAAATTTGGCAGCAACGTTCCTCTCCTTATTGGTAAGAGGGATTGCAAAGGTCATTCCGGTCACGTGACTTTAAGTAGATGAAAATGGCCGACATACTAAATTTATTCAAAAATCTTCTTCTCCAGACCCACCAGTCAGAATGCTACCAAATCTGAGTTACAACATTAGACCAGCTTAGGGATGTTAAATTGCGGAGGTCATGCCGATCATATGACAGGAAGTGTGTCAAAATGGCAGATTTAGCCAGTTTTTGGAAAAAATCACGTAAATTCCTTCAAAAATCTTCTTCTCCCGACCCACCAGTTACAAAGCTACCAAATTTGGGTTAAAACATTAGGACATGGTCCTGGTATGAAATTGCTGAAGCCATGTTGATCATGTGACCGGAGGTGTGTCAAAATGGCGGTCGTGCAAATCCAGTAACAACTGGAAATATGTCAGAGACGGAACCATCATACCTCACAGCACTCTCTGTTTCAGAGTATCGTTCGGAAATCAGATCGATCAACTTTGGTGGCTCCCCGCGAAGACTGAGAATCTTCCAGAGGACATCCCAATTCACTGAATCGAATGCTTTGCGGAGATCAACATAGGCTGCGAACCGCCCCTGCCAAACTCTCGTCTGCGTTCGGTCAGGACCTGTAGAGAGCAACACAGTGATGTCTATTCATGATTTGCTGTCCATGTAATGCTTGTACAAACTTCATGAGCATTGTACACCATGAAGCAGATTTAAACGTGATCATCTGAATATAGTCATCTATCTATATATTACTAAAACTCTCATCATGTATGTATGTATGTATGTATGTATGTTCCCGAAATACAGCCAAAACGGTACACGATAGTGCAAACATTTTTGGGCCACCTTACTCACCATTCTCCTGCGGTGTGCAGTATCAAGTTTCGTTCAAATCGGGCAACGAAAAAATTATTTAAAAAATCAATTCCCGATTCAGTCAAGTACTCTTCGGGATTATTTGATCAATGCTAACAACCTCAGCGGTATAGTTTGCTGGAGCTATCTTATTATTATTTTTTTTCTTGAAATGATTTATTTTAAAATCTCAAACATTTAGTACAGACAAAGAACGATTTTATTTTTAAGCATAAAATAAACCGCCATTTTGATCTAATATTCCGTGTTCATTAATAAATACAATTGTGTTTAGAAGATTACGCACAATAATTTATTTGACTTTCTTTTCTCCGTTTTTTTTTCACATTGACGCGCAATATCGAGTTTCGTTCAAATCGGGCAACGGAAAAAAATTATTAAAAAAGTCAATTCCCGATTCAGTGAAGTACTCTTCGGGATTATTTGATCAATGCAAACAACTTCAGCAGTATAGTTCGCTGAAGCATATATATATATATATTTTGAATTTTTTTTTATCAACCGCTGTCATAACGGGAACCCAACGGGTTCACGGGTCATCTCGTAGATTTATAAAGTTAGGCCTTAAATCCTTAAAGGAAGGATGAACTTGGTTAGTGAATCGTGGTTTGTTAGGTCTTCTTCCTTTAGTGGGTACCTGCAGTGCAGCTTGTTGCAAGTAATATTGTCAGCACTGTAATTGCTTGTCGCAGTTAATGTTGTTATTCATTTTGGGAACACACAGTGTGAGGACTGGTTGGAGTGTTTCGAGGTAGTATACTGATCACCTTTGAGCTATCTAGTCTGGGTTTGACTTGACCGTTGTTTTTGTGGCAGTGCATCGCATGATCATTGAGTGCACTGTCCTTTGGTTCGGACTTAATTAAAGCAGGGTAACCCGTCCGCTGGCATTGGCCGGTGGGCGTGAAAGTTCCCATGGTGTCTTTCGATGAAGAGCAGTTGTTATTTTGTCACTACCTTGAACAAATTCCATATTTATTCCTTAAACTGCAGGAGCCACTGCATCAGTGACACAGCCACCTACAATACAAATGATGTAAGGAGCAGCCATATCCTGCACATGCTTGGTAAGAAGCAGTCATGTCAAGGTCACGAGATTTGAAGATCTATGCATTCTGTCTTTGCAAATCTATGCAACCTACTCAATGCTGTCTCATTCATGTACTCAAGGTGTTGAATGTCTGAAAAAAAATTTGTGCACACTAAATCTTGTAAACATCCAAATTCTTTACTTATGTGTTTGCGAGGTGCGCCTCCCTATCTCTAATGCCCAGGGCTGTCGGGTGTGTTGGTTTGTAAGATTCATCCACTCGTATTTGCATTGACCATGATTGATCAAATTACAGTTGTTGCATCTTTTGTTGTTCACACCTTTGTTCACGTTCCTGACTTAATTTTGAAATCCTCTCTTGCATTTGACACATTGTGATGAGTTATTAATTTGCTTTTGGGTTATTAATCGATGCCATTTGTGTGATATATCAACTACGATTACGATTACTATTACTTTCATGGCCCCGATTAATCCCATCTTGTGGGTTGGCTGCAGGGGTTTTTCCTCTCCACACCTCTCTATCTCAAGCACCCTTTCTCTATACCTGTACTATTTCTCTGTCTCCTCCACCACCACCTCTGATCTCAATTTTGATCTGCTACTTCCTCTTCTGCCAACTGCATCAATATCAGACATATCTGAGCACACCCCCCCCTTTCCTGAGCACATGCCCCAACCAACACAGATGTGCTTTCCGTGCCTTTTCGCTAACATCTCGTATCCCTGGCCACCTTTAGGCTGTGTGCAGCAGGTGGAAAAGGCATCGAGAAATAGGTTTTCGTTCCATGACTGAGGTGCCACTTGAAATTTCGCATATGAATAGATAACTCTGTGGCGGACTCTGGGTAAAGAGTTTTCCATGAGATCTCCGTCCAACACTGCACTGTGTGGTGTTGAAGTTCGCTGCCAATATCCAAAGAGCCGCTTTTTTGGCAATTTGGTTATTTTTAAGGACTCATATCTCCAACACCACTAATACATGGGCTATTGCACTTGGTGAACTTGAAGACTGGCCAACATACTTCCAAAATTCAAAATAGTAAGGTTGTCCTTTCTTTATGAAAATAATTATGACTGAAGAACCGAATATTTTTTTTGTCCCCTCCTAAATAGTCGCAACCACCCTCGTTTTCGATACATCACAGATTCCTAACTAATCACGGTAGAGAAGTAATTATGTATACTTCATAACAATCCACTGTGAACGTCTGTCAACTTAAGTGTCAAGGTCTTGAAATCAATAATGGTTCTGTTGTAGTTAGCGCAATCAAGTACTTCAGAAAGGTAAGTAAGGCTGTGAGGAGTGACATTTGGCATTTTCGGCCTTTTCCATGCACCCATTGCTTGAAGACTAGACGAGTCAGACAGTCTAAACTGCAGTTTCTGAGAGCTATCAGAGCAGTTTAAAAAAAGGAAGCAAAAATGTCGACCATCAATTACAGAGGGAATAACCATGCCTGGAATATTGCAATTTATCCAAAGAATCATCATCTGCCACATGCAGTGCGCTTCTCGTTGGCTTGCTTTGTTCACTAGGGGAAGATGTTAAACAAAAGCACTTTATATGGAGCATCGTTCACATCTTCAGCCGAGACCTGCCTATATGAAGCGCAGCCAAAATTTTCCAAAGTGGCCCCTGTTGTGGAGGCAACTTGGAAGTCATTGCCAAGTTGAGAAAATGCCCCAATAAATTACTCGTTTCTGGATGCGATAGTGAAGGTCTTCTTGCCCTTTCCATCGAAAGCACTTGTCGAATCACATCCGGTGAAAGCATGAAAGCATTTTATATCATGTGACAGTCCTTCACAAGCGCCATTTAAGGCATTCAATTGATCACCCAGGCATGATTCTTCAGATACAGGCAGCATTCTACTTTTCTACTGGAGTGATCACTCAAGGCAGATGCAGTCACTGCTGCATCAGTATCTGGACTGTGAATGACTGCTCGTGGGAAGCACTGGCATGTATTGCGTGCAAGAGGAGGCGGGTGTCCACCGCTTCGTGGTCACTCCAGAGCTCATTCACATAGTGGAGAGACGTACTAATCAATTTAGATTGCAACATGTTGCAGTCGTGCATGTTAGTGATGATGCAGTAATCTCGCCCAACGTCAGGCAAGCCGGTTGTACGCCACATGTTGAAGAGGAATTCAACAAGAGCTTTTTTCTTTCACCCAAGGATAAATATTTCTTCCACTGACTCAGAAGTCTTTGATCTTCTCTAACCAGTCGGATGACATTCCAACCATGAACACTGCGATGAGACCTTTCAGCATTCTTAATGGAAATGGCCGGGTACCTGTCAGTCATGAAGTCAGCCCGAAAACTATCAAACTTCTTCATGAGTTGCACAATGACAGTACTACTTTAGCCATTTCGCCGAATGTGCCTGGTGTACTTCTCAAATATTGAATGATAGCCATGCCATCTAAAATTAGAGCTGTATCGATCGGGAATGAGACTACAATACCATCCTCCGCCTTGCTGTCCATCAAACATAGCAAAACAGATTTGTCCATCTTCACCATGCTGCCATCTGCACCCACAAGAGGAAGCAAAACCGGACTGAGAGAATATGATAAAACTTCTCTCATATCTACCTGGCGAGTATGACCGATAATGAGGAGCCGTGCGAACAGTGCGATCAGAACGCAAAATTATCTCTCTGCTTGATTTTACTTGAGATGTTTTCACTTGTGACTTGAATGTCTTCAGCTTCTGGTTTTTCAGGACAGAGTAAAAGTCTACATCAGTGGTCAATCGACGAGAATTCCCAAAATGTTCGAGCAGACACTTACCCACTTCATCGGCATTTAGGATATTTTTGACGTCACAACAGGTGGCATCCCCTGAACTTATGAACACTAAGTCCACACATGGTTCAAAAGGGTCTACCATGGACTTTATTGTTGATATCAGGCTTTCTATATGACCTTCATCCCTTTTAGTACAGATCCTGTTTAAATCCTTCCGATTATGAGTTGCGGAAATTACACCCAGCCAGATCTTGACACTGGTGGGCTATCGCGGCACGCTCATTTTGCACTAGAATCCATCGATGAACAGCTCCGCGGTTCAGACTGAAGTTGGTGATACCAGTGGATGTCTTTGAGTCTCGATTTGCAGTTTGCTCAATGGCCTGATCACAGGCAATTGAAGGAATGCTTGTTTGTCTTGACACTGAACAGTCCACTCACTACGTTCATGGATTTGGGTGGAACACCCAGGGTGTGTCGTGGACATTGCGACCATCTCGCCCCCAATATGATATCAAATACCACGTGTAGTTCACACGATCGTACGCAAAATACCATGGCAGCATGAGCTGAGCCGCAGCAAGGTGTAGGTCCCAGTCAGATTCATGAGTGGCCCCTATGAAGAGAATGAGTATCTGGACCATTCCAAAGTAGGAAGACCAGAAGGCGAATGTGCTGTTTGTCTGTCCCTGTCTCTCGACAAAAGTGTCATACATGGACAGAACAGCTTCAAATTCCATCCCGTCGACAAACGCAGCATTTCCAAATGACATGCATTTTCTACATCACTGCTATGATACGGCTCTTCATCATCCGATAACGAATCGAGGAATTTTGCGGAACCTCGAGCGGTGGTGATTTTCATACAGAAGCTTATGACACCAGACTGACCGATTGTAGTGCTGGCCAGAGATGACACCATTCATGGATCCTTCTGCGATTGCCTGGGTTTCAATCATCACATCCCGCAGGCCAGTGTCAGCGAAGCACTTTCTAATCACTGCTGGAAATGCCATGCAGGTGTGGAATTTACCCCATTCCAACCACTACATTGTGAAATAACTTGTCATCGCTCCAACAAATCTCCTGGACTTTCATATATATAGCTTGGTCACAGACAATGACAATGTGATTCAATTCGTGAGAGTGAGCAATCTCCACACTTTTCATCAGCATCGTATGGATTGTTGACAAATCAGTCGGGGAAGATTTGACTTCGAGCAGATGATGTAGGGCAGACTTATCTCGAACCTCGTCTGCCTGAAGGATTGTATGAAACCCAGTCCATCCCAGGATCAAGTGGAGTCTGGTATCGACATATTTGCAGCATTTCAATGGGAATGGCACCTTTCACAACCACTTCACATTTTTCCTTTTTCAACGAACCTTCTGGGATGATGCCGAGATTCAAGGGGCCATGTCTTTTCTTTTGAGTGTAATACTCCATGGAATTTAATGGTGGAATCTTCAGTGACCTGTTTCCCTTCTTCAAAGATACTCTTACGTGGGTGCATTTCAGGAGATGTAACGGAGACCGACCAGATCTCAAAAGTTGTGTGTGTGTGCATGTGATGTGTGTGGGTCACTGTTAGGGGGTGACGCAATCACCCTATGGGTAATGTGCCAGTATTCTTTCGGATGCAGCACTGGTAAGAAAAAAGACCAAGTAGAAACTCATAAAATTTTCAAATCAAAGGTGATCGATGCACATGGATGTGTTGAAATCTGATACATATAGGGAATCTATACATGCTCCAGGATGATTCTTTAGCAAAGCATCACCTACCTTTCACAGCTCACAGACTGACAATCACTCTGGTCGCTTTGTGAGATATCTGGTATACTCCAGGAAACATATCCATCATATGGTATCGGACTTCGGATGCAACAGTCACTCGCCAATGGGTATAGCAAGATGCTGTCATCCTTTTTGTCTGTGGCAGCTTTTAACAATTGACCTGAGGAATCATAGCATTATAATGAATAATCATAATATATTTACTTGGTGAGAGAGCAGCTAGCAGGTTGGGTCAAATGGCTTTGTGATGAGCATGGAGGGATGAAGCATCATCTATACATATGTACCTGCAGTGATTGTTTCTGCTTGAGTCAGCATCATCTCGTTTTGACCAATATCGTCGTTTTTTTTAATGCATTCTTTCTTCTTAGAACTAATGCATAATCTTGGAAGAATGTACGACTTTGCTGACAGCGAAGAACTTGATCGAAGTTTCTTCTTGGGAGAGGATTGATACTTGAGGGTGACGAACACAGCTGACAGTTCTGAGGCACCTTCCCTTGCCTGATTGCAACGTTTCTGACTACCCTGTAGCCTTTTTTTTGTTTGTTTAAATCAGTGAAATGCAGTTGTTAAAACGTGTCTGTTGTGAAACGTTTTATCAGTGAAACATTAGGTCCAACGAGCGGTTGCTGAGAGAGAGACTCAAATGAGATTTGTTACCTGCATAGTCTGTGAGCGTCAGCTGCGGCTGTGTGGACATGTGGCTCGTTTTCCTGAGGCTGATCCTGCTCACCAGATTCTCTCAGCGAGGGAGCCTCATGAGTGGAGGAGGCCAATGGGCCGACCACGTGCAGCGTGGTTGCAGCAGGTTGATCAGCATCTCAAGGAGATGGGGATGGGCCAGGCATCTGCCTGGTGGGATGGCCAGACGGAGGCCCCTGGAGTGCCGGCGGAAAGTGGATGCAGCAACGTGCTACTCCGGCACATGCTTCCATACCTGACCTGACCTGAAACGCTGATAACAGGAATCACGATATCCGGCACCACTGGGTATATTGATATAGTCAATGCCGGCCAGACTCCCGTAATGAGACTACATTCACCATCCAACTCCATCCATTAAGAGCAAATATTCACGGTAGTTATCCCACCGAATCTGTGTGAAGGGAGGAATATTTTGTTTCTTAACAGATATGTGCATGACACACAGCTGGGTTTTATTTATTTATTTATTTTGGTTTTTTTTGGGACACCTTTTCAATCGACATTGTTGCAATGCACCCCTTTCATGGAGGCGGCCATTGCTGAATAAATATAGCGCTTGTGACAATACTGGCTGATGATTGGCTGGGTGTCAATAGCACTATGCTGTGCGATCAACTCGCTGCACCCGCCAACAGTTACACTAAAATGAAATAGTGCTGATCATTAACAGCAACTACTTAGTGTTGGTAGTTGAAATTCACGATGCGAACTTTTTATATTGATGAGAAAATGTTTCTGACATTTACTCATTTATTCAAGCATATATATTTATGAAATATAGACATGAAATGAAATATAGATATATATTATAGATATGATATAGATTTAGATATGAAATTTATTCAAGCATAGATAAGTAGCAAGCACCCCTCCAATGGAACAAAACTGAATGAAAGCTCAGACCTGCTCATGGCCTATTTGTGATATCCTCATTCTTCTTCCTTTCTCTCAGAGAAACCCCCATCAGCCCTTTCAGCATCTGCTTCTGTTCTCTGCAGCAATATCCTCTTCCTTTCTCTATGCCTATGCCTCCACTTTATACAAGAGAACCGATCTTATTACCAATTCGTAAATCCTCTCCGTCAGCCTAATGAGAATCTTTCAATCACCGACCACTCCAGAAACAGTCCACTTACGACACCCTGGCCTCACCCTCTCTTCTCTCTCTTGCTCATCCTATCTCTGTTTTCCCCACATTTATCCTCAGTCCTCCACTTTCCAAACTTTCCTGCCATGCAAGTATTGTCTCCTGATGTCTCTCCTCAGAGTTTGAAATCACAACCACATCATCTCCAAACAACATTTCCCAAGGTAACTTCTTCCTCC
>CM068957.1:15822306-15845279 GCA_035128595.1 Eptatretus atami
ATACATCTATCACCACCACAAATATAAAAGGACGAAGAGCTGATCCTTGATGAATGCCACTTAGCAATCAATCATTCCTTATTCTGACTGATGCCTGAGACCCCTCATAAATCACTTCGACTCTCCTTACCAGTTTTTCAGGCATCCCCTTCTTCCTCAGACACCAAAGTACCACCTCCCTAGGAACCATATCATATGCTTTCTCCACATACACAAATCAACTTATTATTCCCTTCCAAAGATTTCTCCTGTCTGCTTAAGACAGAAGATCTGTTGTTCCTTTACCAACCATAAACTAACTCAAACTGCATCCCATCAACTCCATCACTCACCACCTTTTCTAATACTTTGAACACTTTCTCTTGCTCCATCAGCTTGACACCCCTATAATACCCACACTCCATAGCATGCTCTTTATTATTTTAGGCAGTCACAAAGTAATTGTTCTGCCAATCCTTTAGTGTATGTTGTTATGTAGCAATTCATACAATGGTCAACTTTTCATATAGAATCCGGAAACTTGTGTTTTTTCACTTCCTAAGATCACATAGGACTACAAATCAGCTGTTTCCAATTTTTCCAAACATTGCTAATGACAAAAATCCAAGATGGCGGCCAGCGAGTGACGAATATCGATAAAAAAGTCTATCCTCATTCACGAACTCGAGAGCATGGTTGCAGAGTCTGCCACGTCTCAAACATCCATTGGAGAGAGTCAACCACCCAACACGGCCCGACCAGCATCATAATAGATGGCATGGCTCTCGTACAGGAGATGGTCGTCTACAAAAGCCAAATTAAAACCTGTAAAGATCTGTTGGACTGCTTTATTCGAAGTGTTGGTGGTAAATCGGTTGGTTACATGGATGCATACCTAGTATTTGACAACTACAGCATCATTAATTCGCTCAAGGACAGAACCAGACAGCTTCGTACGGCAGGGAGAACACAGGACAAGGGGTATAAAGTAGACGATACTACATGCATTAAAGACTTCAAGTCATTTCTGAGCACTAAGGAAACAAAAGCCAATCTTGTGTTGTATCTTGCACAAAAAGCTGTTCGATTGTGCAAAGTGCCGATCACCACACACACCCAGAAAGGCGTCCTTTCTTCCCAGCCAAACATGGTGAGCATTCCGAGTACACAAGAGGAAGCTGATACACTGTTGATCTTGTATGCAGTGGCAGTGAGTCATCTGGGCAATACTGTGCACATATATTCTTGTGATACTGATGTGCTAGTGCTTGCTCTGCGAAGAGTACCTGATCTGAAGCCGACAGTGTTATCATCATGGGCTGGAGATGGACGATGAAAAATCAAACTCAAGCCCATCTATGTTGCTCTAGATGCAGAAAGAGCAGCAGCATTGCCAGGATTGCATGCACTCACTGGTAGTGATACCACTGGTCACATCAAAGGAAAGGGAAGTCATCATGCTTCAAAGTCTTCATGAAGGCAGGTGAAGATGTTATCTGTGCTCTTGCTGGACTTGGTGTTGGAGTGTACCCATCACCAGGGTGTTGTCTGGATGTGAAAAGTTTGTGTCAGCTGTTCAACTCTGGGTTTGCATCAGCCAAGGCACTGAGTGGCACATGTTCAAGCAGCTGAAGGGATAAACCAAGGTGTGGAGAAGCTACTTCTGACTCAAGGATGTATCACTGAGCATATATTGCACGCACACCTACGAGCCAACATATGGTTGCAAGACTTAGTAGCTGTACCAATTCTACTGGATCCTGTTACTCTGGGATGGTGGCAACTGGAGGATGGCCACTATGTCCCAGTTGTCTCAAAAGTTCCAGTAGCACCGGAGGCTGTTGTGGAACTTGTGAAGTGTTCCTGTGTCGCCAGTTAGTGCAGTGGACGGTGCTCTTGTAAGGCACATAATCTAGCCTGTACAGAGCTCTGCAAGTGTGAAGGAGCTGAAGGACTGAGACACATCAACAAGTCACAATTGATGAGAATAAAGCGATGACGAGGAAATGAGGACTTGGATGACTAAATAATATATATGCCTAAGCATCTTTTGTTTTGTATTTGCACATCCATTAAAATTGTATGTTCTCAGTACTACAGAACGTCCTTTTTGTGCATATTTGATTGTCATCTTTTGGGGGGTTCGTAAATAATGCTTAACTGGGTTAAATTTAGCTCAACAGATATTTTTTATTATCTCTGAATGTGCTATAATGGGTAAAATATGGCGATTTCTCAAATTTTGGATTCCGCTATTTGTTCTCGGAGAATATACAGTTTTCCCTGTCGGGTCATCCGACTACTAGGAATTCGTTTTTAAGTTATAGATCAGTGCACAATATTGCAAGCAGCCACATAATTGAGATGCGTATTCGGTTGAGGCGCCCTGCCAATTCTGGCAAATTCAGAGTAAAAGTCCTAGACATATAATAACTGCCATAGACAGTTCTTATGAGTCTCTCCAAAAACAATCGTATTCGTGTTCACAGTGTGGATTCAACTGGAGAGGTGTGCAATGATAGTAATACTCAGATTTGTATATGGAATTAATAAGCTCCACTGACAGTCATGTCCCGAGAATAACATATGAGATGACTAGACGCCGATTGGCCCACGTGGCCGTAGTTATATTTTCTACCACCTATAGTGTCTTGCACAGTGATGATCTCGAAAAAGTTTTCGATTGATTGCGCTTGTAGAGTGAACCTTAGTGTGAGCATGGTATGCGAACATAGAGTGGTGATCTGATACAAGCCATGAAATTTTGGCTATCGACGATTATAGCAGTTATCAATCGTATCAAGACGAATTGATTCGAGTTTGCATCAGCAAGAAGAACCGATTTCGAGTTTATCATACGACGTGTCCTGTGTGATTCCCACTACTCTGCGTCTGAGAGCATGGGATCTCAAGACATTTATAATACTTCATAATATAAATGCAGCCACGCGTCATGTGAGAAGAGAATTGGAAAAATCAGGCTCTTTTGCTACGAAACATCTGCTAGGATAAAATGAAGATAATTCCCGCGAGTGAGCAAGTAAGCAGTGCGGATGAGTAGGTTTTTGTCCTTTGCTACCATATAAGGAGATTTTTTCGTGATTTGATGCCGTGGTATTTGAATCCTGATCTTCAGATACTCCCCATGTCAGTTAGGATAATATATACACAAAAGCAGTAATATCTGTTCTCGGGGCTTAGCGATCTGAGAATCTGCTAGACTCATATCCGAGAGCGCATTCATAGTTTTTTCGTAGATATATTTGACTGTGATACTAGCATTCACCTCAACAGTGTGAGATGACCTCGAAACTGCGTGGTTTCTGCTCGCAGAGGATGATCAGCCATGGATGGGTTATCACATCGCAGTGTAAAATATACTTTTGTCGGATCTGGGCCGTTCTGAGCTATACACGGGGTTAGCACTTGGAGTGCACTCCCGGAGATTGACCGCTAGTTCGCTAGATGCGTGTCCTGGCACAGATAACGATCTCGCACAACCTTTGGCAGGTTACTCGAGCCGTAGAGCGTCTACTATCTCTTACAGGCTGACAGGATCGGCGTCGCACATAACGTGTGCCCTCATAGAGATATTGCCAGCACCACGCTCGGCGAGCCAGCAGAGTTCCCTCGCAAGGTGCAAAGATGAGCTGCCCTGGCCTAGAAAGTGGCCCAAGACCAAGACCAAACCAAAGTGGCCCTTTACGCCAGCTTCTGAGCTATGCTTTATACCAAGCGCCGCAATAGCCTCCGTCGCCGTGGAATTATAGCGCTGAGTTATAACTTTTTCTTTTCTGTGTTCGCCGTAGCCAATTCACAATATAGCCGAAATCAGGAACGAACTGCTCGGTGTTACAACATATAAAGAAGATTAAAGAAGATTAGATCTCATCCCACAAGTTACTTCCGGGTTTGTCTCGCACGTTGCCGTATATGGACGGTCCTCCCTGGCAACGTCGCCTTGCCGGCACCTCTGCGTCTGCCTTGAAAATTCCTGAGTGAGACGCCGCAGAAACGCCCAGACAGCCTCTAGAGGCGTCGAATCAACGGTCAGCCGGTAGTCGAAATGCGAAGACCGTAACTGGCACCCCCACGCTGATATAATCTAGTTACTACCACACATTTATTTAGACCAGTAACTCAATGCTCAGCGGCACACAACTCCGCGACAAATATATATAAGACGAATGTGACTGCGCCTTGACATTGTCAGTTGACTCGATGGAACACATACTTCAATGGGTGGTGACACCAGCCGCCCTAATATTACGATTGCTTAAGTAGCCGTCAGACATTTGTAAAGGACGCGGACGTGTGTCAAGTGCGTCGCGCGTGTCGCACTATCTACTCGCAGTGATCCGGTCCATCCTAAGCGCTAAGCGTCGCATGAACCATGCTGCCCTAGGCTGCCGGCCAGTCTCGCCCGACAGCCATGGGTACGACTACTTTCTTCATGATATCCTTACCGTAGTAGGACGGGAAACCGTGGCCAATTTGTTTCAGTGCCCCTACAAGCGCACAACTATATCCGAAAGGGCTCCTCTTGCCCAGAGCATTGAAACAGATGAGTGATGATGCTCGCGGCGCTGAGCAGAACCTGCAGAGTTAAGTTGGCAGCTCAGACGATGTGCGGCGCGTACGGTCACCGGCGCATAGTACTTGGTAGTGCACTGCATGTCTGACTCAATACAATAGAAAAGTAGCAACCGAGACGATTGGATGAATTGCACAGACACGACACAATGACTAATATTACAAACATACGCAGCTAAGCACGTATTTATTAAGCAAGAAGCAAAGAGGCACATAAGAGCGATGAAAGCACAACCACGTATTCTTCTTTTATCGTTACTTGACAAAGACTTGCCATCATTCACTCATGCGGTGAAGAATAAACAAGGACTTGAAAATAAAATAAAAGCTAATAGATGGAGAAAAGGAAAGCAGTCCTTTCCTTCTCTCCCTCATCTCATAACAAAATAACAGGAGAATGTGGAGGAAGATGGGCAGTGGCCGATGGGACACGCAAGCCGCGTCCCCGAGGTGTCCGACCCAGAGGCGAGTCCTCTCTGGGCGTGCCCAGATATGTGAGCTAGATGTGCACTCGCCCTCTTCTGCCTCAGATCCTTCTCCTTCATTACCCCCGTCGCATGAGTGCCACCGTTTCACCCTCCTTGTCCTTCGTGCACTGAAGGATCGAGAGGTAGGTGAATGCTCGTGGAAGGGAGTGTTCTTTTTTCCACAGAAGCCTTGACAGTAACTGCTGTGAAACTTTCTTCCTTTTCCCTCACACGTTTTTTGTTCCTTCCCTCACGGAGCCTTCTCATTTTGATCACTTCTGCTCAGTCGAGCTTGTCCCTGTCGTTCTCATTTCTGCTCCCCTCAGCCTTTTGCGTCTGCGCCTTTTCTTCTGCTTTCTGCCTTTTTCTTATTCTCTTTCTGCTTCTGAAGCGTCTGCTCAGGAGCGCTCTTCTTCCCTGCTCATGCGAGTCTGTCACGAGTCCTTCTCTTCGCCTTTCTGTTTCTTCTTCACATTCAGCTTTATTCGCCTCCTCCACAAGCGGTTCTCCCCCTCCATTGGTCCGCAGCCAATGGGACGGGTGCATGACGTTATGTGTGAAATTGCCACACCATTTCTGAGAGGAAAGATTCAACGAAGCCCGCCCCTCGCGCCCAAAAGCCGAAAATAAGAGCCCCAGCCCCCTCCCTGCCGTGAAAACGCCCAGTCGCACTTGTTTTGCACTGTTGCCACGCGCTGAGAGAGAAGCCACCGCACATCGCGGCCATGCGAGTACCAAGCGCCACAAAATATGATGCGAAAATGCTACACGAGCATGGCATGCAAGAGCACCCGAGTGGGTTTCCAAAGCAATGCGCAGATGGAGGACATGGAAAGAACGCGTGGCGTCTGTGATGATGACCAAAAGCGTTTCTGCATGGTTGGAAGGTAAGACCGAATAGTGGTGAAGAGAGGACGTTGTTGATGGGATGTTTGTATGAGAAGGGAGATTATTGGTGGACCGTTTGAAATGGGCCGCATGGTCATGGAGGGATGATTATAAAACAAGCCTGAGGCGACGAGGGCATTCGCAGTGATCGAAAGCGTGGATACGATGCTTTTCATTCTGACCGATCCACCGAACGAGATTCATTGCCAAACGTATTGGTTCACATACAATTGTTCCTCTGCCTGGCAGATTTTTCCATTTGCGTATTTTGCCACTGACACTCCTTCATAAAAAATGACGAAATAGACACCCTATTTGGAAGGGACTACCATTTGAAAAATAATCGCGTTTTGCTGGTTTGTGCTGTGGAGCCTCGCGTTGCAGACAACACAACACACACACACACACACACACACACACACACACACACACACACACCACACACCACACACACACAGACGAAAACCGATAAACTTCCTCAATGCTCTTGTTTGACCACAACCTCCTGAGCCACCACTATTTTTCATAACCACGCCCACTTTCCACAAGCCACGCCCACTTTCCTACACCACTCCCACTTTTCATCAACCACGTCCATCTTTCCCTAAGCTCCGCCCACTTTCCTAAGCCCCTCTAAAAAAATGACGGTAAATAGACACCCGATTTTGAGGATTACCCCATTTGAAAATAAAACCTCACCTCAAAAATCGCTCGAGGTATAAAATTTTTTCTAAATATCTCGAAGTGTTTAATTCCGAAGTCTCGATTCTCTTACAGTCAAAACTTAAGACAAGTTTGAAACATACTGTACGCGGGTTTTTCCGGCCGCTGCCACAGCAACGGGTGGTTGTCTAGCAACGAATTCAAACGCGCACATTCGCCACCCCATATGGCAACCTTTGGCAAAGTTTCATCAAAATCACCGGTTCGCTGGTGTTCGTGCGTGGAGGCCTCGCGTTGCAGACACACATTACACACACACAGGACAGACGGAAAACCGACAATAAAGGATATCTAGCATATATAGCGAATCCAATAACAGAGGATTAACAAGAATGATGGTGTGAAGGAAGAAAGATGAAAGTAAAACAGAAGGGAGAGGAAGGCATACATTGGACAAAACAGCCGCAGCCAACGGCACCCCCCCACCCCCAATGCCCCCTTGACAAGGGACCAAGGACTATCGATACAAAGGACTAATTAAAAACTCGAGGGCATCAGTGGAGCGCTATCTCTGCCATGCAATTCCTGATCCGTGAAGAACTTATCTAGCCCATTACATTTTTTAAATTATGCATGCTATTAATACAGTATATTTCGTTTTTGGCCCCATTAGTGGAGCAGATACAATAGCAATGTTCAAATGATGATACAAGCATGAAACTTGCAGGAATATTTATTTTATGTCAACTTTAATAGAAAAAAAGTGCTAGCCACTTGAAATTCCAAAACATGGCGCTATTTTCCAGATGCACCAGAACGACCCACCCAAAATAAGAACAAGATAACAATTAAACAACTGTTCAAAGAATTGATACAAGCATGATAATTTGGCAAAATTATTTATTTAGGTCACTTTATGAGATACAAACTTGCTAGCCACTTAAATTCAATTATGGCGACCCATTTTCCAAGATGGCCGCCATGTTTTTTCTGCCCTGCAATGTTTCATTGTTCTGATTAGGTACTAGAAACAAAACAACCTGGCGCATAGTGGGATACACTTAGTCTGTACGAAGCATTTTGCACCTTCCACTACATTGGTCTTGCATCCACATTTTGTTAATCCTGGCAGCTTTTAGCTATGGCGAGCAAGGGCAGTTCCAGAAGACCTTCCACGAGTCATCTTCTTTGAACCAACCCCACTCGGACGACACTGGCTTCTGGCTGGCGGACTATGCCTGGCTTGTCAAATGGTCCTGCTTGATATGCAGCTCGCTTGGCATTTCCGTGAGTGCTCCTTGCTGTTGTGGAATTAAATCATATGACTCTGCTTTTCGTGAAAGAGAGCAAGCCGCGGCCTCATTCACTGACGCACTGAAACTTGAATCTGTCATACATCAAGGAGCCACAAATTTTTTCCCAGGATTTCTAGATCAGATTCCTCAATCTTTGATGGGCACTGACTGAGTTTCGTGAAGATTACTGACGCTTCATCACATACATTCCAGTGTCTTTGCCCATGCTGTCCTTTTTCCTTTGCCATTGAAATTGACAACAGCGATTACAACATCACAACTGGTGAATGCATGGGAAGAAGAGCATCCCACCGTTTTCTCTGCGTCCTATGGCAGACAATTTCGTGGATAGGGTCCATCTCCTGTGCTTACCCTTTGCCAAATGCAACCCAACATTTTTTCAAGGACCTGTTGCGCAAGAGCAGCATAAAGCGGATATGGCAATAACTAACAATGTCCGCTTGTCATAGCTTCAAATCATCAGAGACTTGTATCCCGTCGGTGGCTGCCATGGTCCGAACATGTAAGAATATTTGCGTGTTCTGCTTCTTCATGGTACATGGCGGCCATCTTCCTCTAGGTTAACGCTGTCACTGGTGGTGGTGATGGCATTTCTCCTTTAGTCATGATAACATAACTGGATTGCCGTTGTCATTTCAGACACTTCGTCGGCCAAGGAAAAGGAATAGCCTGTTTTGTTTGGTTGTTATCTCCAAGGAAGCTCTTCCAATTCGAGGGAGTTTTTACTTGTCGCCGTTACTCTCTTCTGACGCCTTTCCTCGTGAAGCATCTGCCTTGCACTTCAGGGCTGGACTGATGCATACAACACAAATGATGATGTCGCGTTCTCTTGTATTTTCGTGTGTAGTACTCGATCTTTAGGAAAGAATATCCTTTCTGGCATACGCTTCAAATGTCTTTGGTGTCGTGGTGCTTACGATATTTACCAGCCAGCTCCATCTACAATGAGTACGTCCGATTCTGGCTTTCTCTGTAAGCGTTCACTTTGCTTGTAGTACACATTCCACTAAATCGATTTTCGTACAGTGTGTATTCCCCTTGTTAACTTGAGTGGAGCCGGAAAAGACTGTTCGTGTGAAGAAAAAAACCTCTTGCAGTCACACTGTCTTGTTTTGGCTAGGAGATGAAGAGCCGGCGAAACAAATGGGTTCCATCTTTCCTTCATAACTTGTCTCGGATTTGCTTGCAGACTTTGCTCATTTTTGAAGAGTTTATCCTGTTCTTTTTATAGCGTGTAGAGTAGCAGTCATTTTCCACATTGTAGATTAGCATAAGGAATTGAACTTTCTTTCCCTCCTCTCGTGATGCGTCCCGCAATACTGAGCAGCGGATAGGATCCGCGATGTCCTTGGGTTGTCGAGCGTAAGAAGATCTCCTGACTTCCTCTTTTCAAAGGGGTACACCATTCCTCCATTACAATGTGAGCTGTTTGACTTCTCAAGATTAATTCCCTCTGAACTGTCGCGCTTTGTTTCATGGTGACATTAACTTTTCCTCGGTGTCCTTCTGACAGAGCAACATTTCCTCCAGTTTGTTGTGGTTTTGATTTTGCTTGAGTATCATAATTTGGACTATCAATGCGCAATGGTCGAGGGTTTGATGCTTTTCACCACGTTGCCTTCTGTCACTTTTGATGTTAATGGGATACAGGCTAGGTTCATGGTGTTGCCCTACCACCTAGCCCGCATCGTGCATCCAATGCCATTTAAATCCTTGCGATTCTTACACCATCCGGATAACACATACATTTAAAAACCCCGTTATCCTTGGCTCGTCTCCCACGCTGGCACACCATCCTGTCGGCCTTTCTAGGTGCGGCTATCTATCATCTGAGGGTCATTAGTAGCATTTGGGATACTAAACCACGTTTAATCCGACATTTAACCCCATGCGAGTTGGCACAAGCAGTGTTGCCACCAGTGTGCCCTAGTAGTGCATGAATACACTCTCTTTTTGGTGTTTAGTCGATATTAGGCTGGTGTCCACCACCATTGATTGTTACAATGTGTCAGGTTCCTATAGATCTGTTTGTGGCCTGCATTTCGATCGCAAGTGGTTTTATTTCGGACTTTTCCATCTCCGAATGAGCTTCATCTGCCCAGAGCTGTCTGTGTTTTTCAGGCGCCAGAGATTCGCCTTTCGCACCACCAACTATTTGTGGAAAACCCCCACCTAGGGGCGGGGGGGGGGGAGGGGGGGGGAAACAATCTCCTCACCGACGAGGGGCTTAGAGTTGGAGCTTGAACTGCTAGAGGCTTTGTTTCGCTTGTCATTTGGGCATTTCATAGGCAAAGGGAGCTCATTCCTCTTTTGCCACCCCAAGCATTAGCAGTCCTTTGGAGGGGCAATAACTATTTTGAGCAATTAAAAATACAAGCTCTGTCTTAAGATTCTCCAAACAATTCTAACCGTCCCCGTCTATAACGCGGAGAACCCAATTTACTTGTATTTCGAAGCCTGCACAATAGTTGTCATTTGACTTCTTTATTGTTACGTAAGTCCGAAAATGATTTATTTGGTTCATGAAATCGATCAATACACTCAAGAATCAGCTTTAGCGAAGGACAAAAACCTTAAATCCGACATCTCTTGCGATTTTTATTATGCGTTTAAAGTTGTTTTTCATACCTGGGGCATCTGGAAAAATGGCCGCCATGTTGAAAATCCACGGGCTAGCACTTTTTTCTTGGCAGTGACCGCTGAGGAAGTTCGTGCAATATTCATGCTTGTTCACCATTTGAACGATTGGCCAAAAAATCCACACTGTATTTGCTCCATACATCTCTCAATGGTGAAGAATCACTGAAAAATTAAATAATCCTCGTATCCAGATCCGGATGTCTGATCTTCACCAAAATCGAATCATTTCCTCCTTGCCACACACCCAACCTGTCCACAACTTTTGAGCATATCGTGTATATATTAGTTAGCCCGATCTCTCATGGTGAAGAATCACTTAAAGAAATCTAGTAGTCGGATCCAGATCCGGATCTTCACCAAAATCGAATCAGTTGTCCTTGTCACACACACCCAACCCTGTCCACAAAAATTTCATCCTATACAGACACAACTTTTTGACATATCCTGCCACCACAAAACAAACAGACAGGGGTGAACATAATTTTCTTCACCTTCGGTGTGGAGGTAATTAACTGATCCTCAGGTCACTAAGTGCCATGTTTGCTCTCCCAATGGGGAAATTTTTCCAATACCGATAACAATATGTTTGTACGTAGTGTTTTTAAATATATATATATTTTTTTCATGCTCCTGAGTTGTGTGGGAGGAGATTTACATTATCATGGTAAAATTGTTATGGTAATAATGCCTTCTGTGGAAGCCAGTATTACAGGTCTTAAATATGAAAGCTGGGGGAATCGACAATGACGGTGGATAGGATGAGTTTTTGCGCGTTGTGATTTATCTGCTTGACTCGGTGACATTTGGCCCTTTCATTCTCATGGTAGGAAGCTTTGTTTCGTCGGCTTACTTTATGGCAAAGGGCTGTCAGTGCTAAAGCCCTGTTACTGGAATTAACATTGGAAATCGATATTGGTTGTTGGTTGATGCCTTTATTCAGTGGACATTTTCACAACAGATTGTTACGAAGGTTTTTGTTGTTGTGACCAGGTACCCGAATTGGAGCATGCGAGCTACTGACTTGGGACGTGTCGCAGATCAATGAACAAGTTGGGGGAGGACGAGGCCCTCTTAGGCGTCTCTATGCATTTCTGGAGCAAGTCACTCCTCTTAACCCACTGCTGCAAGCTTTTTCAGCAAGATTAATGGATCTGTATCACCGCAAACGAGCAGGCAAGGGCGTTGTTGGTGGTCAGTGCGTGTGCATGCATCCTGCGCAGGTTATATTTTATTGGTTGTGCATAACATTTCGATTATATACATTGCAGTATTTTAATTGAAAGTTTTTGTTCCTTCGGTGATGAACCAAAATTCTGTTGCTTGCTATGCAAGGACTGAAATGTAATGTATCTTTGAATCTGCCTTTACAGATCATTCAGTTTCTGCAGAAGAGAGGATTTTGTTTGCCTACTGCTCAACACATTGCACTCTGCATAATGATTCTCCTCCTCCGTTTGCTCACTTGGTTGGATCACCAGAAAACTTAAACAAGATGTTTTGGCTGTAAGTTTGTCATAAGCCAGGTCCCATGCCCTGTCTTACTGAATGGTGTGCGTGCTTTTTAGCTATCTGGAATTTACATTCCAGAAAAGTTGTTGTCGTCGTTCTGTCGACGGTCCGTTCATCACGTGCGTCCGTCTGTCAGTCTCCTTTTTCTGACTACTCTGGCCAAACTGCTGGGCCAATCCGGCTTAAAATTTGGCAGCAACGTTCCTCTCCTTAGTTGGTAAGAGGGATTGGCAAAGGTCATTTCCGGGTCACGTGACTTTAAGTTAGATGAAAATGGCCGACATAGTAATTATTCAAAAATATTCTTCTCTAGACCCACCAGTCAGAATGCCCGTACCAAATCTGAGTTACAACATTAGACCAGCTTAGGGATTTAAATTTGCGCGGAGTCATGCCTCATATGACAGGAAGTGTGTCATAAAATGGCCAGATTTAGCCAGTTTTTGGAAACAAATCAGTAAAATTCCTTCAAAAATCTTCTTCTCCCGACCCCACCAGTTACCAAATCTACCAAAGTTGGTTAAAACATTAGGACATGGTCCTGGTATTAAATTGGCTGAAGCCATGTTGATCATGTGACCGGAGGTGTGTCAAAATGGTGCGGTCGTGCAAATCCAGTTAACAACTGGAAATATGTCGGAGACGGAACCATCATACCTCACAGCACTCTCTGTTTCAGAGTATCGTTCGGAAATCAGATCGATCAACTTTGGTGTCTCCCCGCGAAGACTGAGAATCTTCCAGAGGACTCCCAATTCACTGAATCGAGATGCTTTGCGAGATCACATAGGCTGCGAACCGCCCCTGCCAAACTTCTCGTCTGCGTTCGTCAGGACCTGTAGAGAGCAACACAGTTGATGTCTATTCATATTTGCTGTCCATGTAATGCTTGTAACAAACTATGAGCATTGTACACCATGAAGCAGATTTAAACGTGATCATCTGAATATGTCATCTATCTATATATTACTAAAACTCTCATCAATGTATGTATGATGTATGTATGTTCCCGAAATACAGCCAAACGGTACACGATAGCTGCAAACATTTTTGGGCCAACCTTACTCACCATTCTCCTGCGGTGTGCAGGTATCATAGTTTCGTTCAAAAATCGGGCAACGAAAAAATGTATTTAAAAAATCAATTCCCGAATTCAGTCAAGTACTCTCGGATTATTGATCAATGCTAACAACCTCAGCCGTATAGTTTGCTTGGAGCTATCTTATTATTATGTTTTTCTTCTTGAAGGATATGATTTATTTTAAAATCTCAAACATTATACAGACAAGAACGATTTTATTTTTAAGCATAAAATAAACCGCCTTTTGATCTAATACTTCCGTGTCATTAATAAATACAATTGTGTTAGAAGATTACGCAAATATTTATTTGACTTTCTTTTCTCTTTTTTTTTCACATTGACGCGCAAGTATCGAGTTTCGTTCAAATCGGGCAACGCGAAAAAAATTATTAAAAAAGTCAATTCCCATTCAGTGAAGTACTCTTCGGGATTATTTGATCAATGCAAACAACCCGTCAGCAGTATAGTTCGCTGGAAGCTATATATATATATATATTTTGAAATTTTTTTTTATCAACCGCTGTCATAACGGGAACCCAACGGCGTTCACGGGTCAGTCTCGTAGATTTATAATGTAGGCCTTAAATCTTAAAGGAAGGATGAACTTGGTTAGTGAATCGTGGTTTGTTAGGTCTTCTTCCTTTAGTGGGTACCTGCAGTGCAGCTTGTTGCAAGTAATATTGTCAGCACTGTATTGCTTGTCGCAGTTAATGTTGTTATTCATTTTGGAACACACAGTGTGAGACTGGTTGGTGTTTCGAGGTAGTATACTGATCACCTTTGAGCTATCTAGTCTGGTTTGACTTGACCGTTGTTTTGTGCAGTGCATCGCATGATCATTGAGTGCACTGTCCTTGGTTCGGATTAATTAAAGCAGGGTAACCCGTCCGCTGCATGGCCGGTGTGGCGTGAAAGTTCCCATTGGTGTCTTTCGATGAAGAGCAGTTGTTATTTTGTCACTACCTTGACAAATTCCATATTTATTCCTTAAACTGCAGGAGCCACTGCATCAGTGACACAGGCACCTACAATACAAATGATTAAGGAGCAGCCATATCCTCACATGCTTGTAAGAAGCATCATGTCAAGTCACGAGATTGAGATCTATGCATTCTGTCTTTGCAAATCTATGCAACCTACTCAATGCTGTCTCATTCATGTACTAAGGTGTTGAAGTCTGAAAAAAATTTGTGCACACTAAATCTTGTAAACATCCAAATTCTTACTATGTGTTTGCGAGGTGTGCCTCCCTACTCTAATGCCCAGGGCTGTCGGTGTGTTTGTTTGTAAAGATTCATCACTCGTATTTGCATTGACCATGATTGATCAAATTACAGTGTTGCATCTTTTGTTGTTCACACCTTTGTTCACGTCCTTGACTTAATTTTGAAATCCTCTCTGCATTGACACACTGTGATGAGTTATTAATTTGCTTTTGGGTTATTAATCGATGCCATTTGTGTGATATATCAACTACGATTACGATTACTATTACGTTCATGCCCCGATTAATCCCATCTCTTGGGTGGCTGCAGGGGTTTTCCTCTCCACACCTCTCTATCTCAAGCACCTTTCTCTATACCTGTACTATTTCTCTGTCTCCTCCACCACCACCTCTGATCTCAATTTTGATCTGCTACTTCCTCTTCTGCAACTGCATCAATATCAGACATATCTGAGCACACCCCCCCCCCTTTCCTGAGCACATGCCCCAACCAACAACAGATGTGCTTCCTGCCTTTTCGCTAACATCTCGTATCCCTGGCCACCTTTAGGCTGTGTGCAGCAGGTGGAAAAGGCAGCAGAAATAGTTTTCGTTCATGACTGAGGTGCCACTTGAAATTTCGCATATGAATAGATAACTATGTGGCGGCTTTGGGTAAAGAGTTTTCCATGAGATCTCCGTCCAACATTGCACTGTGTGGTGTTGAAGTTCGCCTGCCAATATCCAAAGAGCACGCTTTTTTGGCAATTTGGTTATTTTAAGGACTCGTATCTCCAACACCACTAATACATGGGCTATTGCACTTGGTGAACTTGAAGACTGGCCAACATACTTTCCCAAATAGTAAGGTTGTCCTTTCTTTATGAAAATAATTATCATGACTGAAAGAATCGAATAAAAATTATATTTTTTTTTTGTCCCCTCCTAAATAGTCGCAACCACCCTCGTTTCGATACATCACAGATTCCTAACTAATCACAGGTAGAGAAGTAATTATGTATACTTCATAACAATCCACTGTGAACGTCTGTCAACTTAAGTGTCAAGGTCTTGAAATCAATAATGGTTCTGTTAGTAGTTAGCGCAATCAAGTACTCAGAAAGGTAAGTAAGGCTGTGAGGAGTGACATTTGGCATTTCTGCCTTTTCCATGCACCCATTGCTTGAAGACTAGACGAGTCAGACAGTCAAAACTGCAGTTTCTGAGAGCTATCAGAGCAGTTTAAAAAAAGAAGCAAAAATGTCGACCATCAATTACAGAGGGAATAACCATGCCGGAATATTGCAATTTATCCAAAGATCATCATCTGCCACATGCAGTGCGCTTCTCGTTGGCTTGCTTTGTTCACTAGGGAAGATGTTAAACAAAAGCACTTTATATGGAGCATCGTTCACATCTTTCAGCCGAGACCTGCCTATATGAAGCGCAGCCAAAATTTTCCAAAGTGGCCCCTGTGTGGAGGCAACTTGGAAGTCATTGCCAAGTTGAGAAAATGCCCATAAAATACTCGTTTCTGGATGCGATAGTGAAGGTCTTCTTGCCCTTTCCATCGAAAGCACTTGTCGAATCACATCCGGTGAAAGCATGAAAGCATTTATATCATGTGACAGTCCTTCACAAGCGCCATTTAAGGCATTCAATTGATCACCCAGCATGATTCTTCAGATACAGGCAGCATTCTACTTTTCTACTGGAGTGATCACTCAAGGCAGATGCAGTCACTGCTGCATCAGTATCTGGACTGTGAATGACTGCTCGTGGGGAAGCACTGGCATGTATTGCGTGCAAGAGGAGGCGGTGTCCACCGCTTCGTGGTCACTCCAGAGCTCATTCACATAGTGGAGAGACGTACTAATCAATTTAGATTGCAACATGTTGCAGTCGTGCATGTTAGTGATGATGCAGTAATCTCGCCCAAGTCAGGCAAGCCGGTTGTACGCCACATGTTGAAGAGGAATTCAACAAGAGCTTTTTTCTTTCACCCAAGGATAAATATTTCTTCCACTGACTCAGAAGTCTTTGATCTTCTCTACCAGTCGGATGACATTCCAACCATGAACACTGCGATGAGACCTTTCAGCATTCTTAATGAAATGGCCGGGTACCTGTCAGTCATGAAGTCAGCCCGAAAACTATCAAACTTCTTCATGAGTTGCACAATGACAGTACTACTTTAGCCATTTCGCCGAATGTGCCTGGTGTACTTCTCAAATATTGAATGAAGAGCATGCCATCTAAAATTAGAGCTGTATCGATCGGAATGAGACTACAATACCATCCTCCGCCTTGCTGTCCATCAAACATAGCAAAACAGATTTGTCCATCTTCACCATGCTGCCATCTGCACCCACAAGAGGAAGCAAAACCGGACTGAGAGAATATGATAAAAACTTCTCTCATATCTACCTGGCGAGTATGACCGATAATGAGGAGCCGTGCGAACAGTGCGATCAGAACGCAAAATTATCTCTCTGCTTGATTTTACTTGAGATGTGTTTTCACTTGTGACTTGAATGTCTTCAGCTTCTGTTGTTCAGGACAGAGTAAAAGGCTACATCAGTGGTCAATCGACGAGAATTCCCAAAATGTTCGAGCAGACACTTACCCACTTCACCGGCATTTAGGATATTTTTGACGTCACACCAGGCGGTCATCCCCTGAACTTATGAACACAAGTCCACACATGGTTCAAAAGGGTCTACCATGGACTTTTGTTGATATCAGGCTTTCTATATGACCTTCATCCCTTTTAGTACAGATCCTGTTTAAATCCTTCCGATTACGAGTTGCGGAAATTACACCCAGCCAGATCTTGACACTGGTGGCTATGCGGCATGCTCATTTTGCACTATAATCCATCATGAACAGCTCCGTGTTTAGACTGAAGTTGGTGATACCAGTGGATGTCTTTGTCTCGATTTGCAGTTTGCTCAATGGCCTGATCACAGGCAATTGAAGGAATGCTTTGTCTTGACACTGAACAGTCCACTCACCACGTTCATGGATTTGGGTGGAACACCCAGGTGTGTCGTGGACATTGCGACCATCTCGCCCCCAATATGATATCAAATACCACGTGTAGTTCACACGATCGTACGCAAAATACCATAGCAGCATGAGCTGAGCCGCAGCAAGGTGTAGGTCCCAGTCAGATTCATGAGTGGCTCATATGAAGAGAATGAGTATCTGGACCATTCCAAAGTAGGAAGACCAGAAGGCGAATGTGCTGTTTGTCTGTCCGTCTCTCACAAAAGTGTCATACATGGACAGAACAGCTTCAAATTCATCCGTCGACAAACGCAGCATTTCCAAATGACACATGCATTTTCTACATCACTGCATAGATACGGCTCTCTTCATCATCCGATAACGAATCGAGGAATTTTGCGGAACCTCGAAAGCGTGATTTTCATACAGAAGCTTATGACACCAGACTGACCGATTGTAGTGCTGGCCAGAGATGACACATTCATGGATCCTTCTGCGATTTCCTGGTTTCAATCATCACATCCCGCAGGCCAGTGTCAGCGAAGCACTTTCTAATCACTGCTGGAAATGCCATGCAGGTTGGAATTTACCCCATTCCAACCACTACATTGTGAGATAACTTGTCATCGCTCCAACAAATCTCCTGGACTTTCATATATATAGCCTGGTCACAGACAATGACAATGTGATTCAATTCGTAGAGTGAGCCATCTCCACACTTTTCATCAGGATCGTATGGATTGTTGACAAATCAGTCGGAAGATTGACTTCGAGCAAATGATGTAGGGCAGACTTATCTCGAAACTCGTCTGCCTGAAGGATTGTATGAAACCCAGTCCATCCCAGGATCTGGAGTCTGGTATCGACATATTGCAGCATTTCAATGGAATGGCACCTTTCACAACCACTTCACACTTTCCTTTTTCAACGAACCTTCTGGGATGATGCCGAGATTCAAGGGCCATGTCTTTTCTTTTGAGTGTAATACCATGGAATTTAATGGTGGAATCTTCAGTGACCTGTTTCCCTTCTTCAAAGATACTCTTACGTGGGTGCATTTCAGGAGATGTAACGGAGACCACCAGATCTCAAAAGTGTGTGTGTGTGTGTGCATGTGATGTGTGGTGGGTCACTTAGGGGGTGACCAATCACCCTATGGGTAATGTGCCAGTATTCTTTCGGATGCAGCACTGGTAAGAAAAAAGACCAAGTAGAAACTCATAAAATTTTCAAATTAAAGGTGATCGATGCACATGGATGTGTGAAATCTGATACATATAGGAATCTATACATGCTCCAGGATGATTCTTTAGCAAAGCATCACCTACCTTTCACAGCTCACAGACTGACAATCACTCTGGTCGCTTTGTGAGATATCTGGTATACTCCAGGAAACATATCCATCATATGGTATCGGACTTCGGATGCAACAGTCACTCGCCAAAGTATAGCAAGATGCTGTCATCCTTTTTGTCTGTGGCAGCTTTTAACAATTGACCTGAAGAATCATAGCTTATAATGAATAATCATAATATATTTACTTGGTGAGAGAGCAGCTAGCAGGTTGGGTCAAATGGCTTTGTGATGAGCATGGAGGGATGAAGCATCATCTATACATATGTACCTGCAGTGATTGTTTCTGCTTGAGTCAGCATCATCTCGTTTTGACCAATATCGTCGTTTTTTTTTAATGCATTCTTTCTTCTTAGAACTAATGCATAATCTTGGAAGAATGTACGACTTTGCTGACAGCGAAGAACTTGATCGAAGTTTCTTCTTGGGAGAGGATTGATACTTGAGGGTGACGAACACAGCTGACAGTTCTGAGCACCTTCCCTTGCCTGATTGCAACGTTTCTGACTACCCTGTAGCCTTTTTTTGTTTGTTTAAATCAGTGAAATGCAGTTGTTAAAACGTGTCTGTTGTGAAACGTTTTATCAGTGAAACATTAGTCCAACGAGCGGTTGCTGAGAGAAGGACTCAAATGAGATTTGTTACCTGCATAGTCTGTGAGCGTCAGCTGCGGCTGGTGGACATGTGCTCGTTTTCCTGAGGCTGATCCTGCTCACCAGATTCTCTCAGCGAGGGAGCCTCATGAGTGGAGGAGGCCAATGGGCCGACCACGTGCAGCGTGGTTTCAGCAGGTTGATCAGCATCTCAAGGAGATGGGATGGGCCAGGCATCTGCCTGGTGGATGGCCAGACGGAGGCCCCTGGAGTGCCGGCGAAAGTGGATGCAGCAACGTGCTACTCCGGCACATGCTCCATACCTGACCTGACCTGAAACGCTGATAACAGGAATCACGATATCCGGCACCACTGGGTATATTGATATAGTCAATGCCGGCCAGACTCCCGTAATGAGACTACATTCACCATCCAACTCCATCCATTAAGAGCAAATATTCACGGTAGTTATCCCACCGAATCTGTGTGAAGGGAGGATATTTTGTTTCTTAACAGATATGTGCATGACACACAGCTGGGTTTTATTTATTTATTTATTTTGGTTTTTTTTGGGACACCTTTTCAATCGACATTGTTGCAATGCACCCCTTTCATGGAGGCGGCCATTGCTGAATAAATATAGCGCTTTGACAATACTGGCTGATGATTGGCTGGTGTCAATAGCACTATGCTGTGCGATCAACTCGCTGCACCCGCCAACAGTTACACTAAAATGAAATAGTGCTGATCATTAACAGCAACTACTTAGTGTTGGTAGTTGAAATTCACGATGCGAACTTTTATATTGATGAGAAAATGTTTCTGACATTTACTCATTTATTCAAGCATATATATTTATGAAATATAGACATGAAATGAAATATAGATATATATTATAGATATGATATAGATTTAGATATGAAATTTATTCAAGCATAGATAAGTAGCAAGCACCCCTCCAATGGAACAAAACTGAATGAAAGCTCAGACCTGCTCATGGCCTATTTGTGATATCCTCATTCTTCTTCCTTTCTCTCAGAGAAACCCCCATCAGCCCTTTCAGCATCTGCTTCTGTTCTCTGCAGCAATATCCTCTTCCTTTCTCTATGCCTATGCCTCCACTTTATACAAGAGAACCGATCTTATTACCAATTCGTAAATCCTCTCCGTCAGCCTAATGAGAATCTTTCAATCACCGACCACTCCAGAAACAGTCCACTTACGACACCTGGCCTCACCCTCTCTTCTCTCTCTTGCTCATCCTATCTCTGTTTTCCCCACATTTATCCTCAGTCCTCCACTTTCCAAACTTTCCTGCCATGCAAGTATTGTCTCCTGATGTCTCTCCTCAGAGTTTGAAATCACAACCACATCATCTCCAAACAACATTTCCCAAGGTAACTTCTTCCTCCCCTCCCCCCCCCCCCTCAATACATCTATCACCACCACAAATATAAAAGGACGAAGAGCTGATCCTTGATGAATGCCACTTAGCAATCAATCATTCCTTATTCTGACTGATGCCTGAGACCCCTCATAAATCACTTCGACTCTCCTTACCAGTTTTTCAGGCATCCCCTTCTTCCTCAGACACCAAAGTACCACCTCCCTAGGAACCATATCATATGCTTTCTCCACATACACAAATCAACTTATTATTCCCTTCCAAGATTTCTCCTGTCTGCTTAAGACAGAAGATCTGTTGTTCCTTTACCAACCATAAACTAACTCAAACTGCATCCATCAACTCCATCACTCACCACCTTTTTCTAATACTTTGAACACTTTCTCTTGCTCCATCAGCTTGACACCCCTATAAATACCCACACTCCATAGCATGCTCTTTATTATTTTAGGCAGTCACAAAATAATTGTCTGCCAATCCTTTAGTGTATGTTGTTATGTAGCAATTCATACAATGGTCAACTTTTCATATAGAGAATCCGGAAACTTGTGTTTTTTCACTTCCTAAGATCACATAGGACTACAAATCAGCTGTTTCCAATTTTCCAAACATTGCTAATGACAAAAATCCAAGATGGCGGCCAGCGAGTGACGAATATCGATAAAAAAGTCTATCCTCATTCACGAACTCAGAGAGCATGGTTGCAGAGTCTGCCACGTCTCAAACATCCATTGGAGAGAGTCAACCACCCAACACGGCCCGACCAGCATCATAATAGATGGCATGGCTTCTCGTACAGGAGATGGTCGTCTACAAAAGCCAAATTAAAACCTGTAAAGATCTGTTTGACTGCTTTATTCGAAGTGTGGTGGTAAATCGGTTGGTTACATGGATGCATACCTAGTATTTGACAACTACAGCATCATTAATCGCTCAAGGACAGAACCAGACAGCTTCGTACGGCAGGGAGAACACAGGACAAGGGGTATAAAGTAGACGATACTACATGCATTAAAGACTTCAAGTCATTTCTGAGCACTAAGGAAACAAAAGCCAATCTTGTGTTGTATCTTGCACAAAAAGCTGTTCGATTGTGCAAAGTGCCGATCACCACACACACCCAGAAAGGCGTCCTTTCTTCCCAGCCAAACATGGTGAGCATTCCGAGTACACAAGAGGAAGCTGATACACTGTTGATCTTGTATGCAGTGGCAGTGAGTCATCTGGGCAATACTGTGCACATATAATTCTTGTGATACTGATGTGCTAGTGCTTGCTCTGCGAAGAGTACCTGATCTGAAGCCGGACAGTGTTATCATCATGGGCACTGGAGATGGACGATGAAAAATCAAACTCAAGCCCATCTATGTTGCTCTAGATGCAGAAAGAGCAGCAGCATTGCCAGGATTGCATGCACTCACTGGTAGTGATACCACTGGTCACATCAAAGGAAAGGGGAAGTCATCATGCTTCAAAGTCTTCATGAAGGCAGGTGAAGATGTTATCTGTGCTCTTGCTGACTTGGTGTTGGAGTGTACCCATCACCAGGGTGTTGTCTGATGTGAAAAGTTTGTGTCAGCTGTTCAACTCTGGGTTTGCATTAGCCAAGGCACTGAGGTGGCACATGTTCAAGCAGCTGAAGGGTAACCAAGGTGTGGAGAAGCTACTTCTGACTCAAGGATGTATCACTGAGCATATATTGCACGCACACCTACCACAACATATGGTTGCAAGACTTAGTAGCTGTACCAATTCTACTGGATCCTGTTACTCTGGATGGTGGCAACTGGAGGATGGCCACTATGTCCCAGTTGTCTCAAAAGTTCCAGTAGCACCGGAGGCTGTTGTGGAACTTGTGAAGTGTTCCTGTTCGCCAGTTAGTGCAGTGGACGTGCTCTTGTAAGGCACATAATCTAGCCTGTACAGAGCTCTGCAAGTGTGAAGGAGCTGAGGACACATGCAACAAGTTCACAATTGATGAGAATTAAAGCGATGACGAGGAAAATGAGACTTGGATGACTAAATAATTATATATGCCTAAGCATCTTTGTTTTTTGTATTTGCACATCCATTAAAATTGTATGTTCTCAGTACTACAGAACGTCCTTTTTGTGCATATTTGATTGTCATCTTTTTGGGGTTCGTAAATAATGCTTAACTGGGTTAAATTTAGCTCAACAGATATTTTTTATTATCTCTGAATGTGCTATAATGGGTAAAATATGGCGATTTCTCAAATTTTGGATTTTGGTGACTGCTTATGAATAGAAATG
>CM068957.1:15848291-15868356 GCA_035128595.1 Eptatretus atami
TTGAGAACATCTGAAGGGATTTAAATCAAACTTTGTTCAAGTGTGTATAATCTATATATTAAGACTGAAGGACCAATTTTGTGCTCCTCCTAGCGGTCGCGTCACGTTTTTCCCTCGGTACTGTGACCTGGACTGAAAGAATTCGTACCTGTAAGAGTGCATTGCACATAGTGCAATAGTCAACTTTCAACTCTGAAGCAGAATAACACTTTTCGTTTTACATTCGTTTACATGGCGACGTGTGACGTCACCGCTGAGAGGCGTCAGGACGTCATGACATCATCGGTCATCCGCTGACGTCATTACGTCTGTCGTCGACAGACCGTCACCACTGAGAGGTGTAATTCCATCTCAAAAATAGCGTCTGCAATGTAAAACCCTCTTCTGCACAGGCTGACTACCTCAGAATGTGAATTTGACACAAAAATGTAACAAGAAACATTGTATCTTCTATATATTAATACTGAAGGACCAATTTTGTGCTCCTCCTTGCGGTCGCATCACGTTTTTCTCGGTACTGTGACCTGGACTGAATGAACTTCGTACCTGTAAGAGTGCATCGCACATAGTGGCAATAGTCAACCTTCAACTCTGAAGCAGAATAACACTTTTCGTTGAGACGGGGGCGGGGAGTGAAGAGGCGGGGCGGGGGATGAAGAGACGGGGGGCGGGGAGTGAAGAGGCGTGGGGAAAGGTAAGCAAATTTTGGGCGGGGGTAAGCGAATTGAAAGCGGAGACGGGGGTAAATGGGGCGGGGATGAGTGGGCGGGGCTGTGGTGAATTAGGTGGGGTTGAGTGTGAGGGGGTGGACAGGGTGAGGGGGCTGGGGTGAATTAGGCGGGGTTGAGTGTGAGGGGGTGGACAGGGGGGGCGGGGGCCTGGGGGCAAGTGGGGCGGGGAATCAAGAGACGGGGGCGTGGAGTGAAGAGACGGGGGGTGGGGAATCAAGAGACGGGGGGCGGGAGTGAAGAGACGGGGGCGGGGAATCAAGAGACGGGGGGGCGGCCGGGGTAATTAAATTTTTGGGGGGGGTAAGCAAATTGAAGGCGGGGGGTGGGAGGCGGGGGGAATGGGCAGGGGGGGGGGATGAGTAGGCGGGGGCAAGCACGCCCTGTCCAGTCCATGTCCCTCGAGTGAGGGTGAGCTGGTGAGGGTGGTTGAATGAACGGAATCCGTCTGTGACGGGTTTCGGCTAGTCTATATATTAATACTGAAGGACCAATTTGTGCTCCTCCTCGCGGTCGCGTCACGTTTTTCTCGGTACTGTGACCTGGACTGAAAGAAACTTCGTACCTGTAAGAGTGCATCGCACATAGTGGCAATAGTCAACCTTCAATTCTGAATCATCTATATATTAATACTGAAGGACCAATTTTGTGCTCCTAGCGGTCACGTCACGTTTTTCTCGGTACTGTGACCTGAGAAGTTTTGACACGGTGTACGTCAAAGTAGACACGTGCACAAATCAGGGGACTTCTTCACAAGGAGTAGTGTACACCAAAAATGTCGTGTACAAGGACGTTTTGTAGGCCTCATTAGGTAAGGCCATGGAGTACATCGACTGGGATCCGGCTCTTACAAGAGCCACCACTGGTTGTCATATTGGGCTCATGGAACGGAATCCGTCTGTGACAGGGTTTCGGCTAGTGATATAATAATGTGGGTAGAGACATATTGGTCAACGTCACGACGTCGAAGAGTGCCATTCCAGTTAAAAATGTCTGTAGCTCACCTGCTACATCGCTCCAAGGAGCTTTATGTGATGGCGTGTTGTCCACCGTCCACATATACTTGCAACTTCTCTGAAACTATACATATGATTTTGATGAAACTTTACAACAACCTTCATCAATCACCCTGTATGCACCAAAGTTTGTTCATGGCATTAAAAATATCGGGCCCTAAGGGGGTTTACAGGGGTTGCCTCTCCAAAATAGGCATTTCCTTTCCTCTCAGAAACTACACATGGCATTCTTTATTTTATTTTATTTCATTTTTTTTTTGTATACCAAGTCAAGGCTCGTGTAAGAGCTTACACACAGAAACACATAACAAGGCAGGGCTCAAGAGGGGTGCGAGAGTGAAGCACAAAATAGTGAGGAACGAAGACAATAGGATATCTGTGGTAGGGAGAGGAATGGGGCAGGGTACACAGGGTAAACAAGATGGTACTACAGGGACTTTCAAGAAGGAAAACAGTGAATTTGAAGGAGGTGGGTTTGGGGTGGATTGAAGCGGGTAGTAAAGATCAAGATTTTGGATGGGGGAAGATATGAGATGGTGGTGAATAGCTGTTTTGAAGACCTGGAGGGAGGGGAGTATGCCTGGTGTTGGATTAATGGTTAGGATGGCGTGCTTGATCTCCCGGGTCCCAAGTTCAAATCCCGCTCGGCCATTGAATTAATCCTTGGTGAGGTTGACTCAGGCTGTCATCCTTCCAAGATTGGCAAAATGAGTACCAGCTTGCTGAGATGATTGCGTCATTTGAGTGTTCTCCTTCGGAGTGGCTACCCATCCAGGATTGTGCCCAATCGCCCAGGAGACTGCTTCGGCAACACCCACGCTTTGTACAGAGTATGGTCCCAATGGATGGATAGAGGGAGGAGTGGGATTGAAGAGTGTGTGGGAGTTTGTTCCAGAGGCGGGAAAAAAGAGGAATGAAAGAGTGAAGGTGAGCGGTGATTTTGTATTTGGCAGGTTCACCAAAAGGGTTTTTTTTTTGGTGGACTTTGAGTGCCCTGAGGAAATATAGGGGCACACATCACAGACAGAGCGGGGGGGGGGGCAAGGATATGTCAAATAACGTTATTTTCAGACTTTTTCAGAGAGGAGACGGGAGAAGACAGAAAGACTACCGACCTGCCTCCGGTGAGAGACCCAATGACTCGGCTTCATTGTGGGAGATGCCAATGATCCTAAAAGGATTTTTTTTGCACAGTGTGAAGTCGAGCAAGGTGAGAGGCAGGAGCCACACCCCAGAGGGGGAAGCAGTCCTCCATCAGACTGTGGATGAAAGCTTTGTAAATGGTTTGAAGCTCAGGTGTTCCAAGGAAAGACTTTGCACGTCGTAGGATGCCCAGACTGGCTTTGGAGGTCAGTTTGGAGATGTGGCTTGGTTTTTACAGGAAAGGTCGTGGTAGATAGCGAGACCCAAAAGCTTGAATGATAGGACTTCTTCAAGGGATTGTTGAGAAAGTAGATGATGGGGGAATTCCGAGATGGTCCTTTTGAGAGACATGGTGAGGGTGTGAGATTTATCTCGATTGAAAGACATATTCCATCAGATGAAACTCATATTGAAATACGTATTCCATTCTGATGAAATTCGACCACAACCTTCATCACCCGTGATGTACCAAAGTTTGTTCATTACGTAGAAAAATCAGGCTCTCTGGGAGTGTAAGTGGGGTGCCCCCAAAATATGTATTTGCTTTCTTCTTTGAAACCATACACACTATTCCGATGAAACTTGACCACAACTTTCATAACCCGTGACGTACCAAAGTTTGTTCACGCTGTTTAAAAAATCGGGGTCGAAGGGGATTTTCGGGTCGGAGTTGCCCCCAAAATAGTTACTTGCTATAACCTTGGTTCATTGATGCATTTTGCTGATTCCGTCCCACATTGACTTCTTCCTCAGTATCATTATTCTACCAGGTGAGCGCCCAGGTGTATTGCCCCTGTTTTTCATTACTTGTAACTTGTATCTTGGGACCTCGTGTGTGATTTTTCCCAGCCCAGGCTTCAAGTGTGATGTGCGATATTGCCCTGACACACATACGGCCCAATCGTGACCTTTATGTCATGTATAACCCTATTCCTAGCCATTGTTAACATTGTTTAATACTCTTCTGAGGAAAATTTGGAGACGATTGGACATACTTGCACATTGGGGTGTAGAGGCTAAGAGTCGCTGGGCGGCACACCTCCCGGAAGTTTATATATATATACAAGCGGTAGGCGGACATGGGTAGTCGACTACCCAATAGAAGCTGACGCGATGGGCCGTTCGATGGGAATGACCTAAGGATTAAGCACAAGAAAATTCATGATTCTAGCTTCAAGGTTAATGCTGCAGATTGTTTTTCGTTAAAATACCCCCACATTTAGATGTTTTCGGTCGTTGCTAGGCAACGGAGGGGTCCGTAGAACGGTTCTTTCTCACACATAACTAGGACATACCATAAACCTACCATACCAGTTTCATGTATATCTGACTCATAGTCTCTGAGAGATAACGAACTTCGTTTTTTTATGTTTTCAACCAGGGTTAATTCAAAGTCTATCTTCTCCGACAGTTTTCATAGGATCCGGCTGGAAATTTTTGACAATATGGCTGAATGTACTGCCCACAGTCGCTCGGGCCCGATTTTTGATTTTCGAAAAATAATTTTTTTATGATTTTTCTAAAATTTCAAAGTCCCATTGCTAGGCAACGGTGGTGTCCATAGCAACGGTTTCATTTGCACACAACTAGGTCATGGTATGAACCTACCAACCAAGTTTCATCGAAATCGCCATTGTATTAACTGAAATCGCTATTTTAAATACTGATAATAAGGAAAGAACAAATCTCAAAAAAAAATTTTTTTTCCGACTAGATCAACTACCCATAATCCAAACATCCCTATCCTGCACTGCTTTCCGAAGCTCTGGAAGAGATAGCTTGTTTGCAGCTTTTGCCACATCCATCGAGCACATATAACTTTTGCCTCTTCCTTATTCCCTCAACCATACCCAGCATGCTTGACTTTTTCAGACTTTCGTTTTCTGCACGCATGATGTGCAACCAAAGTATGACGGTTTCTGTTTTCGCATTTGTGCTTCTAATTAATGTACATGGTTGTCTTATTTCTTCAAGCACTGATTTGTTTATTATCCCCTGCCAACCAACGAAGTTGGCGGGGGATATAGAAATGGGTTCCGTCCGTCCGTCCGTCCATCACATTTCGTTTTTGGAGCTTAACTACAAATCCCTCAAGATATATTTACGAAATTTGGTACACATATCAAGCAAGTGGTGAACTGGTGCCTTTTGATATTTTCTAACTGATAGGTCACATGGTTTGGCAGCCATGTTGGATTCAAGAAAAATATTAAATAATGTTTTCTCTGGAATCACATAACCTAACGAAGCGAAAATTTGCAACTATCATCTTCCATCATGTCTGCATACATAGTAAAAATATGACGTCGCCAAGTCACATGGTTTGGCGGCCATCTTGGATAGAAAAACACACCTCATCCGATTAACACGAAACTTCACACACTTATTCCACTGGAGGATTGGAGGCGGAATGTAAATTTATGATGTCATAGGTCACATGGTCGTCAGCCATCTTGGATTGAAAATTAATAAATTTTAAAAATCTTCTTCTCTAGAACGGCTGGACAGATTGAGGCAAAATTTCACACACACTTTCCCCAAGACATCCTTTCAGAAGTTTGTTAATTTCTAATTGATAGGTTACATGGTTTGGTGGCCATATTGAATTTACCCTAAAACCTTCAACATCTTCTCCAGAACGGCTGGTCAGATCAAGGGGAAACTTCACATACATATTGCATACGCTTAGGGAATATAAGTTTGTTAATCCTCATTTACTATGGCGGGGGATACGAAGACTTTGTCTTCAACGGATGCTAGTTCTTCTTGCAGTTCATGGAAATGGAAACATTCGTCTCTAAAAGTGTTCATCTTCTTCCTTTATTTTTCACCGTCCATGACTCACATCCATGCATTGCAACTGTAAATTCCAGATCAATCACGGCGCCTCCCTTGGTTTGTAATGTCACATCCTTGTCTTTCCAGATCTTTTTCAATCCTGACATTTTTGTCAGTGTTCTCCCAAAAAATGTTTTTTCAATCCAAATGTTCTCCCCAGTCTATTAATTGATCCTCTACATTCTCCATTCATTTCAATTTTACCTCCCAGGAAGATGAAACTTTCCACTGTTTCCATGTGATAAGTCTCCCAATCAGAACACATAGATCTTCTCAGTTGACTATAGTCTTTTTTTTTAAGGTTTGAAGAAAGACGAGCCTTTCACTTTCCTTCTTCACTGTCTGCAGCAGTTTCATCAGTCCTCTTTGCTTTCTGCCAGCAGAGTATAAGCATACCTGAGGTTGTTGATACATCTTCCTCCAATCCTGACTCCAGCCTCCATCATCCAAGTTAGATTTTTCGTCAAACTTCTTATAACCACAAATTAGTCAATTCTGTCCATGGAGTTCCCTGAGTATGCATGCAAAGTTTGGGGCCGCTAGGTTTCGGAGTTATGGAGGATGGACAACACACAACACACACCACACACACACACACTACACACACAACACACATACACACACTACACACACTACACACACTACACACACTACACACACTACACACATCACACACTACACACACTACACACACTCAACACCTCAACACACTCACACACTCAACACACTCAACCCTACCTTGTTAAAAGAGTTCAAGACATTTTGATGAAATGGCAGAGTAAAAAAAATATTATACAAGTATGCAAACTCATTAAAATTTGATTATCTGCCTTTACATTTTTACGAGACAACAGTACGAATGTAAACAAGCTTACAGGTATACAACCCCACCACTCCCCAAAAACAAATACGTCAGATTACACAAACACCAACTTATTGTCTTGTCTTATTTATAAATGGGAAAACAAACACCTCCAGACAGCACCATACTTGGCTATTTACTGAAGCAGTCAGGTGAGAAATAAACTGCATTGCACCCAATCTTCAATGGACAAGAAAATTTACTAAGTGGCACAAACAAAAATATTAAAGGATTTATCCCTTTGCATACGACACACAATGGCCCAAGTGCTCTGTTGGGGTAAGCAATATGCAATGTCCTTCAATCCTGAAAATTCTCAGTCTCATCCTGTCATTCTGGAAGAAACATCAAATAAATCCAACAATCTGTTTCCATCATCACCATCTGGAAGATGATCAGTTTCTAACTTATAGGCCTCACCATCAGCCACCGTCACCTCTTCTCGGCCAACTATACAAGCAAAGCTGGCTTTCACAGCCAGCCGAGACTGAGCAACCTCCACTCTTCCAAGACTTCCCTTGAAATATCAGAACGACTCTGAGCCTACAAGGCCTTTGTCCTATCTCAACGGAGTACTGCTCTTCCCTATGGGCCCAGCATCACATCAGCCTCTCCATGATTTATGGAACCAAAAAAATCTCAACATTATTGGCATCTCCGAACAACGAGGTCAGTTGCTCTCACATCACAGGCAGGTTGGTGGCCTCTATCTGTTGCAGGTTCATCTTGCATCTAATATACTATACTATACTGATGTCTGGAAAGCTGATTGTTGAGGTCGATTTGCTCAATGTCAATGTGTGTTAATATTCTTAATTGTAAGCTGGAGTGAGTGAATGAAAGTAAACTCCCTTCGGGCCTGATTTAATTAATTTTATCATTATTTTTTTAATGCCATGAACAAACTTTGGTCCATACACGGTGATGAACCTTGTCGTAAAGCTTCATCGAAATTGTATGTGTAGTATCAGAGAAGACGTTGCAAGTATTTGTGGACGGACGGACTGACAATGGACAATGTGCCATTCCATTAAGCTTCCGGAACTATGTTCCAGGTGAGCTAATAAAAAGCTGAAATGTTTTGCATCAATACGTATTCAACCCCTTGCTTATGACACTCCAATTTGAGCTCAGGTGCATCCAATTTTCTTTTGATCATTCTTGAGATGTCTCTACAACTTGATTGGAGTCCACCTGTGGCCAATTCAATTGATTGGACGTGATTTAGAAAGGAACACACCTTTCTATATAAGGTTCCACAGTTGGAAGTGCATGTCTGCTTGAGTAAATCTGCAAGGAAGAATGGGATAATATCCCCAATCTAGATGTACAAAGCTGATAGACATACCCAAGAGGACTCGAAGCTGAAATCGCTGTCAAAGGGGCTTCTACAAAGTATCGACTCAGGGTCTGAATACTTAATGTAAATTGATATTTCTGTATTTCATTGTTAATTAGTTTGTAAAAATTTCCAAAAGCATGTTTTCATTTTGTCATTGTGGGGTATATTGTGTAGATCGGTGTGAAATATTTAAATTTAATCCATTTAAAATTCAGGCTTTAACACAACAAAATGTGAAAAAGTCAAGTGGGGGGGGGTGAATACCTTCTGAAGGTGCTGTATTTCACGTTATTTTATCAATGCTGCTGTAATTGTATTAATCAATGGAATTTGTGGAAAATTGACAAATGTAAAAATGAAACTTTGGTTTTGTTGGGATAAAAAAAAAGAAAAGGAAATTGAACATTTGAGGGAATAAACACTCATCTTTAAATCATTGCCCAAACATGTTTGAAACATTTAATGTTGGCTATGGTGATTTGATTTTAAGAATTTGAAACTTGTGGAAACCAATACGCATTCTGTCAACTGCATTTTGCTTATTTTATTGCATTTCCTCGACAGTGGCTGAACGAGCAAAGGCTAATTCAGCGGCTTATCGACCTCATCCATGTTTCACAACATGATGATGTGAGTATATCATGTCGTGCTTTCTCTCCTATGTCTGCTGAGTGAGTGGAGGTCATATTTTGGATGTTTTAAGGCCAAGCAGTTGAAGTACACATTTTTTTAAACTTAAAAGTCCATTATCCTAAATGAGGGCATCTTCACTACTTTTTACCAATGCCACTAAAGGTGGAAGGAGGTTATGTTTTCACTTTGTTTGTTTGTTTGCTTGTCTGTTTGTGTTCAGGATATCTCAAAAAGTTGTTAACGGATTCGGATGAAATTTGTGCGCAGGTTGGTGTGTGACAAGGACGACTGATTCGATTTTGGTGAAGATCCGAGTCCAGATCCGGATACGAAAATTTTTAAATTTTTAAAGTGATTCTTCACCATTGAGAGATGGGGCTAAAATGATATTTAGCATGATATATCAAAAAGTTGTGGACAGATTTGGATTAAACATGGTGGACAGGTTGGGTGTTTGACAAGGACGAACTAATTCGATTTTGGTGACGATCCGAGTCCAGATCCGGATATGAGTTTTTTAATTTTTAATGTGATTCTTCACCATTGAGAGTGCCAAAATTGATATCCAGCATGATATTCAAAAATGTATTGTGCCTGAATAGTTCTAGTGGACTAGGCATTGCTTGGCGGAGGTATGCACTCTACCGAGTGCCCTTCTAGTTTTTAATATGCATTGCATGTATACCAGCATTGCATGTATACCAGATTTAATATGCATGTATACAATGCATTGCATATATCCAGCATTACACCTTAACATTTATGGAAGCTTTAAACTGTCAGCAGCGAGCATCGATTGAAATGCCCAAGTACAAGCGTAAGTGGCAGTTACATGGATCATGATGTCCATCCACAGGAACTGCAAAAGCAGTGCACACAAAAATCGTGTGAGTTGTGATTTTAGCAAGTGTAGTTTCTGACACAATGAGATATGCTTGGTAGTCATTTACTTCCTCTCTGTCATCCAGCCACGTTGACTTCCTGTGCATTGTGCTGTTCTTGTTGTAGAGGCATTCTAACGCTTCTCAGTCGCTGTGCGACATTATTCGCCTGAGCCGGGAACAGATCATCCCAATTCAAGAAAACCCAGAGCCTGACCCATTGCTCACCACCTTGGAAAAGTATGTTATTGGCTGCTCGCTCGTGCATTACATGTTTGGTGGGCATAGGGAGGAAATTATGGTGTATGTTTGCTTCATTGTAGAGCACAACACTTATAATGCGTGAAAAAGCACTGGTACCACTCCCCTCCTCCAACTCATCATTGTTTGTGAACAAACATTTGCTTTGTGTCTGCAAGAAGGAGACAATTAAGAAACTTGTGGGAAACATGTTTGATGGGCAGAAGAATGAATCTGCACTTGTTAATGGCATCCAGGTGCTCCTACTTTTGCTGGAGACCAAACGAGCTGGGTAAGAACTTTATGACGCTTTATTTCCCTACATTTGCCCAGATTCACTGGGCTCTGGTAGTGTTGATGATATTGCTTTTATCAAATGTTGATCATTCACGCCAATGGTGTGTGGCAGCATAGCTCAGACAATGGAGTTTGCAGAATAGCTCAGACATAGCGTCGGCCTACTCTCCTTTGCACATTTTCATGCGGGTTTAATTCCAAATCGTATTATTCGCTGTTGTCTTGGTGTTTTGCCGATTGGGGCGTTTCATAATTGAGTGCACCATCCACTCGTTTGGATGGAATGTTAACATGGGATCCCTTGGGCCAGCATTTGCTGGTGGATGATAAGATCCCACAGTTTATTTTGCAAGAGTTGGCAATTGTTTGCTCGTACCATGGCAAAACTCCAAATTCCTGCTCTAACTTTTGGGGGGAACTTGCCTCAACAAGGCTCCAGAAATGATGCAACTTGTGGTCAGTTGCTGCATGTGAATGCATGGAAGTCGTGGCAGTTAAGGTTTGCATCGTTTTGAGAATTAGATACTTGTACTTTGCCCACACGTACACACAGCGCATTATTACCCACGCGTGTGAAGCAAAAACTAGCTTAAGCAATCGGTTCACTTATATTTGTCCACAAACGTCAGTTTATGATCAAGGAGAAACTTCATTTCAATTGAGTGTGAAATTTTAAACATGAATAGGAAAATTAACCTGTAGTTTAACAGTACTTGGGCTCTGATTTTGTCCGATTGCACATGCGCAGAGAGGTGAGATAAATTGTCTGCCTGGCATGAAAAAATTTAAAATAATTCCAAACAGGGAACTTTTTGTTTTTAAGGAAGTCATAAAGGACACAAACAGCAAGCACGAATTACTAATTTAACATGTTTGGATGTTGTAAGAGCCACTGCCTCAATGGCGGTAAACTTCTGGAATTATTTTTTTTCTACGACTGTTCAAATCTTTATTTTATTTCAGTTGAATTACATATTGAAACTGAGAACAACAAATCGCCTTATTGCTGCTTCAAAAACCTCAGTTTGCAGGATTTGGACATGTTTGTCAATTAAAGGCTCGATGTTTGTGGTAAATTTGTAAATACTCATAAATGCATATAAATGAACTATTAAAATTGACGGTTACATGTTATAGTTTCGTTTAGCACACATCGGTAAAATTGTAACAATAAACTGTTGATGTAATGAGCTAATTTTGACTGAATATGGTGGTATTGTACTGCAAACTGCCTGGTAAGATTTGTGAAGGTGCTGGAACGTTCTCAGACGAAACTCCAGTATGGACTCGAACCGCATTTGCTGAAAACACGGGATTATTTTGTTTAACTATATAACCCGTGAGAGAGAGGTGTAGAGGGGTTGATATGCGACGAGCTGTGTGTTTCCATCGTCCCTTTGCTTGATTTTACTCCGAGTAAATGAAGTGTTAATGTCCAAAGGCGTTGTTAACGCTTGGAGTCGATCATAATCAGGATGATTAAAGCTCATTAAGATTGTGTATCGGGAAATAATTCCTTTGAGCTCTTAATCATCTGGACCGGCCATTTGTACGAGAAGAACACGTGACGGGAATCGAAGAATCAAAACAGACCCAGAGGACGAGGTGAAGACATGTGAGTTGTGCCGGCAGGACTGGGACACTGGCGGTGCAAACAACTACTCGTGGGAATCGGAGTTGGACATTGCATGTAATGGTGAACTTCCTCATTTGACTTTGTATCGTTTGTTTGAAATACAAGTTTCAAAAACATGCTGTTGATTTGGTCATTGCATCGCCACTCAGAAGTCACAGACACCAACTGACAAGATCCTATTTGAGTGGGAGCTGACCTGAACGTTCGACCGGACTCGTTGAAGCTCAAAGCTTGGTTGTCGTCGTTAGACGACACGCTGAGACCAGCTCCACATCCAACCTATGCACACCAAAGGGAAGAAAACCTTTGAAGGTGCGCGCATATCGTATCTCCATCACCCCAACATATTGGCGACTGTGCATATCTGTCAGGTGGTAAAAGGCTTGACGGTGTCACAGAAACAGCAGACGAGGAAGACTATGCGAAAGCACGGTGCTGTGGTTGTGATCTGTGTTCAAATCGACATGGAGTTTGACAAGTGGATGAGCAAGGCGAGCGGCTTGGATTGAAGGGAGAGACATGAATGGCATTTGCTAAAGAACAGCAAGCGGCTGCAAAGGAAGAGAAGGCCTGCCAATGTGAGGCGAGACAAGCGGAGCATGAGGAGCGGAAGAGGAGGTGGAGCGTGAGGAACAGAAAGGGGGGCGGAAAGGGGAGGCGGGGCGGAAAGGGGAGGCGGGCATGAGGGGCAGAAAGGGGGGCGGGCATGAGGGCAGAAAGGGGAGGCGGGGCGTGAGGGGCGGAAAGGGGAGGCGCGGCGTGAGGAGCGGAAAGGGGAGGCAGGGCGTGAGGAGCGGAAAGGGGAGGCGGGGAGTGAGGAAGGGGAGCGGGGCGTGAGGAGCGGAAAGGGGAGGCGGGGCATGAGGACAATGTTATATATTTGCTAGTGAAAAGGACTGTTTCAACGTTGCTGACTTCCAGATTATTTTATACGACCTTTAAATCGTAATTTTTTTCAATTGAATTATAAACTTTAACTCTGCTTGGGTACGGTGTTCTATGAACTCTCCAGTTACCCTCACCAAAGGAGAGTGTATTGCATTTTGGTCATTTGTTTGTTTGTTTGTCTGCACAGAACTTTTGTGCTTTTTCCGCAGCCGCTTTTCGGATTGAGACAAAATTTTCACCATAAGAGCGATTACTTATCTTTCCTAATAAATGTCTGTGTGTGTCAGTGTGTCTCCTCCATAACTCAAAAACCCTGAAACTCAAACCTAGCAGCCTGAAACTTTCATGCATACGAAGAAAACTCCAAGGAATGGCAAGAGTGAAAATTGCATGTTTTGGTTAAATAATAAAACACCTTTTTTAAAGATAATTACGGCCTTATTTAATGATATCCTTCATCAGGAGCATCTTCGGTCACCACTACACGATGGTGGTCTTAAGGCGTATCCTAGGTAACCTCGGGGTCTGAAGCCGCCATGTTTTTTGGCCTGCTCAACCATGTCTTGACTTGGAACAGGCAGAACGATTTCTTAACGCTAGTTGTTTTTTTTTTTCACTTTCCTCACTCATATTATCGAATACACCTTCATCATAGCTACGAATCGCTGTATACATTGCTTTTGTAAATACAAAGTTTCAAATTAGGAGTTTGGGAGCATTTCATGCATTCTATGATAAGATTTTCCACGATCTACTGTCACGAACTAATTAAACTATATCATCAAAAATTACTATCGGTTTTTGAGGATCGGATATCGTCCAGACTAATATGTGTCGAAATCTGTTGTAAACCTAGATAATTTTAAAGAAATAACGAGTCTTATAACTAAGCCGATATACCCTATTTACTTTCAGCAAGCAAGGTCTATGTCCCTCCTCCATATGTACAAAGAAAATGTGAAATTTCAAGCATTAAACTTCTTTTTTCTATTGTTTGGAGCATTATATTGAGTGAAGAAAAATTAGAAATGTGCCAAATTAACGCAGCGTTCCGTTTAGCTGTATATTTAATGCATTAACTGCTAGACCTCGTGCCCTGTCCGCCAGAGGGACTGCTTTAGCCATTCACTCTGCCAGATCTGTGTCAATATTTTCGGAGGTTTCGCGAGGTGCTCTGCAGGGGATCGAAGCAAATTTGGTGAAAAATGGACGTTTGAAAAAAAGTTATTATGCTTGTGGCAGATCCCGAACCAATGTACCCCATGATACGTGCTCAGATGAGCAGGCAACATGACGGATTTTCTGCAATGTTTTATTTGATAAGCAATTGAACTTTTGCAATGTCTCCAGGGTTGTTCTGCATTAAGCATCAACTCTTGTGGATAAAGTCATTATTGAACAAATTCATTTATTTTCATTAACTGCTGCGTCTGCAGTGAAGACTGGCTTAAAGTTAAAGGGATCTTATATGGTATGCAGCCACAGCCTGGCCAACAGTTTCTATCAGGCATTACGAGGTAGAGGTATAGCGCTCTCCCGAGTGCCCTTCTAGTTTTTTTTTTTTTGAATAAGGCCACTTGGCTGTGCCTGGATGGGTTTTGAGGGTCGAGGAGGTAGCAGCTGAAAATGTGAATCCTATCCAGGTTCTTTCTGGTATGACTTCATCTTGCTTTTGCTTGTTTGGGTTCCTTCTAATTACTCCAATGCAGGACTGTACTGATTTGGTCTTCCATTTTATTTGAACTGAATTTATTTTAATCCCATTATAAATTCAATTTAATAATATAAAAAAATGTCAGGTCAGGGTCAGGTGTCCGATCAAAGCGGGACGTCTTGGTACCCGTCATCATCACTGCCAGCAGTTTTAAGGTGGCAGTTCTTAATTATAATTATTTTTTATAATTATGTGTCATTAATTATGTGTCTTAATTACATAACACACCAGTACACAAACACCACACAAAACTACACAAACGCACACAAAACAAGTCCTGGCGAGGTTTGCAATCTCTGATTGCTCTTTTTTCTTGTTTTATTTTGTGCTGCATTGTTATCGTTTATTGTGCCAGCTGGCTATGCAGAAGTTTGACCATTGTGAGCAGTTTGCAGGATGTTCTGCTGTTGTACAGAGAAGAAAATTTGATGTGGATTTGTGGTGCTTGGCCTTTCTTCGTTGCTTTTCATCAGCTTTTATTTATGAGAGTGGTTCAAGGTTGATATGCACTTTTTATTCAGAAAATATAAAAGTACTGCATAGCAAGGCTAAATATCATACTATTCATGGTACGCACACACACGTATACACCATACAGTATCTCGTTGGTATGTAAGGTTGCATACATTGGCAACATGTCCCTAGTAGTTCTCCAAGCTTCCTTTTTGAATACTTAAAGGGGAACAACAAACACAGTTTTTTTTTCTCTTTTTCTTCTTTTTCTGAAAAACCATTGAAATCATTAACCTGAGTCTTATCAACATGTTTTACCAACCGAATCTTGTCAATTGGGGTTCTTTTTGGACCCCAACTCAAAACCACTCAATTTCATTAATCTGCCAAATTTTCTCATCAATGACTAAACATGCTGTTTATTGATAAAGTCAACAAACATAAGAAAAAAATAAATATACAATCTAAAATTAACCTTCCATGGGACTTTTATACCTAACTCAAGCACTAATTTCATTCAATCGGCTCTAGTTTCATATCAATGAGGAAACATAATTATTTTGATTGGATGATGTTTCAGTGATAAAGTAAACAAACATGAGCAAACAAATAAAATAAAATTTGGAGGACTTGCTCAATACAATACCGTATGAAGTAATCATGTATGCAAAAAAAATTAACGAAAACAACTGGGGTCTTTTTGGACCCCAGAAAGGAATTTGTTTGCAACTCTGTAGCGCAACAGGTGGATCTTAAAACGTATATATTTTATTACGGCAAACAATATGTAAACAAACCATAGACATGAAATACATTGTTCACTAATATGGGAAATAACATCAGAATGTATGCCTGGGGTCCAAAAAAGACCCCTGTTGATAGGACTGCAGTTAATCATGGTATAATTTGATATAAGGTTCTCGGTATGTTGAAACTAATCAGTGGAATTTTGAAGAAACTATTGGAGACAAAATTAGTGACGGAAACACTTTGGGGGGATTATGGAGCTGTATCGTGTCGAGCTTTGTACGAACGATTCAGATGAAAGATGCCGACAAGGTGTGAGTGAAGATGAAAACGCTGGTCGCATGTTCACTAAGATTAGCTTTTGTTTTTTCCGTTCAATGCGAATTTATAAGAGATTTTGTATTACTTGATAAACTAGTTAAACTACTCTTGCAAGAACACGCACGGACACGGAATGGCACGGAGACCACCCAGGCACACTCGGACACAGTGAACAAAATCGGCAACCAATGCTTTGTAATACCATCACAGGCCGACCGGTTGTCTTGTCCCATTTCATACTTTCCTGGGAACCATTTGCGTCTTGGTCGTGCCGTGTCCGTGTTGTGGCTGTTTTGCTGATTGTAGTCGTGTCCCAAATGCTGATGTCGTGTTCTTGCTGTGTGCCGTTGTTCGTGCTGTGTAATGCCGTCTTTCATGGTGGTGTCATGCATGTCGATATGCCTGCCCTCATGGAGGGGGAATGGTTGAATGGGGGTCCGATGGTGGTGGGTAGTTGTGGGTGATGGTTTTGCCCCTTTCCTTTCTGGCCTCCTTTTCCTGCCTCCGTTTCCTCCCACAACCTTTGTGTGTGCAGTCTCCGCTATATTTTGGTCCTTAACTGCCACTGTTCGTGCCACCCCCCTCCCCCTCATCTTGTATGTTCCTCTTGTCTCCTGCATACCTGACCATTAGTGTTTCTACCTCTTCACACGAGCTTCGACGATGATAACAAAAATAACTGAGGAAGAGAAGACATCGGTTTGGTATTATTTCTGCATGCGAAGGTCAGAACATGAAGCAGTAAAGGAAAGCAATAAAGAATTGGTTGTGGAAGGAATGTCTAAAAGACATGTGAAAAAGACTTGGTTGTAAATAGTAAACAGGGATTGAATGTTTGGTTTGGTACGAAATAACCATATGGATAGTCCAATATGGAAGCATGCCATCATTCAAACAAAAGTCGGGCAGAATTTCAAAGTTGGCCTCAAAGCCAACACCGACTGGACCAACATCCCTCATGCACAGTCCTTCGTTGGCACACCATGAGCTCATTATCCACCTACAAGATTTCATCATCCCCAGTTGAATGGAACACTTGCTGTCGCCCCCTGGCTGGCTCCCTGCTCTCACATCTTGCTGCCAGCTTGATGCCGTGGAACCAAGGCCTTCAAGATCATTGTAAGCTTTCCGTGCTTTAATGTTTAGTTGAATGTGCCGATCACTTCGCCGTCACAGGACAGGTTTGGTCTCGCTGGTCTTTCTAACCGCTTCCTTTCATATCTCCGCACCCTCTGCTCTTTCCTGCTTTTTCCCCTCAGGCATCTGCAGGACGCACGCAGTCCACCAGCAACCCCTCCTCGTGAAACTGCCAAATCCAGAACCACTGCTCACACACTACTCATTTGTTCCTCTCCTTTTTTTTCTTTTTTTCCGCCTGCCTGTGGAACCAACTTCCACACTCAAATGTCCCTTCCAGGCTTCAAGAACGGCTGTTCACCACCATCTCAAATCATTCCCCACCCAAAGCATGATCTTTTCCTCTACGCCATTAACCACCCCCAACCCCTTCCCAAAATTTTTTTTGTATAATCTCTTTCACCCCTACATTCTCCTCACCACTCTCATCATTGCCACATCTCTTGTTTGTCATCTCTTGTCTATTTTCTTCGCTTCACCCTTCCGTTGCATTTTCTCCCGTTCTCCTCTTGCTGATCTTTGTTGTTGCATTCTTGATTTGTACTATGTTCTTCGCATGAGCTCTTCATGAGCCTTGACTATGTTATACAAATGAAAAAAAATCCCTTGAACAAAAAAAAAAGAAGAGGGAAATATATTTTTTTATTGTTGTTTATAAGGCATGCTGCCTGGACAATAAACTAGGAATTTGTCAAAATGGCATTTGGTGAGAGTGTCTATGCTTGGTCTGATAGAATTGACGGTTTCATTCTCACCCAAGCCAAATTGATCAATAATTTTGAAATAAATTTGCTGGTTTCTTCGCGTAATGCTCCTCACATGAGGATAAATCGGAATGAATCTCTTGCTGCGTTGGGGTGGAGCGATTTCTCTTCTTAATTGCCTTGCTGACTGCGAAATAAAAGTGACGTCACAAATTTGCGTCGTCAGTACCCGTGAGTACTGAAATAACTTTATGTCTGCCCCCCCCCCGCCAAGGAGTGGCTGGTTTATTTGCTGTTTTGCCTGTTAATGTTTGTGTGGTGTGACGGCTCTGTTCCGATGAACGTTAAACCCCTGTAAATAAAAATAAAAAATCACTTTTCGCGTGAAACTGGTTACTTAAATTAAAAAATATAGCCTGGTGTTGGCTTTGTGGTTGGGTGGCCTGGCTTAGGATCCTGGGGTCTGAGTTTGAGCCTCGTTGGCTGCTGAATTACCCAGGTGGGGTAGACTCAGCCTGTCATCGCTTCCGAGGTGAAAGGGTACGGTTGTACTGGTAGAGGGGCCACAAGCAATCAGCGGCACAGCCATTGCTTCCAAGAAATGTATCGCTATTGACAGCCAAAGCTCTACACAAGAACAGAACTTAAAATATGTAAATAAATGTTGTCAAAGAGCAATTAAAATTTGTAATGACAATTGGTCTGCACTAATTAAGACATTAAACTTTTCTAGGGCCTGAAAGCCAATGGATATGTTTCCCTGGTGTTGAGCTCCTTGGAATTCCCTGTGAGCAGGCAGTACATGAATGGGGTCCGTGCCCGCCTGGAAAGACTTCCACAATATTACGCTATGCTCGATCACCAAGGTATTGTTACCGCGTTCTCTTTTGTCATTGGAATATATATATAATATATTTTTTTTTTTTAAGTTGTTTTTATCTGAAGTATTTCACTCCTGATAGTTGTTTTGGGTGCATCTGTCTATTTGGCTTATTGTAACCATGTGTCAATTGATTTAAACAGTCCTCTGACCCCATTTTTTATAATTATATCATTTTTAATCACGCAGTGTATGCATTTGCAAAATTTCTCTGCATCTAACCTCTCTTCTTTTTGCAGAATGCAGGCATTGTCATGCGTACCTGTCCCTCTGCTCGGCAGACAGCAGCTGCGTCTCTGCTGACTGGAAATGATTAAACTCAGGTCTGATTAATGGAACATGTGTTTCAATCCCTGGAAAAGTCTCAGTCTCACCTATCACTCCGGGAAAGGATCGTCAAACTACGCAACCTGTCACTTTCTTTCGTCATTACCTGGAAGGGTTTCATTCTCTTGAATTCTAGGGCTCAACCATTCAGTCATGACCTTTCCTGAGCACACCACATAAGCAAAGCTGGCCTCCAAAGCCAGCCGCAGATTGGCATCCTCCGTCGATCCAAGGTTGGGAGCTATCCAAGGAAAATCAATGGTGTATGCCCTCCACTGTCTACCATAGAGTGGATAGCTCTGATAGAAAATCAGAGCTATCCACTGTCTACAAGGCTTTGTCTGGAGCTCAATGGAAATAATGGCTCTCTCCTATACTGGTGACTCAGCATCACTTCTTTTCTCTCCTTGATTATGTGGGAATCTTCCAATGATGAGACTGAAGCAGCAAAGTTTGTTGCTTTCACAATGCGCTGGCAGTTCGGTGGGTCTCATTGTTCCTCTACCCTCTGTCCTTTCGACTTTCGCCAGCCATCTCAGGATGCATGTATTCGTCCATACACCCCTCCTGTTTTAAACTTTGCAAATACAAGGCTAATGGGCCAAACAAAAAACCCCTTCAAACTCCTCTGTTACTCACTTGCTTCCACCCATGAAACTTCTTCCAAGGCTGTTCTTTCCCACATACCTTCCAGGTCTTCGGCAGGCATTGCACTTACCTCATGTCTCCCCATCATGACAAAATCCAAAATCCATTGGGACCATACTCTGTACAGTGCGTTGGTGCTGCCAAAGCAGTCCTCCTGGCGTATGCGGGCACAATCTGGAATGGGGTCGCCACTTCACACAGGATACTTCGATATGGCATCAATCATCCCAGCAAGCTGGTAACTATTTTTGCCTATCTCGACGGATGACAGGCTGGTCAACCCCACCTGGTATTATTCAACAGCCGAATAGAATTTGAACTCATCCTGACCCATGGTCATTATTCTTCCATGAACATCTTTCACCGAACCCTACTGCTGTTTTCAGTGTTTTTCTATCTATCTATCTCTCTTCCTCTCACTTCTCACTCTCAAACTTCACTCTCACTTTCCTTTGCAGTTCGGTGTTTATCCCTGCTGGGTTCTGTCCAATTGTTGAACTCGCTACCACCATTTACAAACTTACCTTGCTCTTCTATGAGAACCTCAACTCTCTGTCGAAAAAAAGATAAATCAGACAACCTCTTGATATTGAGGAAACCTCAAAATTTTGCAGGTGTATGACTTATTCA
>CM068957.1:15893786-15905267 GCA_035128595.1 Eptatretus atami
CCTCGCTGAGGTACGGTCTCTCGGTAGTCTGCCCGCGCGAATACTTCTTAGGTATATCGATAATTCGGCGATTGACCCTGTCGCGCGCGGTTAGAGTGTTGACTCGGCCGTGGTGTGCGCTTGGAGCACACCCGTGACTGGTTTCCGGCGTTGTTCCGGAACTTTTGTCATGATATATATATATATATTTTTTTTTTTTAAGTTGTTTTTATCTGAAGTATTTCACCCTGAAGTTGTTGGTGCATCTGGCCTATTTCTTATTGTAACCATGTTCATTGGGTTTAACAAGTCCTCTGACCCCATTTTTTCATAATTATATCATTTTAATCACGGCATTATGCATGCAAAATTTCTTGATCTAACCGTCTCTTCCCTTTTTGCAGACTCAGCTATTGTCATCAAGTACCTGACCCTCTGCTCGGCAGGACAGCAGCTGCGTCTCTCTGCATTCTGGAAATGATTAAACTCAGGTCTGATTAATGGAACATGTGGTTCATCTGGAAAATCTCAGTCTCACCCTATCACTTCCGAAGGATCGTCAAACTAACGCACCTGCTCGCTTCTGTCGTTCATTCCCTGAAGAGGTTCATTCTTTGAAATTCTAGGCTCACCATCAGTCAAATGACCTGTTCCGAGCCAACCACCATAGCAAAGGCTGGGCCTCCCAAGCAGCCGCAGCATTGGGCATCCTCCTCGATCCAAGTCTGGGAGCTACAAAAGAAAATCAATGTGTATGCCCTCCACTGTCTACCAAGAGTGGATAGCTCTGATTAAAAAATCAGGCTATCACTGTCTACAAGGCCTTTGTCTGGGAGCTCAATGGAAATAATGCTCTCTCCTAAGACTGGTGACTCATCATCACTCTTTCCTCTCCTATTATGTGGATCTTCCCATATGAGACTGAAGCACAAGTTGTTGCTTTCCACATCGCTGGCAGGTCGTGCGTCTCATTGTTCCTCTACCCTCTGTCCTTTCGACTTTCCCCAGCCATTCCAGGAGCATGTATTCGTCCATAACCCCCACCTCCTGATTAACTTTGCAAAATACAGGCTAATGGCACACCTCAACTCCTCTGTTACTAACACTTGTTCACCCATGAAAAACTTCCTTCCCAGCAGGCTGTTCTTCCCACTATACCCTCCATGGTCTTCAGGCAGGCATTGCCACTGCTACCTCATGGTCATCCTCCATCATGACCAAAATCCACAAATCCATTGGACCATACTCTGTACAGTGCGTTGGGCTGCAAAGCAGTCTCCTGGCTATGGGGCCCACAATCACTGATGGGTCGCCACTTCAAACAGGATACTCCGAAGGGCTCAATCATCCAGCAAGCTGGTTTACTCATTTTGCCTATCTCGGACGGATGACAGGCTGTCAACCCCACCTGGTATTAATTCAACAGCCGAATAGAATTTAACTCATCCTGACCCATGGTCATTAATTTCTTCCATGAACCATCTTTCACCGAACCCTACTGCTACTGTTTTCAGTGTTTTTCATTCTATCTATCTCCTCTCACTCGCACTCTCACTCTCACTCTCACTCTCACTCTTCCTGCAGTTCGTTTATCCCCTTGCTGGTTCTGCTCCAATTGTTGACTCGCTACCCCAGTACCAAACTACCTTGCTCTTCTATTAGCCCACTCTCTTGTCGAAAAAAAGATTAAATTCAGACACCTATATGAGAAACTCAAAATTTTTGCAGGTGTATGACTTATCCTCTGGAAAACTCGGAATGCGCTGAGCTTGTACTGTTGCTTTTCATAATAAAATGCACGTGCATCAAAGCTTACTAATTTAGGTTCTGGTGTTGAAAATTATATTTTTTGAAATGCAGCCTGCAAGGCCTCATGCAATAAAATGCACATCATGCAACAAAATAAATAGAATTTCAGTGTAAAATTCATATTAGATTCTCAAAATCTACTCGATAGTATCTCTTAAGAACTTGTTTCGTGCTGTCTCTGAGCAGGATATCTCAACAAGTTATGATGGATCTCAGACAAAATTTGGTGCACAGTTGGGTGGGTGACTAGGGCCAAATTATATTTTCGGATGAAGATCCGGATTCCGGATTATGGAATTTTTAAGTGAGTCGTCACCCATTGACGAGATAGGCAAAAATATCATATATAGCATGATATCTCAAAAAGTTATGGACGGATTCTGACGAAACTTTGTGGACACGTTAGGTGTGTGACAATCACAATTGATTTGATTTTTGAGTGAAGATTGAGATCTGATACATAATTTTTCAAATGAAATTTTCACCATGCGGACATATGGGCCAAAAACGATATGTGTAGTCGATCTTTCCAAAAATTGTTGTGGACGGATGTGAGACAAAAACTTGGTGGATGAGCTAGGTAGTGACAAGAAACAAGCCGAATTAGATTTTGGTTAAAAGCCTGAGATGCAGATCCGGCTTATCAGTGGGAAACAAAAAAGAAACTGTTTCAGGCCTGTCGAAAGCGTGTGATGCTCTACCGAGTCGTGTCTCGGTTCAGTTTTAATTTCATTTCCTTCTTTGCTGTTTTCATTTGCAGAAAGGCAACATGATGACAACAGTTGACACTTGACCCTCCCTTGGGAAACACACGGCTACATGTCGCCAAGTTGTGAATTCTCTACTCCAGGCGAACTCGAGTCAAATGACCAGGCCTACAGGCTTGACACAATTGCCATTTGTGTACGGATGCGTGAAGCACGATGTCTCATAATAACTGCCAATTTGGGGAAGTTAGAAAGTGCCGCTCTGCCATTTTGTACCTCTGACCGTATGGGATGCCAAGCATGTTAATCTGAGAGAACTTCCTCACCATTGATGATGTCAATGCAAGCTCTGTTGTTTTTGGTATTCCTATCTTCAAGACCTGTTCTTCAGTAACATGTGCGAACAACTTCTTGCACTTACAAGTAGAAGGCAGTGATTGTAACCGATCCTCACTAGCTGCCCCTGAAAGTCCTGAGATGGCGATGGCAAGTTGAAAAATGCTCCAAATGGCACAAAGGAAAATGCGCTCGGTAAAAATATGTACTATTATGCTTACCATTCAAGCAAGCACCCATTTACAACAGTGTGTTTTTACTGGTTTAGGACCAAGCAGACCATGTTTATTTGAGCAACGTAACGGAGTATCAAAATCACTCAATAGTTTCTATAAGCAAATGAAAAATGTCAGATTTCTCGATATGCTGAAAGTTTATTTCTTATTTAAAAAGTAGTATAGAAATATGCATTTTGGCTCATTGGAACATTTTCACCGTCATTTGACTGTACCCCCATCATTGATTTTCATAAAATTTATACAAGTATGCACAACGTATGTCCTGGACTATTTTCCACAATGTTGTGATAGTCTTAGATCCTTAATCTAATTGTCACTACATCAACGACGAGGACAACCAAATAATCCACAAACAACTTCTTCAATTCCCCACATCCCCCTTAAACGTTAATTTTATTTTAAAGACAAAAATTCCTTCATAATGTTAAACAAAAAAATTATTGTAGGTTATGTGAATTGTAGTCTTGTAAATGCATTTAGTAGGAACATCAGTTTGCCTTCATCTTTGTTTATTCATCCACGTGACAATTGATTGCAAAATACAGAACAAAATTAGAAGGGACTCGGTAAGAACACATTTCTCCGCCAGGCCTGATTCGTTTGTTTTGTGATCTCACTGATAGCTGGAATCTGGATTCGAACCTGAACAAAAATTAATCTGCTTGTTCTCATTCACTTAACCAACTTATCCACCAAGTTTGATCTGAATACCATCCATAACTTTTTGAAATTTTGTTCACAAGCGCAAACAAACAAACAAGAAAAGATGTCATGCATAGCATGATACTTGCAAAAATCATAAAACAAATTTGACCTGAAAAAAATTGGTGTCGTTGAATTCATGGCCAAATTTGCAGGCAACTCTTCAAAAATTCAAGTCAATTGGATGAAAATGACAATTTTGGAAAATCGGCCTGGTGCACCTCCCAAAAATAATTGATGGTTGGAATTCATTGACCTGATATGCCAAAATCCTGTTAAAATTCTAGTCATTTGGATGAAAAATTGAGGAGTATAGTGTGTGGGTGTGGGTGTGTGGTGTGTGGTGTGGTGTGTGTGTGTGTGTATACACATATGTTGTTCGTCTTTCGGCTGCTCCCGTTAAGGGGTCGCCACAGCGGATCATCCGTTATGACCGCAACGGATTTGGCCACAGGTTTTACGCCGTAGCCTTCCTGACGCAACCCTGCGTCGCCTCTTACGACACAGCGGTATGGATGGGTTTCGCCATAACTCCGGGCTGCCCCCACACCCCTCATAGCACGCCCCAATGGCGAGCTCCCGTCCTCAAGCGATCCTCCAACCCAAGCCCCGAGTAGCCGGATTACAGGCGCACGCCATACGCCCGGTGTGTATACACATATATGTATATGTAATAATATATATATATATATATATATATATATGTATATATATATTATAATATATATTAATATATATACGTAATTATATATATGTTATATATATATTTTATTTTTATTTTATATATATATATTTATATATATATTTATTTATATGTAAATATATTTATATCACAGGGTGTCCCAAAAAAATGTAACTCTTTAAATGATAATAAATGCGTTGTTTATTTGACTTAGAAAACAGAAATGGTTAAATGTATAAATGGATAAATGCATGTACAAATGTTCAAACTGACCGACAAATCACGTTCCAACACAGCCGATAACGTGGACCAATGGATTCAAGCAGCGTTACGAATCATTTCATTTCGAACTGCAAGACATTGCCTTTCCAATTTCCTCCTTCAGCTCAAAATCGACTGCTTGCGGTTTTGAGCCGTAAACCTATCTTTGAGATACCCCCATAAAAGAAGTCCATGGAGTGAGGTCTGGGAACGTATGCAAGAATTCCAACACTAACCTCTTCGCCAATCCATCTGTTCGAAAAGTTGCGTTCGAGATAGGCCCTTACATCCCGGTGTAGTGGGGAGGTGTCCATCTTGCTGAAGTATCTCTTCGTCACAAATATTCTTCGACACGTGGACCGACGGATTCCGCCAGCAAAGTTAGTAAAAACATCCCAGTGACAGTTTGGTCAAAAAAGAATCGGCCCGGGATGCCCTATGCTGATATCCCACACCACACATAACCTGGTAAGGTTAAATGTGTTCCATAGTACATGCAGAATTTTCAGAGTCGAGTAGGTGCAATTGTGTCGGTTTAATTGAGCCAATTAACTTGAAGCTGGCCTCATGCTCCAAACAATTTTGGATTGAAATGCTGTATCTTCTTCGCATTTGCCCAGTACCACTCACAAATTCGCTCTCCGGTCAGGAATCGTCTTCATTTTAGAGTGTGGATATATGTGGAATGTAACTTTTTCAATTATTTCGCTTTCAAAATGCTGATGGGCAGCTGATTTTGGGATTCCTGTCTCCGAAGCCATTGTCCATAATTGATTTGTGGGATCGTGGGAGGGTTTCCAGCAATTGATTTCCTTTTGCGGGGGTGGTTGATGACCGTTCATTCCTGAATGCTCCTTATGGACGTCATGCACAGTGCCCATTTGGTCAAACTATATCTCGGATGCGAGCAAATGGTGCGTCGACGTTGGTGGATCTTTGTGAAAATGTCTTCAAATTGTCTTGCGCTTCATATGTTTTCGTGCTTCCAGTAGTCACTTTTATGATAAATTGTCTTTTTCAGAACTAGTCGTACTTCTGCCATTATTAGGGTCAATTCATCTGAAGAATAATAAAAATTCAATGAGTTATGAGGAGCCAAAATTGAGTACATTTTTTGGGAAACCCTGCTATATATATATATAATATATATTTATATATTATAATATTTATATATATATATATATATATATGTATTTATATATAATTTATATATATTTGATTTATTTATATTGGTAGTCTAATCTAGTCTCTACCTTATGATCAGTATTCCGTCGATATGTTTGTTGGGTAGTCTATCTAGCTCTACCCTTATTATCAGTATTTCTTCGATATGTTTGTCTATCTGTCTGTATGTATGTCTGTTCGTCCAGTGCTTGCTCCGTTAAATACAATGGCAATTTCGATGGAAACTTGGTTAGTAGGTGTGTGACCAGTTGACCTAGTGTTGCTAATGATGAACCGTTGCTATGGACCATCCGTTGCTTAGCAACGGACCTTGAAATTTTCCAAAAAAAATCGCAAAAAAATTTTTCTTTAAAAATCTGGCCCGAGAGAGCTGTGGGCAGTACATTCAGCCATATTGTCAAAAATTTCCAGCCAGATCCCATGAAAACTGTCCGGACGAAGATAGACTTTGATGAACCCTGTCGAAACAATAACAAAACGAAGTTCGTATATCTCAAGACTATGAGTCAGATATCATGAAACTGGTATGGTAGGTTCATGTAGTCCTAGTATTGATGAAAAACCGTTGCTATGGACCCCTTCGTTGCCTAGCAATGGCCGAAAAATCTCTAAATGTGGGGGTATTTTAACGAAAAAAACCAATCTGCAGCAATAACCCTGAAGCTAGAACCATGAATTTTCTTGTACTTAATCCGTCAGGTTATTCCCCAGTCGAACGGGCCCCATCACGTCAGTTCTATCCTTCTTTAATAGTTCCAAATGGCAGCCCTGAAACGTCATAGAGTACACCACTGGTCACCGCTGCCGTGAAAAATGACCAATTTTCTCAGACAATTATATTTCGAGTAATGTCATTTAAACATGCAACTCGGATGATAGGTTCATACCATACAACAGTACAATAAGAACCGTTGCTATGACGCTTTTGTTGTCGTAACTGCTTGGGAAAACGATTAAATTCGACATTGATCGACTACCCATGTCCGCCCTACCGGCTTTGTCTGTAGTGTATTTTGTTCGGTCCAGTGCTCCGTTAATACAAATGGCGATTTCGATGAAACTCTTGGTAGGTTCATACCATGACCTGTTGTGTGCAAATGCAGAACTGTTGATGACCCATCCGTTGCCTAGCAACGGAACTTTTAAATTTCAAAAAATCTCAAAAAAATTTTTTTTCAAAAATCGGGCCACAGAGCGACTGTGGTCAGTACATTCAGCCATTTTCAAAAGATTGTCAGCCGGATCCTATGAAAACTGGAGAAGATAGATTTGAATGAACCCTGGTCGAAAAACAATAAAAACGAAGTTCTTATATCTCAGAGGACTATGAGTCAGACATACAGAAACTGGTATCAGTAGGTTCATGTATGTCCTAGTTAAGTGTGAGAAAGAACGTTGCTATGACGGCTTTTGTTGGCTTAGTAACGCTGCAAACGACTAAATTGACTTGATCGACTACCCATGCCGCACCGCTTTGCAAACAAATTTAATAATTTAATAATAAAATAATAATTAATATATTAAATTTTTTATTAAATTATTTATATTTATATATATATATATATATAATATATATATATATATACAGGGCGGCTGCAAAGGAGGTTATACAGTAATGGAAAAACAAAAAAGCGTGCGCACAAAACGTATTTTAAATTGATTATACAAGCAATATCAATAATAACATAACCAGTAATAACCATATCAATAAAAAACATATTATCCTCCAATTATCCTAGCAACCACTCATTTAATACTTGGTAATACTGGTATAATCCTTACTGTATACTACTTTTCAGCCCCCTGTATATATATATTATATATATATAATATATAACTATAATATATATATATATATATAATTATATTATTGTTACGGCTGTGAAATTCGCAGAACACCAATAGGTCCTTAGTCACGTATGCCGATAAGTCCGTGTTCAGTTAGATTTCCCGCACCGGTTGTTTAATGGAATTATCCGATGTGGACAGGGCTGTGATCTTGAGTTAGCCGTTTTTTCTTTACTACGTGTTATTTGGACCAAACCACAACGCCAACGCACAACCACCTTCTCCCACAACCACCTTCTCCACCACGCCACCCACAACCACCTCTCCACCACACCAACCCAACCACCTTCTCCATGCCAACCGCCAAACCAACAAACCACCTCTCCACGCCACCCACCAACCACCACGTCAACCACCAACCACCCCTCTCCACACCGCCTTCATACAACGACATCTTCCCCACCCATCTCCTAAAACCGCAATCTCCCCCACCGATAACATTGCCTCACCTTCCAACTCGCAAAACGCCGCCATCTTTGCGCCAGCCACGGCGAGTTCCCAGCGAACAGCATCGCTGCAAAACAGAGCGGGGTTTTTGTTGGCGCCAGCAACGGGATCTCGTGCACGTCCGCTCTCCGGCAAGTTGGGTGACTCGCGCCGCCGCTCTGTGGAAGCTTCGCTCGAATTCGGATCAAAAGATCGAAAGGGCGGGCCTGGGGGTCGAAGGTCGGCAGAGCGGATGTCCAGATCTCGTCTTCTCGGAGCCTATAAAAGGCCGCGCAGAGCTCCAGTTCAGTCATCGTCAGTCGGGGAGTGATGTCGGTGAAGTCTGGAGTCATGGAGAACACAGGACCGGGGGGCGAAGTCCAGGGAGAGCGGAGACAACGCGAGCCGAGAGCGTGGCCAAACCTGCACTCTGCTGCGCAGCACCTGCGCCGGTTTTTCGTGGTGGAGAAGGAAAAGGCCGGAGAGAAGGGGGGGCTTTTTCCCGGCAAAAGCCAGCACCAAACCGGTCTGAGGTGATCGGGCTTCGGGACGAATCCAGCATCGCTGAGGAACGGACGGGTTCATTCAAAAAGCATCAACTTTTGAAAGAGCATCAAGACCCTTCGTTCCGTCTCAACGCGTCGCCGACTGAGGCCCAATCACCCGGCGCTTGCAAGCTGCGGCTCAACCCGCGTTACGCTTGCTGCCGTGGGGAAGGAGCGTCGCCCCATTCGAGGCACCACGAGGTGGAGTAATCCTGCAACGTCTCGTGGAACTTTTTCCCCCTTCGGTCCGCCAAGCTCCACGTTTATAAAGGCCTACGCGGCCACAGTCTGACCCCTGTGTCTTTGAGGGGTCTTTCCTTGTTTATTTGTGTGATGTATGTGGCGCATGGTCCGCAAGTAGAACTGTTTAAGTGCTTGTGATAATAAATAATTAGACGGTTGTAGTAGCTTGTCTTTGCTGCAAGTCTTGTCCCTTCCCGCAAATTCCATTGCTTTTCTGGTATACGTGCATGTTGGTGTTTGCTGACCTGACTGCATAAGTGTGTGAATAAATGGCGTGTTTAAAGGTTAACCCGTTCGTTGTGTCCTCGTTTCCCATTGAAGCTGCTATCTTGCCTTCGAAATAAAGCGGGCTTTTTCAATAGGTCAGGGTCAGGTAATGGGAGCATGTGCCAGAACAGCGCGTCGCTGCCGTTTAATAGCCGGTTAATAGCGATTTTTAATAGCGATAAGAATAATTGGTCCAGCCGAGGTCTCGCGATAATACACTCGCTCGGTTATCCCAGCACGGAACGAACTGCTTAAGTGGTTCTTGTCCAAGCAGACCCGCTGAGGTCAGTCTCTCGTAGTCTGCCGCGCGAATACTTCTTAGTATCGATCATTCGGCGATTGACCTGTCGCGCGCGGTTAGAGTGTTGACTCGCACGTGGTGTCGCTGTGGAGCACACCCGTGACTGGTTCCGCGTTGTTCCGGCAACGGTCGCGACTGAATGTTCCGTCCGTGGGGCGAGACGGCGCTCATTGGCTTAAACGGCTGACTTCGCACGCCGGCCCCGCGGCGCGAATTCGTAAAAATATATATACAGTGGGGAGAACAAGTATATTGATACACTGCCGATTTTGCAGGTTTCCCACTTACAAAGCACGTAGAGGTCTGTAATTTTTATCATAGAACACTTCAACTGTGAAAGATGGAATCTAAAACAAAAATCCTGAAAATCACATTGTATGATTTTTAAATAATTAATTTGCATTTATTGCATGAATAAGTATTTGATACATCAGAAAAGCAGAACTTAATATTGCGTACAGAAACCTTCTGTTTGCTTGCAATACAGAGATCAGACGTTTCCTGTAGACTCTTAACCAGGTGTGCACAGACTGCCAGCAGGATTTTGCCCATCCTCCATACAGATCTTCTCCAGATCCTTCAGGTTCAGGGCTATCGCTGTGGCAACACAGACTTTCAGCTCCCCCAAGAATTTCTATTGGGTTCACGTCTGGAGACTGGCTAGGCCACTCCAGACCTTGAGATGTTCTCTACGGAAGCCACTCCTGAGTTTGCCCTGGATGTGTTTCAGGTCGTATCATGCTTGGAAGACCAGCCAACGCCCCATCTTCAAAGATCTTGTTGAGGGAAGGAGGTTGTTGGCCAAGATCTCCGATAACATAGACCCATCCATCCTCCCCTCAATACGGGTGCAGTCGTCCTTCCCCTTTGCAGAAAAGCTCCCAAAGAATGACGTTTCCACCTCCATGCTTCACAGTTGGGATGGTGTTCTTGGGGTCTGTACTCATCCTTTCTTCTTCTCCAAACACGGCGAGTGGAAGTTTAAACCAAAAAAGCTCTATTTTGGTCTCATCAGACCACATGACCTTCTCCCATTCCTCCTCTGGATCATCCAGATGGTCATGGCAAACTTCAGACGGCCTGACATGCGCTGGCTTGAGCAGAGGGACCTTGCGCTGCGCTGCAGGATTTAATCCATGACGGGCGTAAGTGTGTTACTTATGCGTTTTCTTTATACTGTGGTCCCAGCTCTCTTCAGGTCATTGACCAGGTCCTGCCGTGTAGTTCTGGGCTGATCCCTCACCTTTCTCATGCATCATTGAGGCTCCACAGGTGAATCTTGCATGGAGCCCCAGACCGAGGAATTGACTGTTATGCTGAACTTCTTCCATCCTAATAATTCACCAACATAGTTGTGCCTTCTCACCAAGCTAGCATTGCCTATGGTCTGTAGCCCATCCCAGCCTTGTGCAAGTCACAATTTGTCCCTGATGTCTAGAAGCTCTCTGTCTTGCCACATTGTGGCAGAGGTTTGAGTCTGAATTATTGAGTGGGCACATCTGTCTTTTATGCCAGATAACGAGTTCAAACAGGTGCAGTTAATACAGTAATGAGTGAATGGGAGGCGCTTCTAAAACCAAAACTAAACAGGTGTCGTGAGCAGCCGAATTCTTACTGTTGGAAGGTAATCAAACTTATTATGCAATAAAATGCAATTAATATTTAAAAATCATACAATTTGATTTCAGGATTTTTGTTTTAGATTCCGTCTTCACAGTTGAATTGGTACCTATGATAAAAATTACAGACCTCTACTTGCTTTGTAAGTGGGAAAAAACCTGCAAAATCGGCAGTGTATCAATACTTGTTCTCCCCCACTGTATATATATATTATAATATTAATATACATTTATATATTATAATATATTTAGGTCATCTCTCCGAGGATGCCCTAATAAGCCGACCAAATGTCCGTCCGTTCCGGTCAACAATTTTTCTTTCCGATCTTGTG
>CM068957.1:15905292-15917643 GCA_035128595.1 Eptatretus atami
AAACTTAGTATGTGGGTAGAGGTCGATGAGTGTTGCACAATGATATAACTTTTGTCCAGGTTCAAGGTCAGGGTCAAGGTCACAAGGTTACGTAAGTTATAAAAATCGCCATTTTCAAAACCTATCTAGTCTGCCATTCTACAAGATATTCGGAAACTGTTTATTGATTATGATAGTAGAAATATTATCTTGTATCTAACCGACATATTTTTGAATTTCCGTCCGTTTGGCCGCCACGTAACCTGGAAGATGGTCAAAAACACCTCCCGGTACAAGAAAACTTTTTATTCCGATCTTGATGAAATTTGGTATGTGGGTAGAGGTCGATGAGTGATACCCAACGACATAGTTTTTTCCCGGATTCGATGTCAGGGTCAAGGTCACGAGGTCACGAAAGCTGTGAAAGTCGCCATTTTCAAAACCTATCTCGTCTGTCATTTTAGGAGATATCTAGCAACGGTTCATCGACTTTTGTCATGATATATATATATATATTTTTTTTTTTTAAGTTGTTTTTATCTGAAGTATTTCACCCTGAAGTTGTTGGTGCATCTGGCCTATTTCTTATTGTAACCATGTTCATTGGGTTTAACAAGTCCTCTGACCCCATTTTTTCATAATTATATCATTTTAATCACGGCATTATGCATGCAAAATTTCTTGATCTAACCGTCTCTTCCCTTTTTGCAGACTCAGCTATTGTCATCAAGTACCTGACCCTCTGCTCGGCAGGACAGCAGCTGCGTCTCTCTGCATTCTGGAAATGATTAAACTCAGGTCTGATTAATGGAACATGTGGTTCATCTGGAAAATCTCAGTCTCACCCTATCACTTCCGAAGGATCGTCAAACTAACGCACCTGCTCGCTTCTGTCGTTCATTCCCTGAAGAGGTTCATTCTTTGAAATTCTAGGCTCACCATCAGTCAAATGACCTGTTCCGAGCCAACCACCATAGCAAAGGCTGGGCCTCCCAAGCAGCCGCAGCATTGGGCATCCTCCTCGATCCAAGTCTGGGAGCTACAAAAGAAAATCAATGTGTATGCCCTCCACTGTCTACCAAGAGTGGATAGCTCTGATTAAAAAATCAGGCTATCACTGTCTACAAGGCCTTTGTCTGGGAGCTCAATGGAAATAATGCTCTCTCCTAAGACTGGTGACTCATCATCACTCTTTCCTCTCCTATTATGTGGATCTTCCCATATGAGACTGAAGCACAAGTTGTTGCTTTCCACATCGCTGGCAGGTCGTGCGTCTCATTGTTCCTCTACCCTCTGTCCTTTCGACTTTCCCCAGCCATTCCAGGAGCATGTATTCGTCCATAACCCCCACCTCCTGATTAACTTTGCAAAATACAGGCTAATGGCACACCTCAACTCCTCTGTTACTAACACTTGTTCACCCATGAAAAACTTCCTTCCCAGCAGGCTGTTCTTCCCACTATACCCTCCATGGTCTTCAGGCAGGCATTGCCACTGCTACCTCATGGTCATCCTCCATCATGACCAAAATCCACAAATCCATTGGACCATACTCTGTACAGTGCGTTGGGCTGCAAAGCAGTCTCCTGGCTATGGGGCCCACAATCACTGATGGGTCGCCACTTCAAACAGGATACTCCGAAGGGCTCAATCATCCAGCAAGCTGGTTTACTCATTTTGCCTATCTCGGACGGATGACAGGCTGTCAACCCCACCTGGTATTAATTCAACAGCCGAATAGAATTTAACTCATCCTGACCCATGGTCATTAATTTCTTCCATGAACCATCTTTCACCGAACCCTACTGCTACTGTTTTCAGTGTTTTTCATTCTATCTATCTCCTCTCACTCGCACTCTCACTCTCACTCTCACTCTCACTCTTCCTGCAGTTCGTTTATCCCCTTGCTGGTTCTGCTCCAATTGTTGACTCGCTACCCCAGTACCAAACTACCTTGCTCTTCTATTAGCCCACTCTCTTGTCGAAAAAAAGATTAAATTCAGACACCTATATGAGAAACTCAAAATTTTTGCAGGTGTATGACTTATCCTCTGGAAAACTCGGAATGCGCTGAGCTTGTACTGTTGCTTTTCATAATAAAATGCACGTGCATCAAAGCTTACTAATTTAGGTTCTGGTGTTGAAAATTATATTTTTTGAAATGCAGCCTGCAAGGCCTCATGCAATAAAATGCACATCATGCAACAAAATAAATAGAATTTCAGTGTAAAATTCATATTAGATTCTCAAAATCTACTCGATAGTATCTCTTAAGAACTTGTTTCGTGCTGTCTCTGAGCAGGATATCTCAACAAGTTATGATGGATCTCAGACAAAATTTGGTGCACAGTTGGGTGGGTGACTAGGGCCAAATTATATTTTCGGATGAAGATCCGGATTCCGGATTATGGAATTTTTAAGTGAGTCGTCACCCATTGACGAGATAGGCAAAAATATCATATATAGCATGATATCTCAAAAAGTTATGGACGGATTCTGACGAAACTTTGTGGACACGTTAGGTGTGTGACAATCACAATTGATTTGATTTTTGAGTGAAGATTGAGATCTGATACATAATTTTTCAAATGAAATTTTCACCATGCGGACATATGGGCCAAAAACGATATGTGTAGTCGATCTTTCCAAAAATTGTTGTGGACGGATGTGAGACAAAAACTTGGTGGATGAGCTAGGTAGTGACAAGAAACAAGCCGAATTAGATTTTGGTTAAAAGCCTGAGATGCAGATCCGGCTTATCAGTGGGAAACAAAAAAGAAACTGTTTCAGGCCTGTCGAAAGCGTGTGATGCTCTACCGAGTCGTGTCTCGGTTCAGTTTTAATTTCATTTCCTTCTTTGCTGTTTTCATTTGCAGAAAGGCAACATGATGACAACAGTTGACACTTGACCCTCCCTTGGGAAACACACGGCTACATGTCGCCAAGTTGTGAATTCTCTACTCCAGGCGAACTCGAGTCAAATGACCAGGCCTACAGGCTTGACACAATTGCCATTTGTGTACGGATGCGTGAAGCACGATGTCTCATAATAACTGCCAATTTGGGGAAGTTAGAAAGTGCCGCTCTGCCATTTTGTACCTCTGACCGTATGGGATGCCAAGCATGTTAATCTGAGAGAACTTCCTCACCATTGATGATGTCAATGCAAGCTCTGTTGTTTTTGGTATTCCTATCTTCAAGACCTGTTCTTCAGTAACATGTGCGAACAACTTCTTGCACTTACAAGTAGAAGGCAGTGATTGTAACCGATCCTCACTAGCTGCCCCTGAAAGTCCTGAGATGGCGATGGCAAGTTGAAAAATGCTCCAAATGGCACAAAGGAAAATGCGCTCGGTAAAAATATGTACTATTATGCTTACCATTCAAGCAAGCACCCATTTACAACAGTGTGTTTTTACTGGTTTAGGACCAAGCAGACCATGTTTATTTGAGCAACGTAACGGAGTATCAAAATCACTCAATAGTTTCTATAAGCAAATGAAAAATGTCAGATTTCTCGATATGCTGAAAGTTTATTTCTTATTTAAAAAGTAGTATAGAAATATGCATTTTGGCTCATTGGAACATTTTCACCGTCATTTGACTGTACCCCCATCATTGATTTTCATAAAATTTATACAAGTATGCACAACGTATGTCCTGGACTATTTTCCACAATGTTGTGATAGTCTTAGATCCTTAATCTAATTGTCACTACATCAACGACGAGGACAACCAAATAATCCACAAACAACTTCTTCAATTCCCCACATCCCCCTTAAACGTTAATTTTATTTTAAAGACAAAAATTCCTTCATAATGTTAAACAAAAAAATTATTGTAGGTTATGTGAATTGTAGTCTTGTAAATGCATTTAGTAGGAACATCAGTTTGCCTTCATCTTTGTTTATTCATCCACGTGACAATTGATTGCAAAATACAGAACAAAATTAGAAGGGACTCGGTAAGAACACATTTCTCCGCCAGGCCTGATTCGTTTGTTTTGTGATCTCACTGATAGCTGGAATCTGGATTCGAACCTGAACAAAAATTAATCTGCTTGTTCTCATTCACTTAACCAACTTATCCACCAAGTTTGATCTGAATACCATCCATAACTTTTTGAAATTTTGTTCACAAGCGCAAACAAACAAACAAGAAAAGATGTCATGCATAGCATGATACTTGCAAAAATCATAAAACAAATTTGACCTGAAAAAAATTGGTGTCGTTGAATTCATGGCCAAATTTGCAGGCAACTCTTCAAAAATTCAAGTCAATTGGATGAAAATGACAATTTTGGAAAATCGGCCTGGTGCACCTCCCAAAAATAATTGATGGTTGGAATTCATTGACCTGATATGCCAAAATCCTGTTAAAATTCTAGTCATTTGGATGAAAAATTGAGGAGTATAGTGTGTGGGTGTGGGTGTGTGGTGTGTGGTGTGGTGTGTGTGTGTGTGTATACACATATGTTGTTCGTCTTTCGGCTGCTCCCGTTAAGGGGTCGCCACAGCGGATCATCCGTTATGACCGCAACGGATTTGGCCACAGGTTTTACGCCGTAGCCTTCCTGACGCAACCCTGCGTCGCCTCTTACGACACAGCGGTATGGATGGGTTTCGCCATAACTCCGGGCTGCCCCCACACCCCTCATAGCACGCCCCAATGGCGAGCTCCCGTCCTCAAGCGATCCTCCAACCCAAGCCCCGAGTAGCCGGATTACAGGCGCACGCCATACGCCCGGTGTGTATACACATATATGTATATGTAATAATATATATATATATATATATATATATATGTATATATATATTATAATATATATTAATATATATACGTAATTATATATATGTTATATATATATTTTATTTTTATTTTATATATATATATTTATATATATATTTATTTATATGTAAATATATTTATATCACAGGGTGTCCCAAAAAAATGTAACTCTTTAAATGATAATAAATGCGTTGTTTATTTGACTTAGAAAACAGAAATGGTTAAATGTATAAATGGATAAATGCATGTACAAATGTTCAAACTGACCGACAAATCACGTTCCAACACAGCCGATAACGTGGACCAATGGATTCAAGCAGCGTTACGAATCATTTCATTTCGAACTGCAAGACATTGCCTTTCCAATTTCCTCCTTCAGCTCAAAATCGACTGCTTGCGGTTTTGAGCCGTAAACCTATCTTTGAGATACCCCATAAAAAGAAGTCCTGGAGTGAGGTCTGGGAACGTGCAAGGATTCCAACACTAACCTCTTCGCCCAATCCATCTGTTCGAAAAGTTGCTTTCGAGATAGGCCCTTACATCACGGTGTAGTGGGGAGGTTGCTCCATCTGCTGAAGTATCTCTTCGTCCACCAAATATTCTTCGACCGTGGACCGACGGATTCCGCCAGCAAAGTTAGTAATAAACATCCCAGTGACAGTTTGGTCAAAAAAGAATCGGCCGGGATGCCCAATGCTGATATCCCACACCACACAGTAACCTGGTAAGTGTTAAATGTTTCCATAGGACATGCAGAATTTTCAGAGTCGAGTAAGGTGCAATTGTGGTCGGTTTAATTGAGCCATTTAACTTGAAGCTGGCCTCATCGCTCCAAACAATTTTGGATGGAAATGCTGTATCTTCTTCGCATTTGCCCAGTACCACCTCACAAATTCAGCTCTCGGTCAGGAACTCGTCTTCATTTTAGAGTGTGGATATGTTGGAATGGTACTTTTTCAATTATTTCGCTTTCAAATGCTGTATGGGCAGCTTGATTTTGGGATTCCTGTCTCCGAGCCATTGGTCCATAATTCGATTTGTGGGATCGTGGAGGTTTCCAGATTGATTTTCCTTTGCGGGGGTGGTTGATGACGTGTCTTCCTGAATGCTCCTTATGGACGTCATGCACAGTGCCCATCTGTTCAAATAGTATCTCGATGCTGAGCAATGGTGCGTCGACGTTGGTGGATCTTTGTGAAAATGTCTTCTAAATTGTCTTTGCGCTTCCATATGTTTTCGTGCTTCCAGTAGCACTTTTATGATAAAATGTCTTCTTCAGAACTAGTCCGTATTCTGCCATTATTAGGGTCAATTTCATCTGAAGAATACAATGAAAAATCAATGAGTTATGAGGAAGCAAAATTGAGTACATTTTTTTGGGAAACCCTGCATATATATATATATAATATATTTTATATATTATAATATTTATTATATATATATATATATATGTATTTATATATAATTTATATATATTTATTTATTTATATTGGTAGTTCAATCTAGTCTCTACCCTTATATCAGTATTCCGTCGATATGTTTGTTGGGTAGTCTATCTAGTCTCTACCCTTATATCAGTATTTCTCGATATTTTGTCTATCTGTCTGTATGTATGATCTGTTCGTCCAGCTTAGCTCCGTTAAATACAATGGCAATTTCGATTGGAAACTTGGTTAGTAGGTAGTGTGACCAGTTGACTCCTAGTGTTGCTAATGATAAACCGTTGCTATGGACCATCCGTTGCTCTAGCAAGACCTTGAAATTTTCCAAAAAATCGCAAAAAAATTTTCTTTAAAAATCTGGCCCGACGAGACTGTGGCAGTAATTCAGCCATATTGTCAAAAATTTCCAGCCAGATCCCATGAAAACGTCCGGGAGATAGACTTTGAATGAACCACTGGTCGAAACAATAACAAAACGAAGTTCGTTATATCTCAGAGACTATGAGTCAGATATACATGAAACTGGTATGGTAGGTTCATGGTATGTCTAGTTATTGAGAGAAGAACCGTTGCTATGGCCCCTTCGTTGCCTAGCAATGGCCGAAAAACCTCTAAATGTGGGGGTATTTAAGAAAAAAAACAATCTGCAGCATTAACCCTGAAGCTAAGAATCATGAATTTTCTTGTACTTAATCCTCAGGTTATTCCCCATTCGAACGGGCCCATCACGTCAAGGTTCTATTCTCTTAATAGTTCCAAATGGCAGCCCTGAAACGTCATAGAGTACACCACTGGTTCACCGCTGCGTGAAAAATGACCCAATTTTCTCAGACAATTATATTTCCGAGTACATGTCCATTTAACATGCAACTCGGATGATAGGTTCATTACCATACAACAGTACAATAAGAACCGTTGCTATGACGCTTTTGTTGCTAAGTACTGCTTGGAAAAACGAATTAAATTCGACATGATCGACTACCCATGTCCGCCTACCGGCTTTGTCTGTATGTATGTTTGTTCGGTCCAGTGCTCCGTTAATACAAATGGCGATTTCCGATGAAACTCTTCGGTAGGTTCATACCTGAACCTAGTTGTGTGCAAATGAGAACTGTTGCTATGACCCATCCGTTGCCTGCAACGGAACTTTTAAATTTCAAAAAATCTCAAAAAAATTTTTTTTCAAAAATCGGGCCACGAGCGACTGTGGTCAGTACATTCAGCCATATTTCAAAATTGCTCAGCCGGATCCTATGAAAACTGTTGAGAAGATTAGACTTTGAATGAACCCTGGTCGAAAAACAATAAAAAAAACGAGTTCGTTATATCTCAGAGACTATGAGTCAGACATACATGAAACTGGTATGAGTAGGTCATGTATGTCCTAGTTATGTGAGAAAGAACCGTTGCTATGCGCTTTTGTTGGCTAGTAACGCCTGAAAAACGACTAAATTGACTTGATCGACTACCCAGCCGCACCGGCTTTGCAACATATAATATTATAATTATATTTATTATATATTTATATATATATATATATATATATATATTATAATTATTTATATATATATATATATAATATATATATTATATATATATATATAATATAATATATATATACAGGGCGGCTGCAAAAGTAGGTATACAGTAATGAAAAACAAAAACTGTGCGCAACAAAACGTATTTTAATTGATTATACAAGCATATCATAATAACATAACCAGTAATAACCATATCAATAAAAAACATATTTAATCCTCATTATCCTAGCAACCACTCATTTAATACTTGGTAATACTGGTATAATCCTTACTGTATACCTACTTTTCAGCCCCTGTAATAATATATATTATATATATATAATATATATATATATATATATATATATATACTATTTATTATTGTTACGGCTGTGGAAATTCTGCAGAACACCATATAGGTCTTAGTCGTATGCCGAATAAGTCCGGTTCAGTTAGATTTCCCGCACCGGTTGTTTAATGGGAATTATCCGTTGGACAGGGCTGTGATCTTTGAGTTAGCCGTTTTCTTTACTATCTGTATTTGACCCAACCACAACGCCAACGACCAACCACCTTCTCCACACAACCACCTTCTCCACCACGCCACCCACCACCACCTTCTCCACCACAACCAACACACAACCACCTTCTCCATGCCAACCGCCAACCAACCAAACCACCTTCTCCACGCCACCCACCAACCACCACGTCAACCACACAACCAGCCCCTCTCCACACCGCCTTCCATCAACGACATCCCCCACCATCTCCTAAAACCGCAACTCTCCCCCACCGATAACATTGCCTCACCTTCCAACTCGCAAAACGCCGCCATCTTTGCGCCAGCCACGGCGAGTTCCAGCGAACAGCATCGCTGCAAAACAGACGCGGGGGTTTTTGTTGCGCCAGCAACGGTGATCTCGGTGCACGTCCGCTCTCCGAGCAAGTTGGGGTGATCTCGCGCACGGCCGCTCTGTGGAAGCTTCTCTCGAATTCGGATCAAAAGATCGAAAAGGGGCGGGCTTGGGGTCGAAGGATCGAGAGCGGATGTCCAGATCTCGTCTCTCGGAGCCTATAAAAGGCCGCGCAGAGTCCAAGTTCAGTCATCGTCAGTCGTGTGGAGTGGATGCTCGGTGAAGGTCTGCGAGTCATGGAGAAACACAGGACCGGTGGGGCGAACGTCCAGGAGAGCGGAGGACACGCGAGCCGATGAGCGTGGCCAAACCTGACTCTGCTGCGCAGCACCTGCGCGGTTTCGTGTGGAGAAGGGAAGGCCGGGAGAGAAGGGGGGGGGCTTCCGGCCAAAGCCAGCACCAAACCGGTCTAGGTGATCGGGCTTCGGGACAAAACCGAGCATCGCTGAGGAACGGACGGGTTCTTAAAAAGCATCAAACTTTGAAGAGCATCAGACCGGTTCGTTCCTCTCAACGCGTCGCCGACTGAGGCCCAATCACCCGGCGCTTGGCAAGCCTGCGGCTCAACCGCGGTTACGCTTGCTGCCGTGGGGAAGGAGCGTCGCCCCATCGAGGCACCACGAGGGTGCGAGTAACCTGCAACGGTCTCGTGGAACTTTTCCCCCTTCGGTCCGCCAAGCTCACGTTTATTAAAGGCCTACGGGCCCAGTCTGACCCCTGTGTCTTTGAGGGGTCTTTCCTTGTTTATTTGTGTGATGATTGTGGCGCATGTCCGCAAGTAGAACTGTTTAAGTGCTTGTGCATAATAAATAATTAGACGGTTGTAGTGCTTTGTCGTTGCTCAAGTCTTGTCCCTTCCCGCAAATTCCATTGCTTTTCTGGTATTACGTGCATGTTGGTGGTTTGCTGACCTGACTGCATAAGTGTGTGAATAAATGTGCGTGTTTAAAGGTTACCCGTTTCGTTGTGTCCTCGTTTCCCATTGAAGCTGCCTATCTGCCTTCGGAACATAAAGCGGGCTTTTTATATAGGTCAGGTAGGTAATGGGAGCATGTGCCAGAAACAGCGCGTCGCTGCCGTTTAATAGCCGTTAATAGCCGATTTTTAATAGCCGATAAGAATAATTTGGTCTCAGCGAGGTTCGCGATAATACACTCGCTCGGTTACCCAGACACGGAACGAACTGCTTAAGTGGTTCTCTGTCCAAGCAGACCCGCTGAGGTACAGTTCTCGGTAGTCTGCCGCGCAATACTTCTAGTATCGATCATTCGGCGATTGACCTGTCGCGCGCGGTTAGAGTGTTGACTCGCACGTGGTGTCGCTTGGAGGCACACACCCGTGACTGGTTCCGGCGTTGTTCCGGAAGGTCGCGACTGAAGTGTGTCCGTCCGGTGGGGCGAGACGGCGCTCATTGGCTTAAAGCGGCTGACTCGCACGCCGGCACAGCGCGCGAATTCGTAAAAATATATATACAGTGGGGAGAACAAGTATATTGATACACTGCCGATTTGCAGGTTTCCCACTTACAAAGCACGTAGAGGTCTGTAATTTTTATCATAGAAACACTTCAACTGTGAAAGATGGAATCTAAAACAAAATCCTAAAATCACATTGTATGATTTTTAAATAATTAATTTTGCATTTATTGCATGAAATAAGTATTTGATACATCAGAAAAGCAGAACTTAATATTGCGTACAGAAACCTTCTGTTTGCTTGCAATACAGAGATCAGACGTTTCCTGTAGACTCTTAACCAGGTGTGCACAGACTGCCAGCAGGATTTTGCCCATCCTCCATACAGATCTTCTCCAGATCCTTCAGGTTCAGGGCTATCGCTGTGGCAACACAGACTTTCAGCTCCCTCCAAGAATTTCTATTGGGTTCACGTCTGGAGACTGGCTAGGCCACTCCAGACCTTGAGATGTTCTCTACGGAAGCCACTCCTGAGTTTGCCCTGGATGTGTTTCAGGTCGTATCATGCTTGGAAGACCAGCCACGCCCCATCTTCAAAGATCTTGTTGAGGGAAGGAGGTTGTTGGCCAAGATCTCCGATAACATAGACCCATCCATCCTCCCCTCAATACGGGTGCAGTCGTCCTTCCCCTTTGCAGAAAAGCTCCCAAAGAATGACGTTTCCACCTCCATGCTTCACAGTTGGGATGGTGTTCTTGGGGTCTGTACTCATCCTTTCTTCTTCTCCAAACACGGCGAGTGGAAGTTTAAACCAAAAAAGCTCTATTTTGGTCTCATCAGACCACATGACCTTCTCCCATTCCTCCTCTGGATCATCCAGATGGTCATGGCAAACTTCAGACGGCCTGACATGCGCTGGCTTGAGCAGAGGGACCTTGCGCTGCGCTGCAGGATTTAATCCATGACGGGCGTAAGTGTGTTACTTATGCGTTTTCTTTATACTGTGGTCCCAGCTCTCTTCAGGTCATTGACCAGGTCCTGCCGTGTAGTTCTGGGCTGATCCCTCACCTTTCTCATGCATCATTGAGGCTCCACGAGTGACATCTTGCATGGAGCCCCAGACCGAGGAATTGACTGTTATGCTGAACTCTTCCTCCTAATAATTCCACCAACAGTTGTGCCTTCTCACCAAGCTGCATTGCTATGGTCTGTGCCATCCAGCCTGTGCAAGTCACAATTTTGTCCCTGATGTCTTAGAAGCTCTCTGGTCTTGCCACATTGTGGAGAGGTTGGAGTCTTGAATTATTGAGTGGGCACATCTGTCTTTTATCAGATAACGATTTCAAACAGGCTGCAGTTAATACAGGTAATGAGTGAGAATGGGAGGCTTCTTAAAACAAAACTAACAGGTCGTGTGAGCAGCCGAATTCTTACTGGTTGGAAGTAATCAAAACGTTATTATGCAATAAAATGAAATTAATTATTAAAAATCATACAATTGATTTTCAGGATTTTTGTCTTAATTCCGTCTTTCACAGTTGAATGGTACCTATGATAAAAATTACAGACCTCTACTTGCTTTGTAAGTGGGAAAAAACCTGCAAAATCGGCAGTGTATCAATACTTGTTCTCCCCCACTGTATATATATATATAATATATATATACATTTATATATATAAATATTTAGCGTCAATCTCTCCGAGGATGCCCTAATAAAGCCGACAAATGTCCGTCCGTCCGTCAACAATTTTTCTTTCCGATCTTGTGAAACTTAGTATGTTGGTTAGAGGTCATGAGTGTTGCACAATGATATAACTTTTGTCCAGTTCAAGGTCCAGGTCAAGTCACCAAGGTACGTAAGTTATTAAAATCGCCATTTTCAAAACCTATTCTAGTCTGCCATTTCTACAAGATATCCGGAAAACTGTATTGATTATGATATAGAAATATTATCTTTATCTAACGCCGACATATTTTGAATTTCCGTCCGTTTGGCCGCCACGTAACCTGCGAAGATGGTCAAAAACACCCTCCCGTACAAAGAAAACTTACTTTCCGATCTTGATGAAATTTGGTATGGGAGAGGTCGATGAGTGCAACCAACACATAGTTTTTCCCGGATTCGATTTCAGGGTCAAGTCACGAGGTCACGGAAAGCTGTGAAAAGTCGCCATTTTCAAAACTATCTCGTCTGTCATTTTAGGAGAACTAGCACGGTTCATCGAATTATGATAGTAAAAAAACATTTATAGAGATGACCGTCACCCCCCACACGGGCAGGCTAATTAAAAT